>OZ022421.1:17746017-18346017 GCA_963989365.1 Rhimphoctona megacephalus
AAACCGAATTTTTGGAACCTCAAAAATCGAACTTTTCGGAAAAATTGACATTTTTTTAAAAATCAAAATTTCGCTAAACCCTTCGTTCACAAAGAGCATATAATATTATACTAACGAAATCTTTTTGCTTTTTTTTATTTCAAATCAACCGTTCCAGAGATATGCTTACCGCGAGTGATATTAAAAAAAGGTGTTTTCGGACAACGGCCATATTTCCTCCAGTAGTGAAAATTTGTTCATAAAAAAATGTATATAAGCACCTCAAAATATGTAGTAATTGATACTGTATAGTGTATTTTAATAAAATGATGTTAACATGGCTAAAAAAATCATGAAAATTCCTTAATTTCCCCAAGCACAATTAGATAAAACCCATTAATAATACTGTTCAAAATTTCATACCTGCACGGAGAAAAAAATATTACAAAAATTACCGTGCTCTGCACTACAAGTTGGGCGCGAAAGACTTTTTTGGAACGATTTATCGAAAAAAAAAAATAAAGATTCCAATGAGTATTGCAGTATTTAAGGTGAGCAGGATTTTTTCGGAGAGGCTTGATATTTCAGTAAAAAGAAAAGTTACACGTTGTTCTCATTTTATCAGAGAACAAGATGTAACTTTCGTTTTTCTCAAAATCTGAAGTGTCTCCGAGAAAAATGTATATTTACTTTTTAGTTATCACTCTCGCACTCACGCAACTGATAGAGCGCCTTAACATAAAAGTCAATGAATTTTTGTAATACGGCATAATGAAATTTCGAAAAAAGCACCGTAGAAAGTTCCATTACCAAACAAAATTGCTGCATTTTAAAAATCGCCGTGAACGAAAAATTGATGGCTGCACTGCAAGCAAATCTCAGATGGGTTAGAAATTTTAATACAGTGCAAGGCAATTTTTACCTGCTGTTTGGTATTTTTATTTTTATTTTTTTATTTTTATTGTCCTGCGTATACCCTCCTGGCGGGTTTTTACGAACACATCCCATCACTTTAACCCCACTTTTTCCCCACTTCACTAAGATCCAATTTCCAATTTCCTAATTTCCATGTTCCTGAGAGACCCCCCAAGAGTGTTGCCCACAGCCACTCTTTCCTAATGCGCTACTGTATTTGCACGAGGACCAAGGGAATCTGCGGAAAACCCGGCCGATATAGGCGCGACTATATTTTTATTGAGTTTCAATTGATTAGCACCATCAGAAATTCAGAAAAACTGTTGCCCTCCCGCTCAGCGATTGCTGCGCGAGCCGGTGCATGGCTAAGCGAGGTCACCCAACGAAATATTAGCCTCGCCCGAGGCTGCTTAACTTTTGGAGATTGCCGGAGCCACACACCGACCGCGCACCTATCGCTGTCGTTTACCGTGCTGTTTTTTGGTATTTTTCGTTCAAACCTCGTCTTTTGTTATTGCATAAGACGACCACCAGGTCAGAGCCTGTCGTCTAATTTTATTATTTTTATTCCGATGTGTCATGTGACATGATACCGTGTCTTTAACCTTTGACAATTTTTTTTATACTAAAAAGGAAATAAGAAATATTGGGATGAAAAGAAGCAGCAAATTGAGTGGTATTCTCCTTCAATTTCAAGTTGCCAATCCAACATAATTCTTCCTATCACAGCCGTGTCCTGACACATACATATATTTCATCCTAGCTACACACTACGGGGTCCAATGGACCGGCAGCCACACTACATTTTTAGCTTTTTTTCACCACACGCCTTTTCATAAACGTTATAACTTTTTATCAAACGACTTTTTGGCTTTACTGATTCATTCTCCGGATTGCTCGGAGTTTGGCGATTCGATTTCACTACAATTAAACCTCAATAGACGCGTTTGTTACAATGTTATAGAGCAATAGAAGTCGTCGGTCCAATAGACCGATAGTGTGTAAGTAAGGTAATAAATGTTATAGTGTGTAGCTAGGGTTAATTTGAAACCCTGATTTGAAAACGAACTAAAGAAAATTCAAAATGTTTGATCTTATTCATGATTTCTTTATTCAATAAATAAATCATTTGTTTGATGAATGGATTATCAATTGATGAATAATCTTTAATTCATTAGCGTATTATTATTATTATTATTATTATTATTATTATTATTATTATTATTATTATTATTATTATTACTATTATAATGAGGAATAAAACTAAAAAATGAGCACTATTGAAATTCATGTTCAGGCAAGCGAAAATTGACAATCGTCGCATGAAATTTTTACACCATACTGACACCATTGATTTTAATTTTGCTTTCTGGTGACATTTATACACACTGTTCACATGTTTTATTGTGCCTGACAATGGCACCCGCATACATAATTAGAAAACACGGCAATTTTTGCCGAAATTTCTTATAAATATTCTAAATCATTTCAGTCTGTGTCGTCTCAAAATCAATGTTAACAATAAATTTTTTTCATTGAATTAACCCTAGCTACACGCTATAACTTTTAGTACCTTACTTACACACTATCGGTCTATTGGACCGACGACTTCTATTGCTCTATAACATTGTACCAAACGCGTCTATTGAGGTTTAATTGTAGTGAAATCGAATCGTCAAACTCCGAGCAATCCGGAGAATGAATCAGTAAAGCCAAAAAGTCGTTTGATAAAAAGTTATAACGTTTATGAAAAGGGGTGTGGTGAAAAAAAGGTAAAAATGTAGTTTTGCCATCGATTTACGTATTAAACCCCTTTACAATCAAATAATTAAATATTTTTCTATTTATTTGTACAATTATCATTATTATTATCATCTATTTTTATTAATTGAAAAAAAATGTAACGTTGAAAGAGGACTCGAATATTTTATTTTGAGGCAAAATTGAACGAAAATAATGTTTTCACGAACGTTTGCTACATTCATGATTTTTATGGTGTATTTATTATAAAGAATTTGATACTAATCCGTATAGATATTCACGTTATACGTTCTTATACGTTTAAACATGCAGTATGCATGTAGACGCGTATGGAAATGTATTAACAAATGCACATGAAAGTTTGAGAACGGAACAATCGTATATACAAGTTTCTTAGTTCGAGGGGGGCCTTGTTACGTGACAAAGAGAGGAGTCACAGTTGCAACCTGAACACGAGAACTTGGTCGCTATCTCCTTCAGTCCTCGTTACGACTCTCGACTAAGCGCGCGAGCCTCGTCTCTATGTCATAGTTGAACCGCCGACGACCAGCCGCGTGGATATTCCCGCGACGTCCATCACCACTGCCATCTATATACCTCTCTCGTCCGCTCTTCCGGACGCGCCTCTGACCGCGATTCTTTAAAAAAAAAAGAAAAAACGTACAAGTAAAAAAACAAACAGACAAAAAACTCGTCCTTGGTCCCCTTAAAACAATTTTCAATCGGTTTTTTAACCATTTTTTTAAACTGCACACCGACTCGGGGATTGAGGAGAAAAAAAAGCAACAGTCTTGAAAAGTATAATGAAAATAAAGTTCTCACGTATTGCTATAACGCCCGAGTGTTGAATGGACTGCTGTTGAGCAACGCGAAATGCGCTTTATTTGAATGTGAGACACGTTATTTTTCCCGATTTGTTTTATTTATTTTTTTTCTGGAATATTCATGCGAGATCAACTAGACTCGTAGTTCGTCGTAAATTTTCAGAGAGTAACGACGCTGTGAATCGTGTGTGTTTTCGAGTGTACGTGTGCGTGAATTTCACATTTAGACATTTTCATTTTTTCGAAATTTTCCATTTTCAAAGTGATATTTTTATTTCAATCCAAATTAATCGCCATGGCAATGATGTGGAATCGCAAAGTGTTCATTAGGATAATCGAAGTGGTAAGTGCTCGATCATATTTTTTATTATTCCTATCGTGAAATTCAATATTTTTTGTTTAATCGACAGATTTTACGATTATTCAACCGCGAATTCAAATTTTTCAAATTCATACGATCAGAGGATTATTATTTTTTTTTTTTAGTATGACATAGTCGTTTATCGATTTGGTGTAAAATTTGATCCTACGATAATTGAACTTAGACTCTCCTAATATTTGAATGAAAATTCGACGTCCTGCAATTATCATTCAACTTCAATAAATTCCAAAAAGTAGTGTTTTATTTTTATTTCGTGCTAGATTATTATCTCCATCATTATTTTTTTTTATTATTCGCCTGTTTCACCTTTGCAACAAAAATCAATAAAAATCCACCCTGCAATTAATAATTACTTTGTAGATTTTATTTCAACTTTAAACCCTTGACAAATACGTTTTTTCTGACCCTCGACCGGAACACTGTCGCAAACAAATTTTAAGGGTTTACATACGTCCAGCAGCGCCTAAAACGCGCTAAAAGAAAAACTGTTTTTAGAAGAGATAGCAATAGAAATTAATAAAAATAATTTTTACACATTGTTTATTAGTATTTAAACTTTATAAAAAAATTTATTTCATTTTTTTTTTTCAAAAATTACAACATAAAAAATCACGTTTACCGAAGCACTATGAAAAAAAAGTTGCTCCACGGTCTGCATCATTTCTTCTTGAAATGCTGATGGATCTGCAAAACGTAAAAAAATTCTTGTAAAATAAAGTTGTAGTTATAGTCTGTCGAGCCGGATTTTTGAAATTCGAAAAATTTTGGCAATTTACGGCAGTTTAAAAAAAAGTGTGCATTTTGTGTCATAAATGTCACACTTTAATTATGTTTATAAAATTTTTTAATCACAACATCAAAAATCCGACTCGACAGACTATAGAGAAAACAATTTCGAATATTAAAAAAAAAAGCATCAAAAAATATTAAAAACTGTATGAGTTATCATGCAGACCGTGCCAGAAAAAGTAGTTTTGAGAAAAATGCATTTGAAGTTTCGTGACTGCGTTGGGCAGTCACGTTTTCTATAATAACTTTCGATCTATGGGGAATTTTTACAATCGACTTACACAGAAATACGCCTAAAACTATGGAGAATAATAATCTGTAAAAAAAAAATCGATTTTTTGAAAATTTTGGACGTATGTAAGGCCTTAAGAACGACTGTTACGCTCCTAATTATCCTAGGAGCTTTCACGTTCAAATTGGAGTTCAAATTGGTTCAAATTTCAAAACAAATACTTTTGTTTTAAATTAGATTATTTTTTGTCCTAAAGACCCAATGACAGGTGCACTGGCCCAATTTGGACCAGTGCACCTGTAAAGAGTTAATCAATAGTTTGGATATTCAAAAATATAATATTCCAAGTAATTTTTTAATAGAAAATCTTGCAAAAAATATTACTGACACTATTATTTTTTGTTTGATACTCGTAATAATTTCTCTTCGAGATTATGCCAAGTTGAATGAGAAATACTCTGTGACAAGTGTTTTCCTGCAGTTTCGTGATGATTCATCAATCAAATGTCTTGATATACAAGACGATTGATGCTAATGATACAGTATTAGCTTTGAATTTCCTGAAAAGACGATTATGCGTCATCTCGTAGATCAGGAGAATTTTTTTTCTTCACTAAATCTATTCGTAATGAATTTTTTAGCTTTTGTGCATCGCGTGTGTAGTGGCGCTTCGCGTTACCGACGACGAGAGCCGAAGGGTATTTCACTATCTGCGAAATCGTAGCCGAGAATGGTCGATCCTCAACAACGTCACGTGGGGCTCGATAGGTAGGCCTTTTTTTTTATTGCAACACCACTGCAATCAAAAGTGCAATGACCCGATGCCATTATGCGCTATTTTCAAACGTTTTCTTATCGTTATTTTATTTTTTTATTTATTTTTAATTCAACATTTCCTTTGACTTATTTTACAACGTGGAAAAAAATGTCCACAATTTTGCATGGCCTAAGGCACCATTCGATCCTTTGTTTTGTGTCTTCCATTATAATTGTTGAAAAATAATTCAATTAAGATAATAAATAATTAAAGTGTTGTAAATTTGATTAATTATAATTAACAAGTCTTTTCTTTTTAATTAAGCACCGAGAAATAATGTTGTTAATTATTTGCAACAATACAGCTCTGAAAATTATTTTAAAAAATCATAAAAATTGGCAGTAGTGAAGAATCCTTTTGCGATAATTAAAAAATTTCGAGCAATAAATAATTATTTTTCTATATTCGATACACAAATTTTGCAAAATTGTATAAGTTCTATCCTCGAACGTTTGCAATTTTATTTGTTTTTCGCTGCTTTTGACTTCCGGAATTAGGGAACTTAATCCTTATTTTGATAACGTTGTTATAACATTTATTATCAGAAAAGATTTTACCCATGAATTTATGGTCTCAGGCGCGGCACTTGCGACTGCAACTTGTGGCGGTTATATCATAATAACAACTGGTCTTTTGATTGCTGCTGTGACTGGGGAACTCAATGGCCGAATTACCGTAAGTTAATTGTAATTTTTTTTCTTCATTTTTATTCCGCTGTTAATCAATTTTACATGTAAATAATTTTCCATTCATTTTTGCTGCAACTTATTTTGAAAATTAATTTTGTGCAGTTTGGTATTAAATACATTTTGTTATTGAATTATGGTAATTTTTAATTAAATATCACGTCTATAATAAATAAATAATAAATAAATAAAAAATAAATAATAAATAAATAAGTAAATAAAATATAACATTATGGTAATTTAATTAAATAAATTTAATTAAATAAAGTTGTTATTAATTATTACGTTAAAGCATAAATATATCTTTTTGAAAAACAAATCGTTGTAGTTTTTGCGATGTTGTCATTTTTCAAATTAATATGCAATAATTTAACAATAATGCATTAAACTAATAATAATTTAACAATTGTTCTAAATCTTCCCAGACTCGTTTTTAAGCAATTATAATTAACAATGAACCATCGAAGAATTATCGATAAAAGTGAGAAATGGTTAAGGGGCCGGTCCACTTTGAAGCCGCGAAAAAAAGGCTATTCGCGATTTTTTTTTGAGGATTTTATAAAATATATGAATATAAAAGTTGTTGGGCTTGATAAATAAAGTCTTGAAATACATAAAAAAAGAATTTTAATTCATTTTTATTCATTTTTAAGTACAAAAACTATAGTTTAACGTAACGCCTCAAAAGTAGGTGGGCTAGGTAGCTCCATCACAACTCGGCAACGGCTTGTCTGAAACAAAAAAATCGAAGTCCATTAGATTCAGTATGACACCAGCTACAAAATGACCCTCAGATACAAAGTTTTATCAAAAAATAAAAAAATGGCAGATGAAAAACGAAAAAAGTAAAAAAACGCGTTTTTTTCGCAGTTTTTCACAAAAAAAAGAGTAAAAATCAAAATTTTAAAACCATCGAGGGTCATCTTGTTGCGAATCATGTTTACAATATGTGGTTCAAATTTCAAGAGAATCGGTTTATTAGTTTTAGAGATACGATGGAGCTAGATTTTGAAAACGTTGTTTCGAGAAAAACGCGTTTGAAGTTTATACGCTCAGGTAGACGAAATGAGGTCCTGACGTTCAGGTAAAAAAAAAAAATACTTAGAGAGCTCGGATTTTCATAAAATTTTGATACAATATTTCTGAATGTATGTACTTTCGAAAACAGTGAAAAAAAATCGATTTTTTGAAATTTTCAAAGTGGACTGGCCCCTTAACCCTAGAATCCCGCAATCTATTTTTTCCAACGTAAACCCCACACAGGGCTAAATAATTACCCCAACCTTCTCTTTAGCATAAAATGTTCCTCGTATGCGATAATAAGGTTTAATTGCATACCATTCTCTTCTTTTTTAGACAACGAAGAGAATGGCGTTTGATAAAGTTGCATTTTGTAAATATTTAATGGTAAAAACTTTATAAAACGAAAGGAATGGTTTAAAAAAATTGTTTCAGGAAGGAAATTTGGAATTTTCGTGAGGTAATTAATTACCCCATTGTGGGGTTCTAGGGTTAATAATAGCAAAAAAATAAAAATAAATCGTTTCATAAAATCAGGTTTGTGCTGAATCTTGTAAAATTCAATTTATTGAATCGTCTATTATTTTTCAATGAATTTCATAAAAATCGATGTGATTTTTGTATTATCATTAGATATTTTCTCGATTCGGCAAAAATTGTTAATAATAAATAAAAAAATCAATAATAACGTGTCAACGACAGCACAAAAATGATTTTACAAGATTCACGACCCAAGATTGAACCATACATATCGTGTGTGAATTAAAATACGGGAGAATCAGTAGCGTGAGAACGTCTGTAACATAAGCAGCCTGCTCGAGATGTTGACATTGAGTAACAAGGACGATTATTTATCCTCGCATGCAAACTATATCTGCAACAACAACGACGTTTTATGCCTTAGCCTGATCACATAGAAATATAGAATGATTACGCGCAATTTCTGTAAGAAAAAACAATAATAATAAGAATAATCATAACAGCAATATTCTTATGTGTGTGTTGAAACTTCGTGGACCGATTTTTCAGTGAACCAAGCACACGATCGGTGCGGCAAATTTATTAAAAGCCACGCACGTAATATATGTATATTTGCGAAATGGTTCTCTCGTCGACGCCCCTAGTGACTCATAAAGTAGAGCTCGGGGCAATTCTTTGTTACCGCATAAAAATAATTATTTCCATTATAAAAATGTTTGTCCCTCCCTGAAAATCGATTATTCAATATTTTCGTTTTATAATTTTGATAAAATGCACTTTCAACAAAACAAAAAATCAACTAATTTTTACTTGTTTCAACGGAACATGTCACAAAAAAATTTAACTTGTTCCTCGTATTTTCATTATCCCACTTTATAATCCGGAAGACTGTTTGATTTCCAAGGATCGTGTGCATGGGTCAAACGTTTCAAGGTATTTTTTCGATCTCCTCTCAGAACTGAACTACCGAAGATAGAAAAGTGTCCTCATGAACTTTTTTGTAGGAAATTTCGTGATCTACAAGATTAGTCCTTTGATATTTTGCTCTATCTCTAACCGTTTCGGCAGTGTGCGCGATAAAAAGACGCGTATGTCTTCAAACTTTAATAATTAATAACTCATCAGGATAGAGTCTGATCCAAAAATATTAGGAGACTTTTCGATCCGGAAAATTTGGTACTGAACTTAAATTTACATCTTTAACTGTATTGTTCGTAAGGAATGGATCGAGTACCAAAAAAATTGCATCAACAAATCATGAAAAAAAAAATCATGACTTTCGCGAATCACCTGTAATTTATATAGCATTAAATCCATCGAGTTGACTAGGTTTTTTCAATGACGCAATCGTCATAGTTCGTAGTTACCAGATAATATAATATAATAACGTTTGGGTTGGGTTCGCCCTTCAACCTGCACACCTACGATTCTCCGGATCACTCGGAAGATTCAAGGACTACGTCGTTAAAAATTGCGCATTAGACGAGTGATAATGAAGATAATTTTAATGAATCTGTAGTAGTGAGCCTAATATGTCGCTAGGATTTATTCTCTACTTTTTTTCGTAATGGATCTCTCATAACTTCTTTACTTCAGTTTTTGTCGAGGTGGTGATTTTCAGTCTCGAGATATATTATTATTGTTATTAAAGCGTATATTAAATAATATTAATAAAAATATGTACTTGTAAATAATAACTTTATATTAAGGTAGTTCGGTAGAGTTGGGGTCCACGCGCGACCATATATTTTTTGCATGGAATCGAAAGATAATTTTTTTTACGTGTTGGCGAAATTTAAGATATTACTTTTGCGGAGGGCCGTATTATTTGGGCGCATAAGCAGTCTCTCCACATTTGTTTATAAATTAGGCTGGATTTTGTTTCAAAAATTTATAACCAATTATTAGTCTCAACTGTAAACATAAATCCAAAATTTCAGGTTAATTGTGTAAATTATGAAACTTTTTGATATTTTTTGGAGAGCTACAAATGTCAACAACCGCACTGTAAGAGGGAAAAGCTGGACTTATTGTATTTGGTTAAAAAAATAGTGAAATACGAGTGAAAATTCGTATAAAGTACGCAGTGACATTGGTAAAAATGTGAGTCAATTTGTAACGGGCAAAAACAAGAATAGCGTTAAAAATGTAAAAACTGTCGAAGATAACATAACCTCTTGAACGTCATAGCTACGAAAAATCGTCTGCTGATCACATTCTTTCAAGTTCTATCGTGAATATTTTTTTCAAACGTCCGGTGACTCTCTGTTTTTATCGTTGCTACGGAATCTTTAGAATTTGATTTAACCATAGGACAGTTTATATCAAACATTTATCGTTATTTGATATATGAATTATTAAACAGAAATGTGAGCAGCAGGTTATCTCCATAAAGTGTCGTGTAAATTAGACGAATTTCAAATTTATAATTCTTTTCAAAACGTTCGGTAACTTGGCTCGATATTTTTTCAGTGGAATGGGATGTATTTTTACTTTTTTGTACAAAAAAATCTGTTAATTGTAAAATATTCTAGCTCGTGAAAGGAATACCCTAAACTCTTTTTACCGTGTAGTTTTTGAGATATTACAGTCGACTCCCTCACCTGTCACGTTCCCATGTGTCCACTGTTCTCATATGTCCACTCTGTCTGTTCCCATGTATCAACTTTCCCACCCCCTACTCTGACACATTTTTCGAAACATTCCCAGACGCCTTGCGCGTTGTGCATGCGTGTGGTGTCAGCAGTGACAAATCGTGCAACCGAAAATTGGGTGTCAACTATCCGATTTAGGAACGAACTTATGAGTGTCAACACTTACTTTGGTTGAAATTGTTTTTTAATGTCGACACTAAAAATTAGTGTCTTTGGTGTTGTCCATTGGGAGTCAACACTAGAAATAAAGGTAACAACACGCAAATTTTTATGTACTTGAAATTTGGTTTCGACACATGAATTGAGAGTGTCGACACTTAAGAGCTTCACGCAACATCCGCTACGCGATCAAAAGTAGCTGCACGATTCTCGTCAACGGTCACACAGGCTCACGTTTCAATATATAACCTGTCTCCCCACTATTTATATGTGAAGACCGGAGCCAACCACAAAGAAAGGAAGAAGAAGAGTCTGCCGTTGTACCTGAGAAAGAAACGCAGTCAACATCCTAACCAGCAGTAAGAGAGAAGTGAAGTCAGTAAATGGTAACTCGGTGAACAAAACCCAATTCTGACTCGAAAAATGTAAGTTTCGACACCCGTAACTCGAGGGTCGAAACCAAATTTTGGCTCGAAAAATTTAAGTGTCAACACCCGTAACTCGGAGGTCGGAACAAATTCTGGCTTGAAAAATGTTGGTTCGGGGTCGAAACCAAATTCTGGCTCGAACCAATTTAAGTGTCGACACCGGACAGTTCAGTAACGACACCAGAAAACAAGCAACCAATATAGGTGTCGACATCCATAAATTCGTTCCTAAATCGGATACTTGACACCCAAAATTTCGGTTTCACGATTGGTCAGGATATGGGGATGGAGAACTTGACAGAAGGGAATTTATTTGGTTCCGACGGGTTGATAAGTGGGAGAGTCAACTGTAGCTTTTAAAAATACATTGCGAGCATAGGATAACGCAGACGATAGCATAGGCTAGAACTTTCAGTTTGAAAATACACAAAAATTTGTCGTGTAACTCACGAAAAAAAAACTTATTGCTCTAATCTACGATAAGTGAATCATCTTCTAGGAGAAATTGAATTAGATTCAGCGTATAATTATTGAGAAATCGCGAACAAAATTACACACATAGCAGAATTCTGTCGGCTTGACTCGGACTTCTCTCTCTCGGAAGTCAGTAGACAATGAAGATGGCGGCTCTTTTATGCCCGCCGATGCGAAATGTGAATTTAACAAGTGCCTTTCTTAGCCACCAGTTGCTTCGTTTCCAAGTTTTTTCTACTCATTGGATATTTCTAGAGGTTCGAATGAACGTTTACATTGGGTCAATTGTTTTTCTTTAATAAAACTACCCGAAGGAGCTCGTAATCAATTCATCGTGCGACAAAATTTTCGAGGTTATGTTTACATTCTCACTGATCCACAGATTTGTTGCTACATGAGTCAGACCAAGATCTTATTAAATTTTAATTATCATTTATATGATTTATAAGAGAATACACGATTTGATAAATTTTATTTTCAGTGAAAATGATTTTAAAAATCGATTTTCTAATTCGATCGTCCATTTACAAATTTGAAAAAATGAACTACATTTGGATTCGGCCAGACTCTACCGAACTACCTTAATAGCAATATTTTTTTATTTTTTATTTTTTACCGTTCCTGCATATACCCTTGCGGGTTTTTACAAGCCCATCCCATCGCACTTTAACCTCACTTCACTAATTTCTATGTTCCTGAGAAACCCCCTCAAGAATGTTGCCCACAGTCACTCTTTCCTAATGCACTACTGTATCGCATTTGCACGAGGGCCAAGGGAAACTGTGGAAAACCCGACCGATACAGGTGCGGCTATATTTTTATTGAGTTTCAATTGATTAGCACCATTAGAAACTCAGTCAGAAAAACTGCCTCTCCCCGGTCAGCGATTGATGTGCGAGTCGGTGCATGGCTAATCGCGGTCACCCAACCAAGTATTGGCCTCGCCCGAGGCTGCTCAACTTTGGAGATCGCCGAAGCCAAACACTGACCGCGCACATATCGCTGTCGTTATATGAATAACAATAATATTTTTTAATAATAAAGGCGTTGATGGTTTATTTTGTTTTTTTTTTCTTTAAAAAAAGGAACTTTTCCTTCTCGGATTGGGAATAATTCTCTTCGGAATCGTTGGCTCCCTGTCTCTGGCTTCGATCGAGAGTGTACCGAGCGATTTGATAGATAATGCAGCTGTACTCGGTGCTCTCTGTCTTCTCACGTGTCTTGCATTTATAGCAGATCTTCTGATGAGCACACCGAAGCACATGAAAAAGCACGACGGGACTCGGACGTTTCTTGACAAGGAAACAGGCAAGTCTCCAGGAACAATCATCCTGCCACGTGTTCGCGTTCTCACTACCTCGGAATAATTTTTATTTTATTTTTATTTCCATTTCAATTTTTCATTTTTTTTTCGTTGACGCTGATTCGATTTTTATGTTTTTCTTTTTGTTTCTTCGGTCATCACTTTTTTTATATATAATTCTCATGCGCACTTACATATGTGTGTTTGAAGAGCAATAAAATTATGCACTCATCTGTGTTTTATTAATAAATAATACATTTGTTTCCTTCAATCACAAATCCCTCGCACAATATTTTATCTGTTTACATATTTCTTTCATCGCATGCTCATTTTTTGTGGAACTTTCCTCAACAATCTCCTCTTCCATTTTCTTTGCAAGTAATTTTTTGGTTTTAAGAAAACTTTTGTTTATGGATATTTTTGTTGCACACTTTTTTCGATATACCGGGTTGCGTTATTTATCGGAATTTTGGATTAATTAGGAAACATATGAATGTATTTTATCCACATTGCAGTAGGCATACTTTGTATTATTTTAATAACGAATCCATTTTTTTAATGATTTGTCAAGAAATCGTCAAAATTTCATGCTTCGGCGAGACCAAAAAGCAAGACCTAAAAAATTGCAACAACACAGTGATTTTTATAATAAATCGATTTCGTAAATGATTTTTTGAAAAAGTGTCAAAATCTTCGTCTCGATCAAAATTCAGAACCTAAAACGAAGGTTTTCTGCCCTAATTTCACGCTACAGCCAAAATGTTTCGCTTACTTTTTATTTATCCTAATTATTTTTCCACTTCCACTGTTTCCCTTCGTTTCTTCGAGAGCCGAAAAATATTCTGATTTTTGAAAAAAAAAAAAACCAAAAAAAATAATACAGCCATGAAAAAAAAGCCGACCTTGAGTATCGAGCACGAGGTTAAGACGAGGCCTGTGACCGAAGAAAACGGTGGATCACCGGGCGAGGCAACGAGGACGAAAGAAACGACGAACGGGACAAGCAACGCGGTTTTTGACGATTCGGACGAGACGAGGAGACGTACGACCGTTTTAGATGCGGAGCCTGAAATTTCACGAACGACCGACGAGCCCGAGAAACATTTTGCAAAAGTTCAACGCCCAAGAACTACTGAAGTACGCGAGAATGAGCGCCAACAAGACGAGAAACAATCGCGCGAGTACGCCGCTCAAAATTTCGAAAACGTTCGAACCCTTAGAGACTCGAGACGTTACGGAGACCCCGAAAGAGACAACGAGAGATATTCCTCCTCGAGAAACGATTATTATCGTCACGAAAAGATATATCGTAATCGACTGGATGACGAAATCGATACACCGCGTTTCCCTACTACGAGGATGAATAGTATGCCTGAACCAATGTTCGCTAAAATTGTCAATCCTAGTGTGAAAATTATGAGGGTCGAACGTGAACCCGAGGAAACGTACGATACAAGGTAATTCTTTATTTATTTATTTTGTTTTTATTTTAAGTGAAACTTCTATAACGACGGTGTGAGTCCAAATTTTTTGAGCGGAAATCAAAGTGAAACGCTTTGCGGAGGGAGAAGAGTAAAAGGCGAAAGGGAGGGGTATGAGTGACGCATGCGTGCAGGTCATCCTGGATAGTAGCGTGTGTGAGAGAGAGAAAAAAGACGTTGTGAGAGAAGGGGCGAGGGTGAGAAAGAAATGAGAATATGAGAGATGTAAGATAGCGGACGTCAGCTTGAAGGTTAGAAACCAATCTCAAACCTTCTTTATCGACGATTTTCGGGGAAGCCCTCCGAACATTCGAGCTTACCCTCAGGCGAGCTTACCCTCAAAGGAATAAAAGATAGTTGACAGCGTCTACTATAGAAGTTTCACTTCAATCGTGCACTTATGTGGGTGAGGCTTTTCTCATATTTTTTTAATATTTTGGGTATATCCGATAAGTCACAATAAATTAAATTTCAAATTATACAAAATCTCACAATTAATGACTTTATGCAATTTTCATTACACTTCTAAATGTTTTAACTCTAGAAATGTAATCATTATTTTATTACTCGAAGAGATGGTGATATTAATATTTTTTTTCCTAGCTTTTCATACTTTTAGTACTAAATCGAATAAATCAAACAATAAACAGACATTTAGAAAAACCTCACTAAATCTAAATTATCACTAATTGTAAAAATAGACTGGTTATTTTATTATTAGAGGAAGAAATGATAATTTGAAACCTCATTTTGTTTCTGTCAATCCTATTGACATCATCAATAATATTAAGAAGTGACATAAAATGAGTGAAATTTTATAGGCTTTTATGTGCGTATGAATCAAGTATAAAATGTATATGCAAGGAATCTTTAACAATCGAGAACTACGATGCTGATAATTCGTAACATCCATTTAACCCTCCGTCACACGCGCTAAAATTCCAAACGTCGCGCTCTACACGCGTCGCGGAGAATCGCCACAATGCTTTTGAGCCTTTACAGTGTTGCCATATCGTTCTTACGTGCATGCGTGCGCCGTTGGTGCTCAAGTCAGGGAGACTAGAGAGAAGGAGTGGAGACAACATAGGAAAATAAGTAGTAACGGCGTCTTTAAAATCCCGTCTTGAATTAATTCTTAGCTCTGCCATCAGGTGTAAAGATCTTACACATATAGTAATAAAATTAGTCCACACGGTGAAAGTGATCGTTCCGCGCTTGCGCAATAGAAAAAAAAGCCTCTAACCCAAATCCCAGTATATTGGACAGGATATTGGAGGTTAAAAAAAAGATTATTTACTGTCTTCAGTGCGTGGTTTCGTGTCGTGTGTGGAAAGGTTGAATTTTGCAAACAACATTTTGTGTCGACAATTTTAACGTAAACATAGACACTGCACGTATTTTGAAAAATCGAGGTTAGAAAATAAGTAGTAACAGTATGTCTAATCTAATAGGAACTTTACCGATACAGCGCCGCCGCTTCAGGCTGAGATTTCGTGTACATTTTAGAAGCACACTGTGTCCACTCCTTCCCTCTAGTCTTCCTGGCTCAAGCGCTCAGTAGGAGATATGGCAACGTCGAACGTAAAATCATATGTACGACTCTACACGCGCTAGCGGGGAAACGTCGCATTTCTTGCACTTAGTCATATTAAATATTATTTATAAAATATAAATTGAAAATTATCGTATAATTTTATCTTTTATTGCGTTTTACCGATAATAATACAGGAATAGTTAAATTGACACAAGTGTAGCATTCATCAATTTTTGTTGATTAATGAAAAAGCAAAAAATGCGGCGTTTCGCTCATAGCGCGTGCAACGGAGGGTTAACGCTCTCATTTATCAAGTCGACGGGACCAAGAACATTCCGTAATTTCAATTTATCCTCTACTATCGCTACTCTTAAGGTGATCTGTCAGTCGTACGGTCGGTAAAAATCCTGCTGCACATTTTTTTGGAGAGGCTTGATATTTCAAGAAAAAGAAAAGTTACACGTTGTTCTTCTTTTATCAGAGAACAATGTGTAACTTTCGCTTTTCTCAAAATGTTAAGCGTCTCTGAGAAAAACGTGTATCTACTTTTAGCTGTCTCTCTCGCACTCACGCAACTGATAGATCGCCTTAAGGTGCTCTTTCAGTTGCGCGAGTGCGCGAGAGAGATAACTAAAAAGTAAATACACGTTTTTCTCCGACATGCTTGATATTTCGAAATAAAGAAAAGTTTCACTTTATTCTCTGATAAAAGGAGAACAACGTGTAACTTTTCTTTTTATTGAAATATCAAGCCTCTCCGAAAAAGAAACGTGCAGTAGGATTTTTACCGACCATACACGGCTGATAGATCATCTTAAGGCTAGGAGTCATACCGACTCTGCCGCCATGAGTGCGAGAGAGATAGCTGCAAATTTCGAAAGTGAAATTCTTCGACACGGTTTGATCGATTACAAAAAGGCCCTGTCAGCCCATTTTTGCTATCGTCCTGCATGGGCTGACAGGGCTTTTTTGTAATCGGTCAAACCGTATTGAAGAATTTCAACTTCGAAAATTCGAGGTGAGGTTAGGTGATTGACCCATTCCCTTATCTATCAGTTGTTTAGTCGGTAAAAATTCTGCTGAGGGTTTTTCTCCGACACAGTTGAGTTTTCGAGAAAAATAAAAGTTCCACGTTGTTCTCATATCATCAGAGAATAAGGTGGAACTTTTAGTTTTCTTAAAATATAATGTATCAAGCGTCTTCGAGAAAAATGGGAATCTGCTTTTCAAATATTCGTCTCGCACCAAAGAAAGAGACGGAATGTCAAACGAGAGCGAGACAGACAGAACGAACTGAGTTGACATTAGAGATGATTCAAATTAGAGAATATACCGGTGTTTGTATGAATTCCGCGTCATCGCGCTGTTTTTAACCCTCCGTCACACGCGTTATGAGTGAAACGTTGCATTTTTTGCTTTTTCATTAATCAACAAAAATTGGTGATTGATACACTTGTGACAATTTAGCTATTCCTGCATTATTATTATTAGAACTCAATGAAACAGAAAATCATACGATAATTTTCAATTTAGATTTTATAAATAATATTTAATATGACGAAGTGCAAGAAATGCGACGTTTCCCCGCTAGCGCGTGTAGAGTCGTACAAATGGAGCCTAGAGTACAGGAGGATTCACACCGTGCAAATTGCATAGGACAGGGTGAAGCCGAAATCGTGACCTCGGTGAGATGGCGCTGGCGACACTGATGGAACACTGTTACATGTGTTAGTTCCGCGTGTCAACACGTAATGTCACGTGTGTTGGAGGCATTTGCACGAACATAACCTGTTCGTCAAAAATTTCTGCGAGAAAAGGTATCGCACCAAAGTTACGGAAGCAGTTGCGATATTAACGTAGTGTATGGTCAGAGACAACATTCACTGTTTTTTATATAAAAAAATGTATCTACACTACTGGAAACAATTAAAGGAACAAGAAATTTCCGTCAATTTTTCTCCAATATTTGAGAGGCTGTATCTCAGTGAATATTACGATAAATAAAAATCATAGTAAATATAAAGTCATATTACGATAAATAAAAAAGCATTTTAAAGCTTTATTCTTTGACTTTGAAGATCTCGGACCATTTTTTACTCATAGATTACGGTTACTAAGGAATTTCATGAAATACCTCGAGGGAAAAAATTTACAATTTTTTTTTTTTTTTACGATTGTGCACATACTTGGAAAAATTTTTTCAACTCAAATCAATGCAAGCGTTGGGTAGCTTGTTCATTTAACTTCAATTTCATTTTTTAGGAGTCTGTACGATTTTTTTTTCGAAGTTCGATTCGATTTCGGAGGAGGATTCGATGGTTGAATAAAAAAAGACAATTTCGTATTCAATCATCGATATCTCAGCGAAAAATCATCGCACAGTAATTCCGAGGACGGTTTTGAAAACTTGAATGAACGCACTATAAAAAGATCACTCTATTTTTGAGGAAATTTCTATTGTTCCATTCTTGATATTCATTTGAAAAAAGGTGAAAAAATGGCTTTTTACAGCTGTTCAGAAAATCTACTGCTAATTTATAAATATCGATGGAAACACTCATGTGGAGCATAACTTTTACAGCTCGATGTATTCACAATAACCCTATAAATTTGCAAGTTGATTGGGCGAACCGTTTTTCTGCCCCGAGTGATCAAAGTTTTGCATAAAATTAAAGGAACACGATTACTGGGCCTGGAAATGACACAAGCATTATTAAAATGAAAAAGACGACTTTTCATCGACTTGTTCTACAATTTCACATCAAATATCGCCCAAATTTGAAAAACGACGAAAGAAAAAAAAATCCAAAA
Organism: Rhimphoctona megacephalus; assembly: GCA_963989365.1. Taxonomy (NCBI): domain Eukaryota; kingdom Metazoa; phylum Arthropoda; class Insecta; order Hymenoptera; family Ichneumonidae; genus Rhimphoctona; species Rhimphoctona megacephalus. The sequence goes on from OZ022421.1 coordinate 17,764,747, forward strand.
TTTTCAAAAAATTTCAATTTTTTTTTTAAATTTCCATACATTCGAAAATGCACGTTTGGCCGGTTTTTGATACGATATTAGATCTTGTTGACTTGTTGTCCCTACCGCCGGCATTTGTGTCACCCAAAGCGTACCGTGGGGGAACATGTCAAACAATTGCTCGATCATCCTGACGAAATGTGACAGACACACGCATACACACAACACACACACGCGCGCGCGCACAAACGCACGCACGCACACACACACACACACGCACACGCATACACACACACGAAGCGTAAATCCCACAGCGCAATCTCCTCGTGGTTCGCTTTGGGTAACGCAAATGCCGACGGTAGGGGCAACAAGTCAACAAGACCTAATATCGTATCAAAAACCGGCCAAACGTGAATTTTCGAATGTATGGAAACTTGAAAAAAAAATTGAAATTTTTGGATTTTTTTTTCTTTCGTCGTTTTTCAAATTTGGGCGATATTTGATGTGAAATTGTAGAAAAAGTCGATGAAAAGTCGTCTTTTTCATTTTAATAGTGCTTGTGTCATTTCCAGGCCCAGTAATCGTGTTCCTTTAATTTTTTGCAAAATTTTGATCACTCGGGGCAGAAAAACGGTTCGCCAAATCAACTTGCAAATTTATAGGGTTATTGTGGATACAACGAGCTGTAAAAGTTATGCTCCACATGAGTGTTTCCATTGATATTTATAAATTAGCAGTAGATTTTCTGAACAGCTGTAAAAAGCCATTTTTTCACCTTTTTCTTCAAATGAATATCAAGAATGGAACAATAGAAATTTTCACAAAAATAGGGTGAGCTTTTTATAGTGCGTTCATTCAAGTTTTCAAAACCCTCCTCGGAATTACTGTGCGATGATTTTTCGCTGAGATATCGATGATTGAATACGAAATTGTCTTTTTTTATTCAACCGTCGATATCTCCGAAAAAAAAATCGTACGGAGACTCCTAAAAAATGAAATTGAAGGTAAATGAACAAGCTACCCGATGCTTGCATTGATTTGAGTTGAAAACATTTTTCCAAGTATGTGCACAATCGTAAAAAAAAAAAATTGTAAATTTTTTCCCTCGAAGGTATTTCATGAAATTCCTTAGTAACCGTAACCTGTGAATAAAAAATGGTCCGAGATCTTCAAAGTCAAAGAATAAAACTTTAAAATGCTTTTTTATTTATCGTGATATGACTATTTTTCACTGAGATACAGCCTTTCAAAAATTGGGGAAAAATTGACGGAAATTTCTTGTTCCTTTAATTGTTTCCAGTAGTGTATTTTGTTTTTGTTTCTTGGGTGTTCTCTTCGATTATGTTACTCCGCATTCTGTTCCAATAATTTCGTGCCAAATCAAATTGTGGTACAATAATAAAAAACATATAAAGAAAAATAATTTCCTGTTTTTATCATTGTGAAATTGAAAGCTTTGATTGCAGTGTACGTTTGGCAAATTATTTACCTAGGAACAAAAAGGTAGATATGGAAGAAACGAAAGTGTTCTACCAAATATTTCTTATCCCGTGTTTAACACCAAGTAACACGTGATTAAAGTCAAGAGATTTCGAAAAAAGTATCGCAATTCTAACTCACGAATGTAAATAACAAAAATATTACCACAATTAGCGACGATTCGGGCATGACACTATATACAATTTATTCATGATTTTATTTCAGCACGACACAGCTGAAATGTGTATATAGTGTCTTTCAGCTATATGAAATTTTCGGTCCTTCGTACAATTCAATGAAAAAAAACATTGAATTACCATTTATTGCCTGACACCGTACGGCAGGTACAGAGTGCCGTTCAGCTTTTCTAACCTATCTCCCTATTTTTTTTATTATACCTAACCTGTGCCTGTTAATCGGACTGATATATGAAATTACGTTCTATCACTAACGCCAGCGCCATCACTACGGGAACCAATTTTCGGCTTCACCTCAAAAGGCCGAGTGAACCCTCCTGTACTCTAGACTCCATTGTCGTACATATAATTTTACATTCGACGTTGCCATATCTCCTACTGAGCGCTTGAGTACCAACGGCGCGCGCATACGCATAAGAACGATATGGCAGCGCTGTAAGGCTCAAAAGCATTGCGGCGATTCCCCGCGACGCGTGTAGCGGCGTCTGGAATTTTAGCGCGTGTGACGAAGGGTTAAAAAATTGGGCACAAGCCCATTCCATTGTTGAAAGAAGAGATGACTAAATAAACGTTGATTTAATTATTAACCTTTTAAGGACGGGGAATTTTCCATCGAAATTGACTTTTTTTTATGCGAAATTTAGCTATATATGTACTGAATAGCTTATGTGGAGTTACCAACCTTTGAGGTGGTGGATATATCGACCACTCCCGTTCTTAAAAGGTTAACCCTAGACCCCGACAACGGGGAAGAAAACGAGTCCAATTTTTCTAGGGAAAAACTTCTATTTTTCATCTTCTAGATTTTGTTTTTTTTTTCGGTTTATAGAGTTTTCATCATTGAATGACCATCGAATGTATAATAACTTTATCATACATCATTCTCTTCGTTATCACAAAAAAAGCAGTCTGTGCCTCACCCACATGAGTGCACGGTTGAAGTGAAACTTCTATAGTAGACGCTGTCGGCAATCTTTTATTCCTTTGAGGATAAGTTAGAATGTTCGAGGGCTTCCGCAGAATCGTCGGTAAAGAAGGTTCGAGAGTGGTTTCTAACCTTCAAGCTGACGTCCGCTATTTTACATCTCTCATATATTTCTCACCCCCCTCCACCCTTCTCACGCGGCGTCATTCTTTCTCTCTCTCACACACGCTGGTAGCCAGGATGACTTGCACGCATGCGCCACCCATACCCCTCCCTTTCGCCTTTTACTCTCCCCCGCCCCAAAACGTTTCACTTTGATTTCCGTTAAAAAAGTTGGATTTACACCGTCGCTATAGAAGTTTCGCTTAAAAAACGAAGAGATAATTGAACCTTATTATCGTGTACGAGGAACATTTTATGCCAAAGAGAAGATTGGGGTCATTTTCGACCCCGTTGTAAGGTTTACGTTCGAAAAATTAGATTGTAGAAGTTCAGGGTTAAAAATTCCTCCTATTATTTATGAATATTCCAGATTAGATTGGAAGCATCTAGTTTTAGAAAATTTATTTTTCATTCAAAATAAAAATAATAACGTGTTGTTGGATGATACTTTTTTTCGTCAGAAATTCAGATTCGAGTCAATACGATAACGTGCCAACAAGAATGGCTGGAAATCCCGATGGAATTTTAAAGAGACATCGCGACGTGTCGTTCAACGTACCCTCGTCGTTGAGAACTTACGTTGCTAAGGGTGGACCGAATCACGATGACATCGAAATGCTCGAAGAATGGATAAACGTTTTAAAAACGACGACCGGAACTCAAACCGGACCGTCCTCGCCAACCGATCCAGGATACGTGAAGCACACGGCGAACAATTGGCCAAGAGATCTTAAATCAAAAACTCCGGGCTCCAGTCCAGAAACGAGAAAACAATAAGAAAATAACACAATTGAATTCTTGTCTCGGTATTTGTTACGTTCACTTTACTTCTGAGTGTAAAGAATAGATTCTCGAAAAATTGTCACCGATTGAGTTAAAAGATGACAAATTTCTTATCACGAATGAACATTTTTCCAAAAAAATTCTCCCAAAACATGAAAAGTTCCAAATTAACACAATTATTATCGATTATTCTAAAAGCAGCCAAAAATCTCGTTGAGAATTCCATTTTATAAATAAAAAAATGTTAAGAGCTGTTATGCGGTACATTGTTGAGATTAGAATATAATGTTTATTTTTGGATCTTTTTTACAAAAAATAATAGTTCAATTTTTATTATTTTATGGGTAAATGAATTCGATAAAATTGAATTCGTCGAAAAATTCTACAATTTAATAGTCAGAAGTGTAATTATCAAGAATATTTTTCGACACCGGTTACTGAAACATCACAAAAATCCCATCTGTTAACGTAATTTTTTATGTTAATGCGGGTACGTAAAAAACATCGTTTTACAATATTTATACATGTAATTTTTATATTTTACTATTATATATATATATATATATATATATATATATATATATATACGTAAGTCTTGTTTCGTATACGGATAAATAAATCGTACACAAACTTTAATAAGTGTTAATCATTCTCGTCACGTACGTTTTTACATACGTGACGTTTTTACGTACAAAAAAAAATCCTTACAAAACTTCTCAAATAAAACATTTTTTTGTCTTCTCGTATTAATTTCGTTATTTCTTTCAATTATCTTTGAAAAATCATCAAAAATTTCGTAGAATCGCTCTCTTAGCTAAAAACAAATTCCAACCTTTTTTCTATTTAATGGGCTCGCGTAATAAATTCATAGGTCAAACATTTTTCACTGATCTTCGTATTTCAAAATTTGTATTTTGCAACACGTAGTAGATCGATTTTGACATTTTCACTCACGATTGTTAACCAGCAACTCGAGATTGATAATAAAAAAAAGTTTGACTACATTATTATTAAATTCTTGCGAAGGTAGAGCAATATCAATGTTAATAATAATATTAATAATAATAATAATAATAATAATAATAATAATAATAATAATCGATTTCTGATTTTGAAGATCTTGAGATAAAACATTGTAACAATAATCGTAATAATAATAATATTAATAATGATAATCATGACAATAATAATAAACGTTATTTTTCTATATTTAAGGTCTTGAGCTAAAAAATCAACTACTTGTTTTTTCTTCTTTTCTTTTGTTATTCTCTCGCTCATTCTCTAACCGTTCGCTAAGCATATTTACAAAATCGATCATTTCGTTTGGTCACACTTGAGCATTGTTTCGGTAATATTTTCTTCATTTTCGTTGCAAACATTCAAAAAATCGGCTCGCGAAAAATTTGCTATCGTTGATTTTTTTTTGTTTCATGTTACGGTTACTTAAAAAAAAATTTAAAAAAAAAAAAAAACAAAACAAAAACTGTCCCCATTTTCTCTTTTTGCAGTTCCGGTTCTCTCGATCGTGAGAAAAATAAAAAGTGATAAAAAAAGAAATTGGTTCGCTGTTATTCTTTAGTGTAAGGCTTTCCTTCGCTTTTTTCTTTTTTTTTATCTCATCGCGAAAGAAATTGGTGGCGGCTGATTATTGGTCGTACGTTGCTCCATCGTTATGTACTGCCTTATTAATCGCGATATCTCGTGAGCCTGCTCCGTCTGCAATCTCGTTATCCTCTGTTGCATCAAGTTGCCACATTTCATATCCAGATACAACGTTCCCTCCTCCGATTTCACCTTTCTCGTTGATATCACCTCGGAGTAGGGATAATGATAAAGAGTCTCCTGTAAAATAAAAAATAAAAAAATGATGAAACGCGAATATTTCCAGCGGTTCAATCTGGTCGAAAAGTTTAAAAATTTTTTTAACCCTAGCTACACACTACGGGGTCCAATGGACCGACAGCAACATATACGATTGTTCCGTTCTCAAACTCTCGTGTGCATTTGTTAATACATTTCCATACGCCACTACATGCATACTGCATGTTTAAACGTATAAGAACGTATAACGTGAATATCTATAGGGACCAGCATCAAATTCTTTATAATAAATACACCATAAAAATCATGAATGTAGCAAACGTTCGTGAAAACATTATTTTCGTTCAATTTTGCCTCAAAATAAAATATTCGAGTCCTCTTTCAACGTTACATTTTTTTTCAATTAATAAAAATAGATCATAATAATAATGATAATTGTACAAATAAATAGAAAAATATTTAATTATTTGATTGTAAAAGGGTTTAATACTTAAATCAGTTTGATAAAATATTAACCCTAGCTACACACTACGGGGTCCAATGGACCGACAGCAAAATTACATTTTTACCTTGTTTTTCACCACACGCCTTTTCATAAACGTTATAACTTTTTATCAAACGACTTTTTGGCTTTATTGATTGCTTCTCCGGATTGGTCGGAGTCTGGCGTTTTGATTTCACTACAATTAAACCTCAATAGACGCGTTTATTATAATTTTATAGAGCAATAAAAGTCATCGGTCCAATAGACCGATGGTGAGTAAGTAAGGTACTAAAAGTTATAGTGTGTAGCTAGGGTTAAATCCAATGGTCAAGTCGAATTAATTTTTCATATGAATTGTGAATATATTTGTATTGTTTGTTTGATAACGCATTATAAAAGTTCTGTGCTAGTCACACGGGGTCATAATGACCCAAAGTGTTTTTTAAATCGATCCTGCGCTGACTCTATCGATTCAATGAGATCCAAACAAAAAATGTGAATTATACATTAAACTTGTGAAAACATGGATCTACCGCAGTAAAAAAAAAAAATCTTGGAAATGTCAATCCGAAAAAAATGAAAGTTTTTCATCATAAAAAAAAATTTGAAGGGAGAGGGGTCAATTATGAGACGAATACTCACGTGTGTTATCAAATCGATAAAATCTACGCCGTGACGATTCAATGCGAGTATGTGATCACCGACTTTTTCTTTGCCATTTTCCGGTACTCTTTTTACGGCGAAAAAGCTCGAACCAAAGAGAGGCCATTTTGACAAAATTTCTGAAACACAACAAAGTATGTCGGTTGAAAAAAAATCATGAAAACAAGTGGTCGATACAAAATCTTGAGAAAAAATGAAAAAAAGAAGAAAAAAAAAATATTGTCAGAGGCAAAGAGAACGCGAAAACTTAAAAAAAAGCGAAATAATAGCGAAACTGTTGAAAAAATATTCAAAAATAAAATAAAAACAAAATAGTTTATTAAAGTATATCAACTCTAAATCCATGAACAAGGGTCGTTTGTGTCCATGCCAAATCTTTCAAGAGTTATACATACCTCCGAATTTTGATAAAAATGTTTATTGAAAAAGGGATTTTCAGGGATGGCAACAGTTTTATTGTATAGTTAAGAGTCCAAAGAAGACCCATGAATTTTTTCAGATTTTTCCTTACACAATAACATAGTCAAATAAGCGACGGATACGAACGACCCATGTTCAGGGTTTACGGGTGCTGAAAACAACGACAGGGTTCTAGGGTTAAAAGTGTTATGTATTTCGAGAACTTCCAAAAAACCGATTTTTCTTTATCACTTATTCTTCAAGGCTTCAAAAATACATTTTAAAAAAGGCATTAAGGGGGTTATCCCATGTGACAGCTATTTTTTTCGTTTTTTTTTGGGAATGTGTTTTGATGAACCATTAAAACACACTATCTTTGAATTGTTACCACATATTTATTAACATTTTTACAGTCCCTCAGAATTTTATCAAACGAAAGTAACGAGTCGAATCGACTTTACACCGTTTGGAAGACACTCATGTGTTGGTTGACTGCTGCCATGATTCCGGAGGTTTTGCTTATCTAAAATCAAAAAATCAAACGGCATTTTAATTTACAGATCTGAGGCTATCGCTGGAACTAGAGTAAAGTAAAAATATCGAAAATCGAATTTTTGGCATGGTTTTAAAAGTTAAGTTCCAAATTTCGTCATTTTTTCGACTTTTAAAACCGTGCCAAAAATTCAATTTTCGATATTTTTACTTTACACTAGTTCCGGCGATAGCCTCAGGTCTACAAATTAAAACGCCGTTTGATTTTTTGATTTCCGATGAGCAAAACTTTCGGAATCATGGCAGCCGTCAACCAATACTTGAGTGTCTTCCAAACGGTGTAAAGTCGATTCAACTCGTTATTTTTGTTTGATAAAATTCTGAGGGACTGTAAAAATGTTAATAAATGTGTGGTAAAAATTCAAAGATAGTGTATTTTAATGGTTCATCAAAAAAAAATCCAAAAAAAAAGCGAAAAAAAATAGCTGTCACATGGTATGATTGCCTTAATTTGTAATCGATATTTTGGTGTAAGTTTTTCGATAGACTAAAAAAAATATTGAAAAACCCAAATTTTTTGAATGCGCAACTTCTTATAATTCTTAATAAATAAATACTTATGAGAAAAAAGGTGGGAAAAATTTGGAAAACGTACCGAGTACTTGAGCTTTGCAAACGGCAGCTGTATTGTGTTGAATATTGTTCCAGGCCTGTTGGACCATATTGCCCCAATGCTGGGGCCTGGGCTCTCGTAGACTAAGCGCCGGTTTAGGGAGCAAATACTTGATCTCTTTCGTCGTTGGTTCGTGAGCCATATCTGCAGCTCTGTGCAACAAAGCTGCAATTTGGGCCATGTCGTACTGTAAAGAAAAAACGAAACATCACCAATATTAAGAAAAATAAATTGACTAATTGGTTAATTTCGTTTTCAGCTTTTTATTTTTTGACAATTAATGAATATTTACTTAATTTTTTTTTAAATCACTTACGATGACTTCCTGAGGAAGATGCTCTCCGGGCAAAACTAGAAGAAGTCCCTCGAGATAATCCGGAGCAATTTGATTGAAAACGACTTCTATATACAATGCAGCGTCCAGTCTTAGCGGGTAGTACCAAACAGATCTAAAAATCAAAATAAAATTCATTATACAATCTCAAGCTGAACGCAAGAATGACATTTTACAATTAAAAAAAAAAAATCACGCGGAATTGTGAAAACGAGGTTTTTTTTATTTATTTATTTATTTTGTTTTTATGGTTCTTGCGGGTTTTTACGACCCCTTCACTTTAAACTCCCACTTTCCCCTCGCTTCCCTAATTTCCTTGTTCCTGTGAGACCCCCCAACAGGCCACAGCCACTCTTTCCTAATTCATTACTGTATCGAACATTTGTTCGAGGGCCCAGGGAAACTGTGGAAAACCCGGCCGATAATGGCGCGGCTATTTTTTTACTGAATTGATCAGCACCATAGGGAACTCCGAAAAACTGCCTCCCGCTCAGCGATTGATACGCGAGCCTGTGCATGGCTAAGCGGTCATCCAACCAAGTATTGGCCTCGCCCGAGGCTGCTCAACTTTGGGAGATAAAAACGAGTTTATTTTACATCTTTTGCGTGGAAACGCGTTAAAAAAAATAATTGAGAGAAATATTTCTGTTATATTTCTGACAAACGTCTGAATTATTATTTTTTCAACGCGTTTCCATTCAACAGATTGAAAAAAAAAACTCGTTTTCACAATTTTTTTGAATAGGGGGCTAAACATGGAATTCAGTGAAGCGAGATTGAAGTAATGGGGCTCGTAAAAACCCGAAAACGTATACGCAGAAAGGAAAAAAAAACGAAATTTTCTTTTAGAATTTAATTGAAATTCATTGAAATAAAGTAAACAAGTAAAAAGTGAAAGTTTCGAAATAAATTAATTGATGGGTAATTAAGAATTTACCGTGTCGATCGTAAAAATATTAAGTGAAATAAAAAGTGAAAAATCGTTTTATATTGCCGAAAATTATTTGCTCGGCATCCCATTGAATTATAATTTATTGCAATTAATTGATTATGATCAATTAAAAACTAGAAATGTTAAATCAAATATAAAATGAAAAAAAACTTTTATATTTTCGAATATAATTATTTATGATTCTCCAACAAATTGTAATTGAGTAATAATTAATTATTGGCGATTAAAAATTTGTCGAAAGCCATAAAATGTTTGAATCCAAAGGGCGTTAATTGAGATGGATGTAAAAAAATATCTGTAGAAAATCTTATATCGATAAAATAGGAAATGTTGATGATTTTTATTTTCTTTATTGAGAAAAAAAAAACAAAATAGTTAATTTTATTCACCTGCAGAATATGAGATAAAAAACTTGATGATTCTTGTGCAACTCGGTGGTGACGTCAAGTACGTATTCGTCCCTAGCAAGTGGCATCGTGAAAGCGTCACCATCAACGATGCAATAGAGCGAGAACTCGTCCATCTCGTGAGGATTTCTCACGGATATGACGCTGCACATTTCCTCGATTACGTCCTACGTTCGAAACGATTAAATTAGGATAGTAATAAAAAAAACGTGAAAATAAAAAAAGCATGATAATCAAGACAAACATATGAAAAGACAGAAGACAAAAAAAAGAAAAACACGGGTCTCCTTGTCCTGCTTTGGACGTGTATTAAAAATCAATTTTACGTGACTGTGACAGATTCACCTTTTTTTTCAATTTTAGATGAAATGTTTTTTTTTTCACCATTATTCACAAATTTTCTTTCGTACTGTTCGAATCAGAAAAAAATGTTATAGATGTTACATATTTCTTGAAATTCAAAATAAAAAATTCGAAAAAAAAAATATCTTTTCGTATTAAAAAAAAAAAAAACATTTTTTTTGCCAATCATGACAAATCGTAGGATTTCAAGTATTTTTGATCTTTGAAGTATACTTGGGTTTTAGATTATCGCAGGCAAAGTTTGAGCCCGAATTTGAGTTTTTTTTACATTTATATTTTTTTTTGTAATTTATTATTATGTTTTTTTCTGATAAACATAATAATATATCCTTCTGTCTTATGAAGAAATCCTTGGAAATAACGCACAAAGCTTTTCCAGTCTTAATTTTAATAATAAATTTTAATTTAATAATAATAAATTTATTATTTATTTTTTTATAATATTATTATTATATATTATTATAAATATTATTATAATATTATAAATATTATTATAAAATATATTATTATAAAAAAATTTAATAATAATAAATTTAATAATAAATAAAATTTTAATAATAAAAAAATAAATGATGGTTTTTAATTTAGGCTTTAATTTCAAGCTACTGGGGTCGTCCGGAACTCGTCACGTAGCCCTTGTATTATTACAGGATAAGTATACTTTGAGGGTTGTTCAAAAATCGTTTTAAAACACGAATTTTTTTGGCGTTTCACAGGTAGGAAAATTGAGATGTTTTTTCTTTGTATTTTAACGTACCTGAACGACAGTTGTACATTTTGTATTGATGACTCTCTCCGTTCCTCCCGGTAATCTGTATATCTGTCTTTTGGCATTTCGTCCGGCGCTTATTGCCATTATTTCTTCAACGCTCGGTACATTTTTCCGTCCACCGTATTTCACGGTTTTCCGTAAATTTTGCAAACAAACCGTCGCGGTACCGTGGTAAGCTCGTCTCTTGTCGTAAGCCGCGGTTTCCAAATATTTTATCAAATACGCCCTTAAACCCTCGCTACAAGTAAAATATGCCGCCACGATACTAAACAAACGCCAACCACGCTGACAACTTTCTGGATTCGGACTTTTATTGTTCGTCGTTTGTTTCATCAATTGGCAGTAAACCTCGTCCCTCAATGGCTCAAACTTGTGGCAATGCTACAAAATTTGAGGAAAAAAAATGCTTTCACTTTTTTCGATGATATTTTAATCACATATAAAAACATATTTTTATTCTTATTTATGACTTATAAATCAAAAAAATTCACATTTTGTACATAAAATTTGACATCTTAATGATCCATTTGCTTCGTGAACCGAATCAAGAGGTTCATGACAAAACGCCGATGACAAAACGCCGATGACAAAACGCCGAGTGACTAAATGCCGGCGACTATATGCCGAGCGACAAAACGCCGATGCGACTATACGCCGAAGAGACAAACTACAAATAGTAGTAACGCCCAGTGGAAATATTAGTTTCCAGGTTTCCAGGTCATTATTTAAGGAATAACCTTCCTAGGTTTGCATTTTAGAGCGTACGTCATCACTACACCATACACCATCATATCACACCATGCATCATCACACACCAAACACCATCGTATCACACTATACACCAAAACACACCAGACATACACTCAGCAAAACATACAGCAATACTGACTTTTTCAATAACAGTCAACAAACATAAATAATTGGCTTGGAAGTAATTTTAGTGACATCGTGCATGTCACGATCCGAGGATCGTTTAATACTAAAATTGGACACAAATGCTTGGCAGAATTATGATAAAATCACACGATATTATATAATTATATATAATCATAATAATAATAATAATATGATAATTCTTTCACACGATTTATTAACATTTTTCAGATCATAATAATGACATGATAATAATGTGACAGAATTGCAGATCACAGCAATCATTCTTATTCTATAACTGTGGAGCATAGCAGTGGTTCTCTCACACGATTAATTTAATTTTTTTTATTTTGTCGCATCGGCGTTTTGCGATCGGCGTGTAGTCCGGTCGGCATATAGTCGCTCGGTGTATAGGCGCCGGCATTTGGTCACTCGGCGTTTTGGCATCGGCATTTTGTCGTATCACCGAATCAAGTGATAAATTTATAATTGAATATTTTTAAAAGCGCACTTAATAAAGAAAAAAAATGAACCGCAAACGATTAATGTATTTGAAATACTGAGTATTGAAAATGTGCTAAAAATCATAAATATTGATCAATTGATTAAGAAAAAAAAAATGCATGATAAAAAATGTTCTAAAAATGATCGGATATAAATTCGTATTGAAAAAAATGTATGAAAAATCTTACCATAAGAATAGTGTAGACGCATTTAACTTCGCTCATGTCAGGTGGCAATGGCTGATCTCCCATGTATCTCATAAGACACATGAAGCATTCGACCGCGAGTAAACTGAGCTCACCATCCAAACGCAACAAGCTCTGTTCAATAGGTACTTGTGAATACTTTACAAGATCGACTTGTTCTTTCCACGTCCATTCAGCTCCATCCTGTTGTCCTTTGCTCTTTTTATTTTTCTTTTTGCTCTTCAAGGACTCGATCACTTTGAGGGAACCACTTATCGAACCATCTGCTGTCTTCATCATCTCAAATCTTGGAAAAAAAAAAAAAAACGAACACACGAAATCCAAATAAATTCAAGAAAAAATTATTGACATTAAAAAATCATACGTTCAACGCGATCAATTTTTTTTCATTAATATTTTCGTAAAAGAAATATATAAGAACAAAAAATGGAAAAACAAAACTGTTGCTAAAAATTGCATAAAATATTAGCGTCACTTTCTTTAGTCAAGTTTAAGAAAATAAAAGGAACGTTCAACGAACTTAGTTCAACGAACATTTTCTTTGTTCTAACAATTTTTTTCATTCAAATGCTTTTCAAGAAAAATATTTTAAAAAATGTATTAATTATTTCATTATTGAAAGGAAAATACATTCACAAGAAAAATATTTTTTAAATGTATTAATTGATACTTAGACTGGTATGAAATGATTGTTGTATATTAAAACACGAGAAAGGGACGCTCGTGTATGTGTTATGCTTTCTCAACACGAGTATAAATTGCTAAGAGTAAAGAGGCAATCAGTGTAAACCGAGACTTATTGCGCAACATGTGTACTCGATGCTTTTTCCTATATGTTTGTCTATACTTTTATGACGAGCACGTTAAAAATTTCCCTCAATATAATTAGCATCCTCATCCTCACATGTACGACATGGGGAAGCTATGTGTAATGAATATGCATATATATATATATAAAACATGTCTTGCTTTCTTTCTATTACCATCTAAAAATTTAATATTAAAATTTTAACGTTTGCTCAGTAATTAAATTCAATCGTTTGAATATTTAACTGGCAAGATTATTACGATACTATAACAATAATAATAGCAATGAAATCGTGGCCTCTCCGATACCGGAAACGAAAATTTCGTAAATTTATTTAACGTAACTATTTTCGTATTATTTTCCATCAACTATTAGTTGAAATGAGAAATTTCTTCTCGTATAAAAATGTCCGTTTGATTTCGTTTTTATAAAATATCTAAATTTACATATTTTTTATCGGGTAATTCGCGTTTAATTTGATCTGATTGTGAAATAATTTTGGTTGGGTCATACCAAAATAGGATTTTTAAAAATTTTTCAGAAATCGATATCTTTTTTTTATCCTGCTAGTATCGATCGAGAGTTACCACTCTCTTTCTTTCTCCATCTCTTTTCTTACTGCCGGTAATTGTTAATTATAGCTTATCGGAGGAAGAAGCGATTGCCAAAAATGATTACAAGGAAAGAGCAACGGATTCGCGAGGGGGCAGAGCAACACGAGATGGGAAAGTTTGAGGAAGAAGAAAAAAATGATTCTTGATCTCTCGATCCTCGTAGCGTCTTGATCGACGACATTTTTCGCGTGAAAGTCGAACGTAGCCGTTGGCGCAGTTTGTTAACCCGCGTATACTAACAGAATGAGTTTTACTCCGTAGCGACGTATTTGGGACAAAAGTGGCCAGAGATCAATAATTCCCTCTGCTCGTTTATCAACAACCGAGATGACTTCGACTCATACCAAAGTACCGCCATCTTTATATTTTTTATCGCTTTCAAAAGTCTCGTTTCAGATAAATTTCCAAATTTTATATTTCTCCGGAATTTGCGTTATTCCTTCAATTTTTCAATGATAAGACGATCGATCATTTTTTTACATATAAATGAAAAGTGAATTTGATCAAAATTTGTGAAATTTTCGAATTAGAACAAGTTTCTATTTTCCCGAAATAAATAAAATATTTATTGGTCGCATTAATTTCGACTCAACTGATAAACATTCGATTCGAACGATTTCGTAGTTTCGATGAAAAGTTTGACCATTTTTAATGACGAAATTTGGAAAAAAAAACTTGAAAATATAAATTTGACAGCAATACTATGAAATACTGATGATAATAAATGGGAAAACAAACAATAACACAGGGAGATTGTTAAATAAATTAAAATCATTGAGATAGACATTTCGATGCGTTTTTTTTTTTTTCGACTTTTGTTATTGTGCAATGCAGCATTACACAAATTCTCGGTCATTATTTTTCGGTTTACATCGAATGATATATTAGGGATTAAATAACGCATTGAAATCGAGTTGACGTAAATAAAGCGTTGAGAAATAAACGCAGGCCGTGTACTCATGTGGTTTCCGCATTCTTTTTTCTCTTGTTTTTTTTTTTTTTTTTTAACCGCATTGACTTCGGGGCATTTGACCGCGAGAGTTCTCCAGCAACCGGACTATTTACCAATCGACTTTTTTCACTCCCAGTCTCTTTTATTCCCTCTTTCTAATACCGAGACGACATTTTTACCGAGAAAGTTGATGATCGAGAGTCAAGTCAACGTTCCTGAGGCATTTTCCGAGTCTCATTTTCAAATAATCGAAAGGAAATTTTACTCTCGAACTATTTTACCCAAATTCGTATATAGGAAAACAAATCAACTTATTCGAGCCTTTTAAAAATTCTTGTTTCATTTTTCTTATACCGCTCGTTTAATCGCAGGAGATTAAACATTACGCGAATGATTCTTTTTTTTTTTGTTTTCACTGAGAAAGTCGAAAAACGAAAGTCACCATTACGAAAAATATTTATTATAAAAATTAAGTAGTTGGAGTTTATCGCAATTTTGCCAAAATCGAGTCGAGCCTCGTCGCGTCTTCCAAGTACGATTTCATTGATTTTTAAACCTTCTAAGTTGTCCAATTATTTTTCAAATGTATTCAACGATCTGCATTAATAAAAAAATGCCGAAAAGTATTTTTTTCAAAAATCCCGACACGAAAATCGTTTTTCTTTTCAGTTTTTTCCAATTCAAGTTAATCAAAAATCCGAATTTCCCACACCATAAACGTCCGAGCAGATCCACGTCTTAAAATAAAGATTTCGCTGCAGTAACGTGAAGGCTACACAGGGTCTGAACGACCCGATCTTTCTTCAACTGTTGCCAAGTTAAAAATTAATAAAAAAAGTTTAGTTTGTTTATAGAAAAGAAATATATCAACATGATAAATTTTGAACTGGTCAGCTGCTCAATTTTAGGCTCAAACTTTGCCTCGGGTATTCGAGACCCCAAATTATATTTTAAGGGTGAAATAAAAACTTACTTCTCGGTGGACTGGCGGAAATTGAGCATGGCGTATTGTAGCAACGAGTGTTTTCCATCATTGACGACCGGTCCACTCTCGTAAAAGATTTCCTCCGGTGATTTGATGGTTTCTTCGGGTTGTCGCCACTCCTGCTGTACTTGATTATTTCCATGATGTTGACCGGGGCTCAAGTTGCGTTGATTTTTTTGCTGATGAGCCGCGGAACTCGTTTGACCAATCGCGTTAATTCCATGTTGTCCTGAGAGCCGATTTCCGCCACTGTGTATCTCATGATTTCCGACATTGCCGGTCACGTGATTCGACTGATTGTGCGAGCTTTGATTGTGCAATCCGTGCTGGTGACCTCCGACCGAATGATTCGCGTGCGATTGTATCGACTTTGTTATTTGGGTCACGTGGTTCTCGTGGTGATTCGATTTGTGAATCGGTTTCTGATCGATCTGTGATATTACCAAAAAATACACAAATAAGAAAATTATCGATCTGTGATAACACCAAAAAATACACAAATAAGAAAATAATCCAGATCCGATTTTTGTTTATCTTCGTTAAATATTAAAAAAACGAGGCACGTTCTTTTCAGTAACAAATTGTATTTTTTTATAAACTATCTGTCTGGACTATTGTGAATCGATTCGTGAACCGATATCCAGTCAATCAAGAGAGAAATAAAAATTTTTTCAAATCCTCGTTCAATATTTATGAGCACAATTCTACGAGGAATAACAATTCTTAAGATTTATGTAGAAAATTACCAATATCGCTGCCAAACAGGAAACGATAGCTCATCGAAAGAATCAAAATTGAAAAGAAAATTCGGCCATTGTTTTTTTCATAAAAATATGACATTCTTGAGGATCCTTGATCCATTTTGTGTGCAACTAAAATAATCCTCAAGGTTCTCAAGAATCATAAGACTAGTAGTTCAGAGCCACTGAGCTCTGATGGTTATTTTGTACTTAAATATATATATATATATATAT
Source organism: Rhimphoctona megacephalus (assembly GCA_963989365.1). Lineage (NCBI taxonomy): Eukaryota > Metazoa > Arthropoda > Insecta > Hymenoptera > Ichneumonidae > Rhimphoctona > Rhimphoctona megacephalus. Next base: position 17,781,548 of record OZ022421.1, read on the forward strand.
ATATATATATCTATTTTCTATATAATTGAAGCAGCACCTGAGCGAGCGGGATGCACAGACGTCGACCCTGACCTACATAATCATTAATGCATCGAGCTAAGGAACAAGATAGATATGCAGCTCCCTTCTATACATCTAGATACGTATAAATATATATACGGGGCATTCCATATCGATTCGACCGGGGTCTGACCCTTCTATTCTTTGATTTGACTGACAACTTTATGTGTTGTATGACATTGAAAGAGGCTCTCTTGATTTTTTCAGATTTTTTCGTCCATCGACTTGTGAGATATGATTTTTTGTCAAAATTCGATGTTTTTTTCTTCAAATGACTGTGATTCTCTGAAAAATCAACCAAATCGAATTTTTTTTTTTTAGAAATGTTGGTTTTTTATCTTACCGTTGGAAAAAAAATACGAAAGCATGATTAATATTTGTATTCCATATTTTTTCTTAATTTAAAGCAATTTAAAGCAAAAAAACGTTGGTTTTAAGATGTTTACCGTTTATAATTTTTTTTTTAAATTCACAAAAAAACTTTGACCAATTATATGATCTTTGAGACGAGTCCCATCGTGGACAGATTTTTCCTTATATTTTTTTTCTTATTTTGAAAAAAAAATTCATTTCTTTTTCCAGTCAATTTGGACGAAATCGAATTATTTTTATGATATTTTGTTTCACACCAATATTTTTGATATAAAAAAAGGCCTGTTTGGTACGAATTGACTAAAAAAGAATGAAATTTTTTTTTAAACTAAGAAAAGAAAAATGAAAAAATATCTCTCCACGATGGGACTGGTCTGAAAAATCATTTAATGGGTCAAGGTTTTTTTGTGTGAATTTGTTGAAATAAATCAGAAGTGTCCAACATCTTGAATTTAATGACTTTTTGCTTAAACATCGAAAAAAATATAGAAGACGATTTTCAATCATTATTTCGTAATTTTTTCCAACAGTCTGGTAAAAACCTACATTTCAAAAAAAAAATTTGTTTTGATACAAATTGACTGAAAAAAAAAATGAATTTTTTTTCAAAATGACAAAAAAAGTGTAATGAAAAATCTGCCCATGATGGAACTAGTCTTAAAAATCGTTTAATTGATCAAAGTTTTTTTGTAAATTTTTTGAAAAAAAAAATAAAAAGTGTAAACATCTTAAAACCAATGTTTTTTGTTCTAAATTTCTTTAAATTGCGAAAAAATATGGAAAACAAATATCAATCATATTTTCGTATTTTTTTTCGAACGGTACGGTAAAAAACCAACCTTTCTAAAAAAAAGAAAGTTCTATTTGGTCGATTTTCCAGAGAGTTACAGTTATTTGAAGAAAAAAACATCGAATTTTGAAAAAAAAAAAAAAAAAAAATCATATCTCACAAGTGTATGGACAAAAAAATCTGAAAAAAATCAAGAGAGCTTCTTTCAATGGGTTGTACAACACATAAAATTTTCAGCCAAATTAAAGAATGGAAGGGTCTGACGTAGGTCGATTTGGCATGGAATGCCCCATACGTAAATGGATCGGCAAATATATGTATAAATTGTATACTGTAGTCGTTAATATACAGTTACACATCGTGGGATTAGCGATAACGTTACACATTTATAGCAGGATTCATATTCTGCAACTGGTGCGAACCGTATAAAGATACAAAGATTCTTTCAAACTCGTCTCTCACGCGAAGCACACTAGGTCGTTTTTTTTTTGTTTTTTTTTAATTTTTTTAATTATTTTTTTCGATACTTTTCAAGAACAGCCTAGACGCATTGACCAAATGAATTAATTCAAACGTACGGAACTTTTGCACGTTTTTACTTTGACTTGTGTCCAGCCTCTTGAAGCACGCATACGTATTAAAACCTTATCTGGAACTGGCCATCATATAAAACTTGAAGAGCTCCTATATGCGTGTATATAATAAATAATAAACGCTTCGTTTCCTCATCCATGCGTTAGTGTATATACACATGTATACGAACAGATATATTTATACACGAATAGGTGAAACCGGAATAGAGATTATCCTGGAATTCTTGGACGAAGTTTTTATTTTATATTTTTTTTTTCGAGAGAGAAAAAGTCCCAGATCTTCAACTGACTGAATCCGATAATGAGAATTCTCTCCGACGCCGTATTAATTTTATCACATTTCAAATCGTTATTTTTAATAACGTTACGTTTATATTTTTGTCCAATTTTTTTTTTACGTGCGAGCTCCTTGGTGCTGTGTTTGTTTTCATATTCGATTAACGGTTTACGGGTAGTCAGAATCTTCAAAAAAATCGATTTTTTTTTGGCATTTTCTTGAAGTATGACGTCTCGAAAATATTACCTGAAAATTTCAAATCAATCCAACAAATAGTTTTCGAGATATCCTACATTTACTGAAAGGCTCTCTGACCTTCGACGGCAGGTAGCTGTGGCGGCAGAAATGCGTTTTTCTCGAAACTATGTTTTCAAAGTCGGTGACCACTGTAATTCAAAAATCACTCGACGGATTTGAATGAAATTTATGCAGCTTATTGAAAGCATAAAAAACTAGTGCTTAATCAAAGGATGTTTTTTTTTAAATTCTATTTTCTTTTTTTAACAATAAACTAGTGCCTTGAAAGTCCACGAGTAAATTTTCAGAAGTCGTCATTTTGTTTATTTTCAAAAAAAAGCTTCGATCAAGTACTAGATTAACTATTAAACTAATGATTTTTTTTGTTTGATTGATTTTAGATGAACCAGTAAAATTTTCTGATGGTCACCACAAAGCACTACTTGTGGAACGGGGTCCAACAAAGATGGCAATAACGTCGTCTACAATTAATATTTTTTTTTGAAATTTTGCTCAAGTAAAGTTAAAACATAATATAATAACTCTGTCTCATTAGTTTTATAAAATAAATTTAATTACTGTCAAAAAAAATTATTTAAAATATTCATTTTTTCACACCTCTGACTACCCCTAAACCCTTAATTAATATTTGGAAGTTTCGTGAAGAGTTATTTTTTTGTTTTTAATCAAACTCTGCGAAGTGAAGAAAACCTTTCCTTGGGAGCAAGTCGTTATATTTTCAGAAAACTTATAGGAAACGCGGGATTCGCTAATGAAAATGCGGAAACTACTTCTCCATGCTCGTTTTTTACTGCGCTCGATAAAAGTAATCATAAAAAATAGTCGTAACGAGTTAACATATGCTGTTACGAATACCGTAAGTCCTATAAAGTATGAGGATTGGTCATTCGGTCGCTGATGCGAGGATGACCGTGAGTAACGGAAGTACGAATTTTACTCTCTAATAAAATCGCCACTGAAGTTGGATTGGAATTGCACGAAAAAAAGAAAAAAATGAAAAAAGATTCCGAACATTAGTTGCTCGAAGAATATTTAATATCGTCTCGATATTAATCAAGACATCGTCTCGATTTATTAGGAAAATGAATAATTTATATGTTGAAAAAATATCGGTCGTTAATTTTCGTGGTTTTAGAAATATTGTGTTAACGTGTGTGAAATATTATTCTCGAGTGAAAAAAACGTTATCATTATTTTAACGATCATTGGTTATAATTATTATAATTAGACTCGAAATTTGCATTATTGAAATCCCACGATTCTTCTTGTAGTATAGTGCCCGAAAACAGCAAGAAGAAAAAAGAACGGTCGAACATTAATAATGGAAAATCATTTAGAAAAAAAAAAAAATAAATAGATTTTTTATCCCCTTTCATAGATGTAAACTTTAATGTCATTGATTAAAATTAATAAATGCAAAGATATGATTAATTTATATCTTAGATTTCTATTCTATTGTTTTAAAGCATTGATGAATAAACTTCTTATAATTAATATGAAAATCTCGACCTGATAACTCTTGACCTTCTCGTCGAGTTTCTTGAGAGTTTCCTGGATGGTATTCAGAGTCTTGTCGTTTTGTCTCTCGTCGTTTTGCATCTCATTTTGCATTCTGAGTTCCTCGAATCTCTTGAGTATCTCGCGTACGCTTAATTTATTACCATCCTGCTTTTCTTCGGTGATGGTTTCCATTTTGGACATTTTTCTTTCGTCGTTAGAACGAGTAGCCGCATTTATCTGATCGTTATTATAAAAATCTTGTATGAGGCCTTCGAGTCTGAGTTCTTCGATCGAGGGTTGCCGATTTGTGCGATTTTCCGTGGTCGAAGAGAACGAGGAAGGTGAGGATGATGAGGAAAAAGACATGGCCGAAATCGGCGACGAGCAGGTACCAATTTTTTTCGACGATTCCTCTCGATTTTTCGATTCACAAGAATTTTTCGAAGGATCGTTCGTCGAATTTCTTGTATTACGAAGTTGACAGCCAACTTCCATTCGTAATTGTTCGATGGTCGGTTGTTCCGAAGGACTTTTGGCCGAAGCGTTGGAAGAATTTTGAAAAGATCGATGATCGATTTTAGAAAAATCGATTCTCGGTATATTCTCGTACTCGTATCTCGGTGGTCCAGACTCGATAAATTTGTTCTTTAACAAATTATCGTCTTCCGAGCGATCGTTCGGTTTTCTCGTTTTCGCCAGGTCGTTAACGATTTTTCGCACGTTCTTATTCATATCAAATTTTTTATCTCTCGACGATTGACGATTTTCACCATTATTCCGTGATCTCTTTGTCTCTGCCTCGTCTTTCGGACATGAGAAAAATTTGGCGAAACGGCTTTTTTGTAAAACTCGATTGTGATCGTTGATTCTTGTCCCGTTGAACATTTCGTACTTGGTGCGTGGTGGTATTCGATCGTTATTCGTGGCTCTTTCGAGAAAAGCTCCCGAGTCATCGGTATGTCCGTACTCGTCACTGCTCGATTCCGATTCCGAAGATTTTACTAAAAGACTATCCGGCGAATTGGTCTTTCTCTCGTCGTCCGAAAAACTCGGATATTCCCGATCGTAACGAGGCTCGATCGAACGATCGGTTTCAGCGTTACGGGACGATCGACCTTGTACTTTTTCCATTAATCTTGATTTATCGATTTTCACATTATTATTATTATTATTGTTGTTATTATTATTGTTGAATTCATAATTCTTTCTGTAATCGTCATTGATGCAACCGATCGCCGATTTTTTATCGAATCTGCTTCGTTCCCAAAAATCGTTGCGATCGTCGTGATTCTCCAATTTTCTCACAAGCTCCGATCTTTTGAGAACGTGGCGATAGGGTTGCGCGAACGGGGATGAAACGTGCGGTCTCGTTGGAGTTTCCTGACGACGAAATTCGCATTCGGACGATTCCGAAAAATCGGTAAATTGACTCAATATTTCCGGACGATGTTTTTGACGTCGACGCAAGGTATTTGGCAATTCTGCCCAATTGCTTGACAATCGACGGGAAAACACACCTTCGGTGTCCGAAACTTCGCGTTCCATCATATTCTCTGATCGTTATTTATTGATTAATCAACTAAATACGTTAATTCAACACTTGACATTACCAAACTTTTTCACGGTTCATCGTCACACGTTTTCACAGTTCATTCCTTCTGTTTTGATTTATTATATAGCATTATCTGGTGATGAATTGGATTAACATTGCATTTATTGGATTTCATTCAAAAGGTGCAGTAATTTTATTGAAACCTTAAGAATTAAATTAAAAGTGGAATTTCCGATCAAAAAATGCCACTCTCATCCCATAGCTCGTTAAAACAATTAATCAATACTTTTTTTCGCCTTGAAAATGTTCTGCTCCGATAATAAATTTGATTTCGTTTAATCGCGAATGTAATTGAGCCACGATATAATTTCCACGCGAGAATTCTCGTCCATGCAATTTAATTTAAACATTCTCCGCATCAATTCAACGCTGCTAATATACGAGAACATGTACACAACATTCTCTTTCTCTGTTACTCGAGAAATTTGCGCTCGCGACTATTCAAGAGGTGAAAATCGAGGCGATGGGTAATTTATGGATAACGCATACATACAGCACGCGCAAAGACAAACGTTGTGCGTTTAGCGGATATATCGTTAGAAAGCAAAGATTGATATTAATTCGTCCCGAATGACTGGATACTTTTCTTACGTGACTGTTAGGACGAATGTTGCACATATCTATAGATACAAATATAAATATGAGTAAAATATAGATGTGTATATATATATATATTTGAAGTGCGCTTAATAAATAACTGAAACGGGAATAAGCGGTCGCGAATCTGTGCTACGTCGGATGATACAAAAAAAAAGTATGTCCTGCGCAAATGAAGCCCCAAAATGACGTAAATCATTTTTTTAAACGCTCGATCAAGATATTTTTTTCTTGTACAACAAAAACGCAAACTCTACTGCGTTATTTAATCGATTAATCGATATTTACATATAATATTCGTATTCGTAATTGAAAAACAAATGTTTGCTACGTATAATGCAAAAACATATCGTCAATATTTTTTCCGCATCTATCTTAAGGTGGTTCCCCCACAGGATCGTTGAATTAAGAAATGAAATTTGGCATACGTGTTATTCAATACGTTATTAAAAAATCTGTGCAATTTTAAAAAGTTTTACCATCTCGAACTCGAGATATTTATACTTGAAGTTGGCTCGATTAACACGTAACATATGGGCCATGCATGGGCAAACAGTACGTTATTAATTCTACCGTCAGAACTAAAATCAAGAAGTTGATGAAAAACGAGGAGGAGCAAGAACAGGATGTCACGAATATTGTGAAAAAACATCAAGACGATTTACCATCTAGTTTAAAAGATATAACCTTGAGAAGTACTACGGTTTTGGCCTTATACGACATAGTTTACAAACAAACAAGCGCGAGCGCGAGAGATGTAATCTTTTTTGTGTATTGGGGCATAGCCCGGACAGTTCTGGCAAAAAGTTTACTCGCAATGTCAGATCAAAAACACTTATAGAATAAATTTTACGACAGTGGATGATATCTGTCGTATTATCTATTGGTACCGAGTCAATATTGTGTGTTTTTTAAATTTATTTACTACGAATTATCAACCCTTTACACACGGTATGTAACTTTTGGTTGAGGTTGTCGCGGGGGAACTATCTTAAATGGTTTTGTAATTTTATATCAAAGAAACAATTGGCCAACTCACTTTTATAATCGTATAATTGTAGTTATAAATTTCCTCTGTTTAAAAAAAATAATTAAGATGGCATTTGATAAGTCTCTTTTACGATAAAATGGGCAATTAGTGGATAAATTAATTCTTTTTTTTAACGATTTAATGAGAGCTGAAAATTGCAGTGAAAATTTGAACCTATGAGAGAAATCTACGAGAAAATGAAGTTTAAAGTGAAAAAAAATCTTTCTGCATTCATAACAATAAAATTTCACATTACGTATCGAGAGACTCTTCTCATTTTGTGATTTCCCGCCCTACCTCTCTCTCTCTCTCTCTCTCTCTCTCTCTCTCTCTCTCTCTCTCTCTCTCTTCCCACTTTGCTTGGGAGAAATGAAACATAATGGGGCTTTCGGCTGGTATGGGATGAACCAAAACTACTTCCTCGACTTCCTTTTCCTCCCCATACTACGCTTTCTTCGAGACTCTTATTTTTTCCATCTCCCTTCCTCAGCGGCTCGACTCTCTCACCATGGCTCACGTCTTAGCTATTTTTTCCCTCTACGAGCGTGAGAATCTTCAACAAGGAAGAATCAACGTATGCACGGTCCTCGGGGCGAAAAAAGGCACCAGCTTAATGGTGTTCCGAAAAAAATTTAATGAAAATTAAATGCAGGTAAAATGAACAACTTGAAAATTATTGAAAATCTCCTGAATTTTTATGCTGTTCAAAAAACCTTTTTATCAAATTTGTAAATTATTAATGTTCATCTCAACATTTCGACTTGTTTTAAAATTCTAATAAGACCATTTTGAATGTCAACGAAAAATGGTTTTTCACCACTTTGGTCGGAATTTGCAAAACCTAAAAAATCTTAAAATTTCAACTCGTCACATGGAGTCGTAAAATTTACTTAGAGAGAATTGACACAGTGGTTTCGAAAGGATTTTGGTAGACTAAAAAAATACTGATAGTTCTGTACCGATATCCGAAAAAGGGGGAAAAAATGCAACAGGGTGCATGGAAAAATTCGTAAAAATAAATCAACTATGAAAAATCAAAAAAACATACATGCATGCATGAACGAAAAGCGGCATTAAGAAGGCTATTTAATGCCAAAGCGAGCAAGCAGAAGTTGGAGCTCGATAACGGAACCAAAAATTGAATCACAGCCATTTTTGTACCGTGAAAAAGCATAAGAAGCATTTCCAGTTTTTCATTCGTTTTCAGAAGCCTGCATCAAAGCAGTTTAATTTTAATCCGTAGAACCAAAAAGCCCATTGTGCAGCACACAAATTGTTCCTCGATCTATCCGGCTATTTAAACTTGTAAAGAATTCGAAGCATTTTGAACGCTCTCCGTGTAAGAGGCAAAAGAAAATAATTCTCCATCATGGGACTTTTGAATCTGCACTTTTTATCCACTGGTCCATTTTGCCTCGTGCTCTCCAATTAGCTCGCAGTTCGGTGGAGCTATGTCGGTTTTTTTTTCTTTTTTCTACCTGACTCTCGTGGGATATCCCCACTCTGGAGTGAACAATGAGTTCGTCTTTAATTATAATTATCTAGCGTCTAACAAACTCTCTTTGGACGAAACTGTAGAAAATGTTTTAGTTGAGACGAGAGTTCTCGCGAGGCGTAGTAAAATTCTATATATTATGCTACTATAATGTATATACGTTGCGAATCTTTTCCGCCCCCGACAACGCGAACGAGAAAGGCACGTATAAACTTTCTTGAAAATCTCGGGAGCTCGTGTCACACGCCTCTTTATAATTATTGTGCTAAACTCCACTTTTTTCATATTGTTATTATTGTATGTGACTACGTTGTAAAAAATTGTGTGTGATGGAGAAAAGACGAGAATTGCTTGCGCTTTTAGCCCTTTCGTTCTTTTTTCGCAAATGAAAACTTTTCATCCTCTCGATATATATATATATGTATATGTATACACGTTATCGCGAGTATACGTAAATGATGACCTCGTATATAAGTGCCTTCTCTCTTTATACTCCTCTCACTCGGTAGTCTAATTGCTAACGAGGTGCGGCATAATGAAACATTAAAAGGATCAGGAACAGTTTCACTGCCACGATAATGTACGTGCACCAGAACTTGAATTATAGACTCTGTATTTATTTTGTTCATTACATTTTTTTTTTTGGCTTTTCCTCTTTTCATTCGAACGTCAATGTTCTAGTTATCAATCAAATTGACACAATTAACTGAGAAAGTTCTCACGTGCGGTTAATGAGTCTATCATTTTTTTTTCCTCGATTAATTGTGACTAGATAAAAACGTTTTTTTTTTAATATTATTTTCTTGAAAGGCTTTGAAAATATACGAGATTTCCCGTTTTCGTTACAATTATATATCCTCGAGTTTTTAACATTTCTTTCATCATTTCTTACCCGATGAAGCAAAATAAAGATTTTTTTCCAAATATTATGATTGTCGGAGGAATTTCTCTCGAACTACGTCGCAGCTAGGCTAGAGTGTGGGGCTCGGTCGAGTGGCATCCAAACATTCTTAAAAGGATGTATCAGTCACGTAACCTCACCTCGAATTTTCAAGGTTGAAATTCTTCGATACTATTTGACCGATTACAAAAAAGCTCTGTCAGCCCATGCAGGACGATGGCAAAAATGGGCGGACAGAGCCTTTTTGTAATCGGTCAAACCGTGTCGAAGAATTTCACTTTCGAAATTTGCAACTATCTCTCTCGCGCTCACGGTGGCGAGATACCGACTGATCCATACCTTTAAGGGGATCGATCAGTTGCCTAACCTCACCTCGAATTTTCAAAGTTGAAATTCTTCGATACGGTTTGACCGATTACAAAAAAGCTCTGTCAGCCCACGCAGGACGATGGCAAAAATGGGCTGACAGGGCCTTTTTGTAATCGGTCAAACCGTGTCGAAAAATTTCACTTTTGAAATTTGCAACTATCTCTCTCGCGCTCACGGTGGCGAGATACCGACTGATCCATACCTTTAAGAGGATCGATCAGTCGCCTAACCTCACCTCGAATTTTCAAAGTTGAAATTCTTCGATACGGTTTGACCGATTACAAAAAAGCTCTGTCAGCCCACGCAGGACGATGGCAAAAATGGGCTGATAGGGCCTTTTTGTAATCGGTCAAACCGTGTCGAAAAATTTCACTTTTGAAATTTGCAACTATCTCTCTCGCGCTCACGGTGGCGAGATACCGACTGATCCATACCTTTAAGGGGATCAATCAGTCACCTAACCTCACCTCGAATTTTCAAAGTTGAAATTCTTCGATACTATTTGACCGATTACAAAAAAGCTCTGTCAGCCCACGCAGGACGATGGCAAAAATGGGCTGACAGGGCCTTTTTGTAATCGGTCAAACCGTGTCGAAAAATTTCACTTTTGAAATTTGCAACTATCTCTCTCGCGCTCACGGTGGTGAAATACCGACTGATCCATAGCCAGGCTGGATGCTGGCAATGACGTCAACGCTAGGACAAAGGCCCAATGTTCTAAGTCGTCATCGGGGGATGACGACCAAGGGATAAGGGACACTCGGGTCCGAGACGCTAACAAGACTAGAAGACGTAACGCTGTCGAGTCTACTCAGGCGGATTATCGATTTGTCATTCATTACTATTCAACTACATTGTTTTCATCATTATCACCATCGTGATAATTTTTACTGTTTTATGAACTTACTGTTTATCATCTTATAACCAGTTTTACTGTTTTATCAACTTATAACCAATAATACAACCAACTTTATACGTCAATTATATTATTAAGTGTATAACTTAATTTTTACCGTTTTTTTTAATAAAATTTATTTAATATCATAAAATATACAAAACAACATTAATCCTCGAAATATTATCCACTGTTTTCGATGACCTTTCTCCATCTATCAGGCAACATACGGATGCCATTTCGAAATAAATGAGGAGGTTTTGAGGCAATAAATTCATCGATGAACGGTAAGAACTAAGTTATACACCTAATATATTATATTGTACGCGTTAAATTCTGGTGAACTTGCATCCATTAAAATATACGTGGCAAAAAGTCTACGACATGATATAGTTTTGAGAGATTTTTTGTTTGTTCGTAAATGAAATTACTGATAATAGCTGGAAAGCTTGGAAATCGTTCTCGCATTTTTTTAATCGATAATTCCTGGTAGAAGAAATGTTTGAGGACTTTTTTAAAATTTTTTTATTTATTTTTCAGTTGAACAACATTTTTTTTTAATTATTGGTATACGAGCATTGTAACGCTCTCTTATTTTGATCACGTGTAAAAGATTCATTTTTTTTTCAAGTTTTCGCTGTTGTTATGTGTGTCACGCGACTGCCGAAGAATTCATACAGGGGAAACTGATATACGTGTATATATATATGAGCGGTGTGCATTCTATGGTGGATTTCTTGCGCCACGATCGTTCACCGATCGAGAGAGATCATTATCCGTCAACGCGTGTAAGACAAGTATTGTAAAATCTCGACGAGACTTCACATCGATTCTCTACTCGTTATTATTATTTTTTTTTCCAACTTCCACCCAATGGCGTCTCTCCAACTGATTAAAATGAAAAAAGTTCATGGTCTTTTCCAAAAAAAATGTCCTTCGAGCATTCACAATTCTACCGAATAAAAACTCGTTTGTGAAAAATAATGAGGGTCCGATTAAATATTAATAGCATTTGCACAAAATTATATTTTATTCGTGTTTCATTGGTTTTAAAAATAAGAATTTTAATCATTCTTTCCGATGTCTGATCAGGAATCGAAAAAAAATTATTGGGCAATGAAAAATTTTGTTCCAAACAACTTTTAACATTACAAAATGATAGATATTCAATATTTGGACATCCCACTTTTTACAAAATAGAAATAATCAAAAAGTTTGGAGTTTTATCGAAAAAAAAGAATTCCACCGTGACACAAAGTTCGCTACCAATTAAAAAATTCAATGTGACAGTTCTTTGAGTCGCGTTTCGGTTAGTTTTTTTTTCTATTTCAATCCATCCTCGAATTTCCTCAACACGTATGAAAGTTTTCGTAAAAAAATAATTAATCGGAGGTCACAAAAATGATTTACACTGATCCGTTTAAAACGACTGCGTTTTTTGGCAATGCAAATATTCCTACGTGACACGGAGAAGATTTTCAAGGCGAAAAAATATTTAAAAAAAATGAAAAACACCCACACACATTCACTGGAATTAATCGTCAATTTTATACAGTTTTAAAAAAACTTTGTAAACATCGAGCACTATTTTTGTTTATGTTTTATTTTTGGTTTTCAAGTAAATTGACGCAGGTGAGAACGGAGATCGGTACGCGAGGAAGGTAGCCGATAAACTAGCACCTGGAAGCTTCCGATATTATAGAGTCAGGGGGGCTCACGTATATACGAAGAGAGCTCTCCCCCGATGTCCGCTTCGAGCACGGTTATACAGTCCGTTCTTTCTGTATACGCCACACAGGGCCTTCGAAAGACTTTTATCTGGGTCGTATCCCTTCCCCCATCATTCTTACGTTTGCTCCTTCGCGTACAGTCTTATTCACGTAAAACGACTAACACCGAGCACCGAGCATCGTAAGAAGATCTCGCGCGTGTGCTCCACGCGTTTCTTTCAACAGAAGCAACGAAACAGCATCTTTTCCTCTTTACCAACCACTATTTTTGTTTTTTTTTTACTTTTTCCCCGTACTACTTCGATCCATTATTTTTTTTCTCATACCTCGGATCAATCTTTGTTTTTTTTTTCATCGTTTTCCCTAGTTCGATTCCTTTTTATTTTCCTTTCATATTTATTTCATTTTCATTTAAATTTCAATTAGTTTTCGTTTTTTTTTCTTCGTCGTAATTTGACAAGAATTTCTCGCAGATTTTTATGCGGAAAAGTTCCGCGAATTCACGAATAAAAATCTCTCTCATTTTATCAAACCGATCATCCGTTCAACCGTATATTTATTATTCACGAATGAGAGATTCACGGAGCACTTCGATATACGCGGACAATCATTTAAGGGGCCAGTCCACTTTGAAAATTTCAAAAAATCCATTTTTTTTACTGTTTTCGAAAGTACATATATTCAGAAATATTGTGTCCAAATTTTATGAAAATCCGAGCTCTCTAAGTATTTTTTTTTTTTGCTTGAACGTCAGGACCTCATTTCGTCTACCTGAGCGTAAAACTTCAAACGCGTTTTTCTCGAAACAACGTTTTCAAAATCTAGCTCCATCGTATCTCTAAAACTAATAAACCGATTCACTTGAAATTTGAACCACATATTGTAAACATGATTCGCAACGAGATGACCCTCGACGGTTTTAAAATTTTGATTTTTACTCTTTTTTTTTGTGAAAAATTGCGAAAAAACGCGTTTTTTTTACTTTTTTCGTTTTTCATCTGCCATTTTTTTATTTTTTGATAAAACTTTATATCCGAGGGTCATTTTGTAGCTGGTGTCATACTGAATCTAACGGACTTTGGTTTTTTTGTTTCGGACAAGCCGTTGCCGAGTTGTGATGGAGCTACCTAGCCCACCTATTTTTGAGGCGTTACGTTAAACTATAGTTTTTGTACTTAAAAATAAATAAAAATGAATTAAAAATTTTTTTTTATGTATTTCAAGACTTTATTTATCAAGCCCAATAACTTTTATATTCATATCTTTTATAAAATCCTCAAAAAAAAATCGCGAAAATAGCCTTTTTTTCGTGGCTCCAAAGTGGACTGGCCCCTTAAACCAATCCGCAGAAACATTGTTTGTTCGTGCCATATTTTTTTTCTTTCTCGGTCATAAATGTAGTTACTATATTTCGCAAATAAAGTCAATTTTGTGAAGCTCATGAAAAGTTGAATTCAATTGAATTTTGCAGAATAGCTTTTAAAATGTAAGGTTATTTTTATAGTTTCTCATTTGTTAATTTATCTCATTTTTGAATAATTAGAATATATTTTGTTTTCAGATGTTATGAAAAAGTAGAGATTTTTTTTTTTTTTCATTTTCGATCTACTTTGAAAATTCTTGTGCGTATAGACAAGAGAATATCCAACGAAACGGTCTACATAGATGCAGTTCATTATATATAACCTACACGACCGATTTCCCATCAACATGTATCAGGGATACAATGCATTAGGATCTCTTGTATATTGCGCTGGATCGTCGCACGAAACTGCGATGAAATAGAAATCGTTCAGCCGGAAATGGGCGAGGGTTTTGTATGCACGTGTATCTACGGTAAAAACCTTCACATAGCCGGAAACGAATCTAATTGAACGTTTTTTTTTTACTCGTCGATTTCCCCTTAATGAATATCAACCGAGTTCTCGAAAGGAGAGCATGCAAAAAATATGCAATAATCACTTTTCTATTCGTCTGGATTTCAAACGTTGCCCTAATTTTTTATGAATTAATATTAAGTCGACTAGTCGTTGATTAATCTACGATTTTTTTCCTGATTTCAAATGACGACAAAAATAGTAAAAAAAAAAAAATCTTTTCGAGTAAATAAATCAAATTAAAAATGTTTATCAATCTTTTTTTTTATATAAAATGTGGAAGATTTGGAATAGGCGAAAAAATGCTCGTTGTTCAGAATTGTTAAAGCCTCGCTATACCAAAACAACAATAAATTTCGCGGTTGCAGGGAACAAATTATAATAAGTAGCCAGTATGGAAAGTGAGAGATTTCACGCAAGTTTTATCTTTTATTTTAACGTTAATATTTAACTTCCGTGGAAGAAGATATCTGATACATTGCTATTGGTTCGAAATTCCATTATGAAAAAGATCGTCGACGACTCCGAGAGTTTCTATTGAGCATAAAATGTGTACAGGCTATTCAAACGTAAACAATACAAATTTTCGAGCCAGAAAATTCATTTTTTACTTTGATAAAAATCCACCGGTATTTTGAAAAGTTGTCAGAATTTTTCGCGATGCCTACGGAGTCTTTTTCACACTGAGAAAAAAAAATTTGTTCATCGAACTAATTCCATTTTGTTGGACGAAAAATTGGTGGATACAACAATTTTTTTGTTCAATGGCAAATGATTTAGTTTATTCAACTAAATGATTTAGTTTATTCAACTAAATCATGAAAATTTCTTGTAGATGAATCAACTAAATAACCGGAGCCAAATGATTTTGTTCGAACAACTGGCACCATTTATTTGCTTACGCATACTTTTTAGTTGCTTTAATAAAATATTTGTCTGAATCTCAATTATAAAATTGACTAAACGGTAATCGTTAGGACGAATAAATGAATTAGTTTATTTGGATGATATTTCGTTGCATTAACATTAATTTGTTTGGCTGTACCAAAGTTTTGTTGGTTCGGCTAATAACTTGTTTCAGCATTCACAAATTATTTTGTCTTATCTCAAAAATATTTTGTTGCCCGTGTCGAACTAAATATTTTGGTTGATAGAAATTAAATTTGTTTCGGTCAACAACATTTTTTTCTCAGTGCAATTATAACTCCTCCAGAATGAATTCTTCAGAGTAGTAACAAAAACGTAAAAGCGGAATTGTGAATTTATTAATAATCTTTCAATTTACAATAGTTTATGGCTTCCGGATGGATGCCATCCGGAAGCCGGAAGACGTTTGCGAAACGTCGGCAATACGTCGGCAATATTCTACACGGAATCCATCCGGAAGCCATAAATTATTGTAACAATAATGGCCGTGAAAGCCTCAAAACTATTGGGATCTTGTAACCAATTGCCCCCGCGATTGTTACTTCCACGGCCCAGCGTCCTTCCCTCTCAGCCTCCCCACTCTTTCCAACTATTCCTCTACTCTTCCCTGCATTCTCCCATACGTGCGGCTGCAGCCGACTTATTCTTGCACTGTTTCCCGCATTTATCGAGGGCGAAGGGAAACTGCAGAAAACCTTGCCGATACAGCCGGTGTCGGACTAATCTACGCGGGTGGCAATGCGAGCACGCTCAAGCACGGCCACCAGAGGCGCTCAGGCAGGCACCTCCCCATCTGTGATGCAATGAGCCAGCCAATGCACGGCTAGAGAGCCGCCATCTGTACGATAAGACCGTCCACAGGATGCCATGCATCACAGAGAGGTATTTGGCCATGGATTTATGAAGTTGGAATCCGAACCAGACGGGATTGGAGCAGAAACACTTGAAAAAATTGTCAAATTTTCATTGGTATTTTGGTCGGGATTAGAAGCCGGAACCAACCGCTTTCCCGCCTCAAAACTAGGTCTATCAATTTGTTTATAATAATTAATCAATTATCAAGTAATTTATTTATTAGTGTTGAAAATTAATTCCATCTCATTATATTGATTTGAAGAATGTCGAAAAATGAAAGTTCTTTAGAACTATAATTAGCAGATTGATATTCTCTTAATTCCAATCAATTATTCAATCATTCGTGATTTCCCGCTCCTAATTTCAAGAAGTATAAAAAAAAATATCGCAGCAGTTATTAAAAGCGATGTCCAAAATGAATTAACCGAATCGATGTGTAGTCTGGAATGTCCCATATATGTGTACACATAACAATTGTCCTGAGGCGTTTTGCGGCAGCATTTGGCACACAGAGACACAGAGAGTACAGTTGCGCAGTATAATTTCTAAATTGTCAGAGTGTAAGGGGATAGGGGGCAATAATTTTATTGGTGTCGTACGTATACGAACGAATAAAAAGTCTAGGTGTGCGTTCGTCATGTCAGATAAAAGGATAGAGAAGAAAAACCGCAGTAAAGAAGAATAAAATAATGTGTGTGTGTATATATATATATATATATATATATATATATATATATATGCATGTATAGTAAATACGTATCTAAGAGACGAGAGAGTTGTCCCGAGAGAAAGGGGCAAGGGGAGAGTGGACCAAAGAGGAAGAAAGAACGAGAAGAGTCGAGGACGAGAAAGGAGTGTAATAGACCTCAAAGAGAAGTCGAGAGGTCGAGTATATATGTGTCGTCAAGAGATACGTGGGAAAATGAGAGATTCTTTACTATATAAAATGTGCCGGGGTCTAACTTGGTTGTATACTATATATTAGTACAAACATATAGTTATATATTTGGATGAATTTGTTTTTCTTTTAAGTTATGTTACTGTACAGAAAGAAATGAATGTGTAGTACTCGTCCTTGAACTCGAAAGGAAGACCTACTCGACATTCCACGGAATACCATTTTCCATAAACGTATCATAAAATTTTTTCCCACCATCTGTCGTTCATGAATGTAACTAAAACACGAAATTGACGAGCATTTTTCTTTTAAATCGAATCTCCTTTGATTTTATTATTTTAAAAGATGTCGAAGATAGCTAGTTGTTTTTACCGATGGCAAGAAACAGTCGAAGATATTGAAAACCAAAAACAGCATAAATGCTGTGAAAAAAGCTGAGACAAGTACATTTATGCCCCCCAAATAGTCGTTCCAGTTAATCCCCCCTACCACCCAGCGCCAAAATACCGATCCCCACCAAAATTTACAAAAACCCGTCTAAGTCGTTCATGCAAAGATCTCCGCACAAAAATCCTTTCTAAAAACAACTCATCATACAAAGTTTTATGGGTAACCGCTCCCATTATCTTATCAAATTAAGGCAAATTGTACAGAGGTGATAATTTCCTTCTCGTAAATGTTGTGAGTTCACAAAAAGTTGATATATAAATAAAGATCTACTAAAGTATATATGATCAAGTACGTGGGATTTAATTATGTTTATAAAATCTTCAATTATGTTCATATGCCATTTCTCTAATTAATGCTTTATTACAATGAATTATTATCCTATGACTTGGAATTACAAGGGCTTTAAAAAAAAATATAGAATTGCATTACCCTGCGTGAGCTTGAACGCTGCCACACTCTCGTTTGTAATATTTGTAGTATAGTTTTATTGGTAACAAATTGATAAAAGTTTACTATCGTACGTAGAGCGGATACGCACAGAGTACTTGTCCGGCCCGAAAATTTTTCGACTAATCAGCGAAAAATATGCTTTTTTGTTCACGGTAAATTTTTCAACCACTCCGAACATTCGGATCTCCTGACTCAGATTTGAATCTTACCCGCCTTGGAAAGCAATCAATTGATGACCGCTCTTACATGGCAGGCTTATTCCGTTTTGTAAAACCCGTTGTAGTAAAAACCGGTGTAAAAGTGCGTGTAAATGGTACCGGATTAATTATTTCGGGTCCACAGCACCGTTTAGACGTTCTGTAACTTCAGTTTTCCCCCGGATGTTACAAAACCGGAATAAACGTACCATGTAATAACGTGAGATATGCTCCACACGAGCATCAATTCATCGATAACAATTGGTTAAAGGAAAGGAGGATAATTTGGGATACAAAACAATCCGCATATTGTGATTCCAAATTAGCTGTGTTTACTTTACTAGTTAATGCCAAAATGTATGGTAGATTAATGTTGATTTATGTGACAAATTTTATGAAAAATTTTCGGGCCGGACAAGTACTCTGTGCGTATCCACTCTACGTACGATAGTAAACTTTTATCAATTTGTTACCAATAAAACTATACTACATATATTACAAATGAGAGTGTGGCAACGTTCAAGCTCACGCAGGGTAATGCAATTCTGTATTTTTTTTTAAAGCCCTTGTAATTCCAAGTCATAGGATAATAATTCATTGTAATAAAGCATTAAATAGAGAAATGGCATATGAACATAACTGAAGATTTTATAAACATAATTAAATCCCACGTACTTGATCATATATACTTTAGTAGATCTTTATTTATATATCAACTTTTTGTGAACTCACAACATTTACGAGAAGGAAATTATCACCTCTGTACAATTTGCCTTAATTTGATAAGATAATGGGAGCGGTTACCCATAAAACTTTGTATGATGAGTTGTTTTTAGAAAGGATTTTTGTGCGGAGATCTTTGCATGAACGACTTAGACGGGTTTTTGTAAATTTTGGTGGGGATCGGTATTTTGGCGCTGGGTGGTAGGGGGGATTAACTGGAACGACTATTTGGGGGGCATAAATGTACTTGTCTCAGCTTTTTTCACAGCATTTATGCTGTTTTTGGCTAGGATTTGTCGACTTTTTGTATGGAATTCATAGCTTGTTAATTAAACATGTCAATATTGTGTACGCACTCGAGTATGAAATTCATACATAGCCTGCCAATTAAACATGTCTATATTATGTATGTATCTGAGTGATGCAAAAGAATTGACATTTTTTTCGGCATTGCAGCAAAATATGGTAACATTTTATCAAAAAGTGATTCTCTCAAGAATTGAATCCTGAATAAAAATTTTAGAGATCGCTCAATCGATTTTTTAATGATTTCGGCTAAAAATGGATACATGATCGAATTTCGAGCTGGTGTATATTCGAACTAAAAATGCAATGTGAAATATTGATCTAAGAAGTGTTCAAGTGAATTCAATCTTCGTAATTAACCATAAATACTTATAAAATTATTAGATTACTTAACGGGGTCATCCCATATGACAGCTATTTTTTTCGCTTTTTTGGGATTTTTTATTGATGAACCATTAAAATACAATATCTTTGAATTTTTACCACACATTTATTAACATTTTTACAGTCCCTCAGAATTTTATCAAACAAAAATAACGAGTTGAATCGACTTTACACCGTTCGGAAGACACTCATGTGTTGGTTGACGGCTGCCATGATTCCGGAGGTTTTGCTCATCTGATATCAAAAAATCAAACGGCATTTTAATTTGTAGATCTGAGACTATCGCTGGAACTGGCGTAAAGTAAAAATATCGAAAATTGAATTTTTGGCATGGTTTTAAAAGTCGAAAAAAACGACAAAACTCGGAACTTAACATTTAAAACCGTACCAAAAATTCAATTTTTGATATTTTTACTTTATTCTAGTTCCAGCGATAGCCTCAGGTCCACAAATTAAAATGCTGTTTGATTTTTTGATTTTAGATAAGCAAAACCTCCGGAATCATGGCAGCCGTCAACCAACACATGAGTGTCTTCTAAACCATGTAAAGTTGATTCAGCTCGTTATTTTTGTTTGATAAAATTCTGAGAACTGTAAAAATGTTAATAAATGTGTGGTAAAAATTAAGAGATAGTGTGTTTTAATGCTTCGTCAAAAAAAAATTCCCAAAAAAGCGAAAAAAATAGCTGTTACATGGGATGACCCCGTTAAAACGTACAGTAGTTCTGAGAAGATACGACGCATAAAAGAACAACGAACAAGTAAAAACTTGACTTTTTTTTAATATTGTAAAAGAAAATTTCAATAAATATTGCACCGAATCATCCGTGCCAACAGATCAACGAATCGGAAAATATTCCATAAAAAATGATGCCGAAGAAATACTCCAATAGCATCAGAATGCACCGAAAGTTTTTAAATATAAGTAATCATAATGAAACGAGATTTTGAAACAAAAAAAATATTCGTACAAAATTTCGAAAGCTAAAGTTTGATTGGAAAAAATAATTTTGGCCGAAGTACTACGCGAGTTTTTTTAATAATATTTATTGATTACGAACTATATCTCATAAGCAATAGATGAAAAAAAAGGTGAAGTACTTATGAAATTTTTTTTTCTCAAATCAAATATCTTTTCGCTCAAAATTATTTCGCATCGCCTGATTCCGTTTTGTGTTGCAAGTGCAAAGTGCACTCTAGGGTGGTTTAAAACCACATATAATTCAAACCTAGGGTAGTATCATACACCATTCTCTCAATTATATAAAAAATGAAGAGAATGGTTTCCTAATAAACTTTATTATTGCATACAAAAGACATTTTATGTTAAAAGATAAGAGGCTCTGTTTTCGACTCCGTTCTAGAATTTACGTTCGGACAAATGAATTGTTGGGGCTAAAGTTAATAAAAAAATTATTTATTAAGGTACTGTTCAAAAGTTTATTTATTAAATTACACTTTATTTTTGCACTATCACTCTTCTATCTATATATATTTATTATTAGTTACTTTAACCAAAACTGGAACTGACCGCGATCTTTATAACCTCACGACTGTTCAAAGATATTAAATGTTCACCGAAAACGAGTTTATCATACACCATTCTCTTAGTTATCAAAAAAAAAACAAAGAGAATGGTTTCTAAATAAACTTTATTATCGCATTCAAGGAACATTTTATGGTAAAAGAGAAGAGGCACCGTTTTCGACTCCGTTCTAGAGTTTACGTTCGGAAAAATGGATTGTTGGGGCTGGGGTTAATAAAAAAAATTATTTATTTATAAACTGTTCAAAAGTTTATTTATTGATTTAAACTTTATTTTTACACTATCACTTTTCTACCGATAATATAATAAAAGTGACTTTAATGAAAAGTTGAAACTGACCGCGATCTTTATAACCTTACAACAAAGATATTAAATGTTCACCGAATACGCGTTTAAAGTCCTGATCTCGAATATGTCTAACCAAAAATCAAATTATCTGCTTTCACACCCGCGATTTTTATAACCTTACTTTTTAACCCCACAACTGTCACTAGTATAACCGCGATCTTTTTTCTAAACTCACAGCTGTCACTCTTACTTATACATCCTGAAGAAAAGTCATCGGCTGTCACATCACGAACACAGTCTCGCATATCACCAGAAAATTTCTAGTTATAACTAGTGTCACTAGACAGCAACCGCTAAACGTCAAAAAATGTGTGCGAAAAATGCCACCTTTTTTTGATGATTTGGAAGGATGAAACATTAATATTTCCAATATGCGTTAGGCTACAGGGTTCTAAATAGTCACGATCGAAAGAAAAAAAAAAGAAAAAAATACGTGAACTAGCAACATCTTTCAAAGTGTTGTAATTAATTAAATATCGCTGAAACAATTTTCGAAAATCGGTCGAAACCGCTCTGCTTACTGTAAAGACTCTAGTAGCGACTCGTCTTCGCCATCTTATAGTATACGTAAATGTACTTGTCTCGAGTCGCTACCGCGACTCTAGATGTTTTTTTTTTTCAATTGAATAAAATTCAATTTGGGCTTGTTTTTAGAGTGTAGAAGAGTTTTTGTTTTCTGAAGAATTAGACGATCCCTTCGTAGAGTGAGTTCGTTTTCGGAACCCTCTGCCTCTAATCGCTCACTTCCGGTTCCGTCGAACAGGTGCAAACGGTCGTACATGTTTCTTCGTCGTGGACTGTGACCACCGTCTCGTTTGTCAAGGCTCAGAGGTCAAACCCTATATTGTCTTGTGACAAAAGGCTTCACTGGCATTTTTTTTGGCTTCTTTTCAACGTCCTCGAATTTCCAATTATGAGACAAATTATCGGTCTATTTATTTTCGTTCGGGAATTCCCTCGATGAAACTTCCGGTGCGGAAGGAGGAAAAAACTCTGTGGTTAAAATTATGTTGATTGTAATTCGTGATGAGAAATTAATTCGTGATGAGGAAGTAATTAATAAGAACTGTGTGAAAATTACCAATTTAGGAATTTGATTAGAAAATTATTTTTTATATTCTTTTTTTTATGTTCTATAATTGATAATCACTTGTGTTCCTTTGCTTACGTTGCAGGGTTTCGTAAAAATAATTGCTGGAAGTTTCAAACAATGATGCCTAAATGTCGAAGAACTCCGGAAATTTTTCTTCTTGTGAAGAATGGAGTTGACGTTTGCGAGTATTTTCGGTAATTGAATTTTTCAATCAGCCTGAATAACTTCGACATGAATCTCAGTAAAAGGAAAAAAAACGAAAAGAGAGTTGTGAATGGAAAAAAAAGTTTGTAAAGAATTTGGGACATGGGTGTGCGTCTGGGAGCTTGTAAACGAAGCAAACTTGTATCGTAGATATGTATAAACTCTTGACTCAACTATTCAAAGAGGTTTCCGGCCTTCAGAAGATCCGTTCGGGTTAGTTCCTCAATAATATATCTATATTTATATTTCTGTATAAGAATGAAAAAGAAAAATGGAAAATAGAAGAATGAAACAAAAGAGTAAGAAAGGTGGGACGAGGCCACGAGGTTTTGTAGTAATTTGTTAGACAGAAGAACATCTCTCGTATTCGACAAAAACATCGAGTGCTCGAGCGAAAGATCTTTGAGGATCCTTGAGTAGATCCCGACGTTTAAGGGGCCAGTCCACTTTGAAAATGTCAAAAAATCGATTTTTTTTACTGTTTTCGAAAGTACATACATTCAGAAATATTGTGTCAAAATTTTATGAAAATCCGAGCTCTCTAAGTATTTTTTTTTTTACCTGGACGTCAGGACCTCATTTCGTCTACCTGAGCGTATAAACTTCAAACGCGTTTTTCTCGAAACAACGTTTTCAAAATCTAGCTCCATCGTATCTCTAAAACTAATAAACCGATTCTCTTGAAATTTGAACCACATATTGAAAACATGATTCGCAACAAGGTGACCCTCGATGGTTTTAAAATTTTGATTTTTACTCTTTTTTTTGTGAAAAACTGCGAAAAAAACGCGTCTTTTTATACTTTTTTCGTTTTTCATCTGCCATTTTTTTATTTTTTGATAAAATTTTATATCCGAGGGTCATTTTGTAGCTGGTGTCATACTGAATCTAATAGACTTTGATTTTTTTGTTTCAGACAAGCCCTTGCCGAGTTGTGATGGAGCTAACTAGCCCACCTATTTTTGAGGCATTACGTTAAACTATAGTTTTTGTACTTAAAACTGAATAAAAATGAATGAAAAAATTTTTTTTTATGTATTTCAAGACTTTATTTATCAAGCCCAACAACTATTATATTCATATCTTTTATAAAATCCTCAAAAAAAAAATCGCGAAAATAGCCTTTTGTTCGTGGCTCCAAAGTGGACTGGCCCCTTAATTTATAATTCTAAATACGAAAGCCGTCTCACGAGATGTTTCGCCTTGGCGACCTTGGCGAGAAAGTTTTAGTTACGAGCTACGGATATTTTTTGGAATCATTGATAAGCAGATACAATATGAACAATTTTATTGGGAGATTTTTTCAGGGTTTTTTCCTTACCAAGTAGTCAATCGTTGTTTAGATGTCCATAAATTATCCTACAGGATCTCACGGATCTATAATCAGGTATTGGATATGGTATTTTTACGAGATGTTTCGAGAGACTTGTAAAATTTCGAAATTTCTTTTATTATGCAGTTTGACGCAGTGGGTGTCTTGAGCATCATTTCACTTCTGATTCCGAGAATAAATTACCGGCTGTAAGAGTTTTGATAAAATATACGTAATTTGATCCGGAAAAAAAACGCCAGATTGTTTTAAATGGATAGGGGAAAAAATCGGGACGAAATTAAATGTGCATTGTTAATGAAATTATCTAAAATTAACAAGTACAATAATGAAAGAATAAAGTTCAGTAAATTTCGTAGTTGGAATAAACTACGGGCCGTCCTATCGGATTACCTCGAAGCCTGCGGCCAGTTTATCAATAGAAATAAATGTTAAAACGTGGTGCGATCGAGCATAACGTCTATCTATTCGGATTTCCGCTATGCAACCTGCAATTCTCATCTACAGCAATATTTATATCGATAGATAAATGGCGTATGTAACTATCTATCAGTTTCTCGACTATCGTCCACGCTTGACCCCGACGGCCTTGCTACGTGGTCACACCTTATCCACTCGAGGCGCATTTCTACTTGAGACTGGGGCAAAATGGAACAACTTTGTGGTTTATTAATCTATATCATAATTATTAAAGTCCATCGCCATTTTGTTTCTCAACATATGTTCTTATCAATTATTTTATAAAGCAATCCCGCCTGTAATATTTTTTGAAAAATATTTTATTCCCCTCTGTTCCCCGTAGATTTTTCTTCATTGATTTAAAAAAAGTGTCACAATTATTTTCAATCACGCTTTTAATTCTTTTCTATTTAAGAAAATTGAATATCCTCCCATTTTCAAGGACTAGAAATAACGTTCATGAATCTATCTTCTTTTTTCGGTTAATTATTTATTTACTGTTATACCGGAAATGGTCCAGAATATTGTTACGATCAGTCTCAGCCTCCCCTACAGATAATTGCAACGTGTATTTTTTTCATTTTTCTTTTACATTCTTTCCACAAGGTGTATCGGTGAAATACCGAAGTGGAAGTTGAACGTATCGCGAGAAGAAATACCGGTATATATCGGGAGTGCGTGCGCCTCGAGAAGCAAGCAGAGAGATTGGATTTCTAAGCAAAGTTGTTTACACTTCGAGCCTTGGATTTGTGTGTACCGGAATAAATAAATACACACATATATGGTATGAAGAATAATGTTTATGTCAATAAATATTGTGAGTATGAATCCACTTGTTATTGCATTCTTGTACGGTTGCCCCGATCGTATGCAATAAAATGGTCAAGCGAGAGGTTGTTTTTTTTTTTTTGTTATCGAACATTCGAGTTGTGGTCTAATCATCAGATTGCGTAGATATTGCGAGAGCGGCATTTTCTCTGAGATCGTGTTTATAGGCTCAAGTGCAAAGGGAAGTGAAGCAAGACAAGAACGTTCATTAACCACGAGATAATTAAATTAACGTCGCAGAATAAGAGGCGAAAAGTACGCTTCAATGGAAATTTCTATTATGAATTAGATAACAAAATTATCAGTAGCAAAAAAGAATTTTCATCTCAGATGTTGACTGTTAGAATTGCAATTTTTTTGTATCATTCAAGGCTCATTGATGAGTTACAATTATGAGTAAGCTATGCCACTGAAAATCAACTTTTGGAGGCAATAAAGATGTTGCTCGTCCGCCTGACTGTAAAACGAAAATTTATATTTAAAAATTCGAAAAAAAACGATATTCAACTACAAAATTTTGCAAAAAATCGAAAAATGAAGAAAACAGCATTCGCCGATCGCCATTTTACAAAGAATACAAATACGAAGAGAATGAAGCATCGCTGGGGCTTCAACTTGTAATAGAAAAAAAGTAATAGCAATTTTTATGGAGCAATGAAAGTGTCGAAAAAGTTTTGATTTTTCACATTTTTTTTAACAGCTTTTTGTTATTTATTTTGATTCAATCACGCAAACACTAATTTCCTTTTAACTTTGAATTATTGTGAGAGCAGCTTAAAAGACGTCTGTTTAAAAACTTTTTCGATCTTATCACAGATTTTAGTTGTAAAATCATTTCTTTTCGTAAAAGTGCTTCAATGGACAAAGTTCAAATGTTGTAACCATAACGCGGGCAAAGCTGCGAGTACAGATAGTAGTAAATAAAATAAATACACAAAAAATTGTTGTGAAAAATCGATTTTGAGGGAAATTGATAAAGTATTGTAATGGTGGAATACTGATTTTATAGGAATCGCGCAACGTTGCGCAATTAAACGCCCGTAACACGCGCTATAATGACTCACGACGTGAGCCCTAATGAATTTAATTATTTCTCGGGGTACGTGAACCCGTGTGTGACCGGAAGTTATTCACACCGATTTTCTCGTTCTTTCCTCTCTCTCTCTCTCTCTCTCTCTCTCTCTCTCTCTCTTTCTCTCCCTCTCTCTCGAAAAACCCAACCACAAGATTATTTTCGTACTAGGTCTGTATGTATATTTTTACCACTCGCTAAAAATCGCTCTTTGGTAACGATCGACCGACTTTTCGTTCTTACTCTTCGAGCATCATCAACTCTGTAATACAATAACTCATTTTTGTAATGTATCGTTTCTTATAACGGTAATAAAATTATATGCCTGACATATACGATCATTGAACTTGAATAATTACCCATAAAATTGGCACATTATAATTATAATTAAATGGAACTTTATTAATAGCTTGAATTTTTCGATAATAACGACAGTTATTTATTCTTTACGATTGTACATTAAAAAGCAATTAACCAAATACTTTTATTTCCACCATTTTTATGAATATTTTGATTCTGAAAAAGGAGGTATTGGGTGGTTTTTTGAACCATTACGAAAAAAGCTTTGAAGGAAGCACTGAGTAAAACAAAATTTCGTTCCCTTTTTCTTTCGTTCTCAATGTAAATAAAATTTTGCAAAAAAAAAAACAGTGCGACCTCGATATTTTTGCACCTCGATTTTTTTCCATTCCCCTTAATTCTTACCCCCACTCTATTTTGTCTCGCCAAGAGAAATAATGGCTGTGGACATTGCTATCCCTACCACACTCGTCCAACACGCTGGTGCGCAGGCACTGCGGCAACATAACCTCAAACTCTAAGGGTAAAAATAGGTATGCGCATGCTCGTACCATTTCGTACTTCCCCACAACATTTGAGTCACACCTCTCAGCTGAACCCCGAATTTTTACCAGTCTCTCTTCAAGCGGTAGAAAATCGAGGTCGCACTGTATTTTTAAGGACGAATGATATTGACCGTTCCAGTAAAAAGTATACGATTTCAAGGAACCGCGTATGTATGACTAATCAATATTTCACTGGCTGTTTACTAACAAAAATCGTAGTCGGGATGTTAGTATTACTGATTCAATGATTTTAATCCGTCTAAATGGCACAGCGACAACTCTGTCAAAAATTAACTCTATCAGGCAAATCTCTACCTGACCAAACTCTACCAAGGAAATTTCAACCAAGAGAGAAACTCTATCAGTCCTCAACTCTCCCAAAATTTTTCTCTACCATAGGCATTCTCTATCGATAAACAATCTCTACCACATCCTACTCTACCGACAAAAACTCTTCCAGGGAAATTTCTACCATGGTCAATTTCTACCGGAATGGGCGACCATTGTTTACATCTACATTACTGCAGTAATTATGCAAGTAAGCAATAAGTAACTAAGTAAAAAAAGCAGTAAAAAAGTAATACTGCAATAATAAGTAAGTAATAATCTACATTACTGCAGTAAAGATGAATCTTCATCAATGGTAGAGATTGCCCTTGGTAGAGATACCTTTCCGGTAGAGATTGACCATGGTGGAGATTTCCCTGGGAGATTTTTTGTCGGTAGAGTAGGATGCGGTAGAGATGGGTTTGGTAGAGATGTCTACGGTAGAGATTGTGCATTGGTAGAGAATGCCTATGGTAGAGAAAAATTTTAGGAGAGTTGAGGAATGATAGAGTTTCTCTCTTGGTTGAAATTTCCTTGTTAGAATTTGGTCAGGTAGAGATTTGCCTGATAGAGTTAATTTTTGATAGAGTTGTCGCTGTGCCGTCTAAATGATTATTAATTGCGTATTTCTGAATATTGGTGATCGGTGATAACAAATTTTGGCAAGGATTGTACACTGCATCAAACTGTCAAAAAGAAAATTTGTTAATTTATTATACGTGTGTAAAACACAAAGGCTGGTTTAATATGGAAAAAAATAACACACAACATAAAAATATGTTGATATTGAATAGAAAAATGGAGCTATTTATGATAATTAGACAAAAATAATATCGAGTAAAATATACGATACGACTCGGCAAAATATCGCACTGTACTGATATTATTTTTTGTACGATGGCTACACTGAGCACTCGCAGCGCCAGAGAATTTCTGCTGACCTGCTGCTACCATAGCCATAGCCCTTGTTCACTATTCGCGCTGTTGATTCAAAAGTAAGGTTAGAATGGTGAGGTATTTTCGTTAAGAAAAATACATACCGCTGCAAAGGCAAATTGTAAAACTTTTCAAAATGTAACTGTTGGTAAAGCCTCCACACGTGTAAAATTCTTATAAACTATTTTTAAAATATTTATTTTGATTAAATACGTATTACTAAATCTATATAGGTGTACGCTATATAGAGTGCGCAGTGCAATGTTGCCACGTCTATAGGATTAAACTCTAAAATCTTCGAGACCGCTGTAGTTATCAATTTTTTTCTCTCAAAAACGGTAGAGTAAATCACTTTGAAACTTGACACTGAGCTTCGTCAAAGTTTTTCCTATAGACTGTATTTTTTTTCGAAATTTTCTCTTTATTTTACATTTACGTTCTGAATGCATATGTTCGATAATATGTCATTCTCCATAAGAACACACATGCAAAATGGAAAAATGAATACCATTAAAAGTCGTCAGACAATCAATCCCAAATTTTACACAGGCATTTGGAATGCTAAGATGCAACGTCTTTGTAAATATGAGCTTGATCTCTTTATCTTGAGAAGAGTGTTATTCATCCTTAATCACGTTCAATCGGAAAAACGATGGAATTTTAATACAAATTAAAACAATTGTAACGTTGCTGAATCCCTGCAAGTAATTCATTTTTATCCGTATAATATATTTGTGATGAGCGGTGCTTGGACGTAATGAGAGGATCACATGGTATTATTATCCCGAGGTTTCTCGAGAGAAAATACACACTCATCGATAATAAATACAGATATATCGATGTGTAAAAATACAAAAGGGCGTCTCCCCTGATCACTAAAGACGTCAAATCATGTAAATTGCATCCTTCATTCTTGGCAGAGTTCTATGTACATATAGAAACACATAATGTGTGAGTCTAGTTGAGAGATTCATAACGGCGTGACGTGTAAGAGAGCCGGGCTCGGAGCGAGGTAACGCCCGGTGTAAATTGGCTTTCCAGTCAGTGCTCATATGTGCTGGGCAATGCCTTCTCTACTCACGTTTTTTTACCCTCTCTTCTCCGGCTTTTTAATTCTTCTTATATTATTTTTCCTCTTTTAGATCGTAGACATCTAACTATTTACTATTTTTTCTCCCTCCTTCCAAAGGTATCTCTTTCATTTTTTTCATGCTTTGATTCGTTCCATTATTTTTTCTGTTCTCTCAGTAACGTTATCACGGCATCGTAAATAATTCTTGCATAGTAATCGTTTACTCATTACTGCTATTATTATTATTATTATTATTATTATTATTATTATTATTATTATTATCATTAAATAATTAATGAATAATGTTCATCAAGTAAGAATAATAATCATTTTTACGTAGTTGTTCTAATAACAACACTTAATGAAAATTTTAGATTTTACTTATGCAATAATAAATTGAATAATAAGAATATTAATGATAAAATATTATCAATTTAAACATAATTCATTTAATTAATAAATTCATTAATCAAACATTGAATGTTCATAAATCAATAATAATTAAATCATTCCTATAAATCATAATGTATCTTTAAGAAAATATGTTCTACAAATAATCATATTTTCGAATCATAAATTGCTATATCGCACATCAAGATTTCACAGTAATAATTTCACCTGACAAAAAAAATCTCCCCGGTATCTCATGCGCGATTTCTCCGAGGAGATTCAGTTGAATTTCCTTTCGATCCACGTGTTTCTCATCATAAGTCTTCGTAGGTGTCCTCACCTCGTCATATTAACATCTTTTTTTCTTGAGACGAAAAAAAAGTGAATTCGATCGAGGCCGTTGGATTAGCATGATTTTTTTTCGAATCTTCCCATTCTGCTTTGACCGTAACTCTTTTTTTTGGCTCGTGTCTCCCAATGCACGTTAACACATATATCGAGGTCGGGAGGTCGAGGAATCTCTTTTACTCGCTCAGTCTGCTCGGCTCAACGGAGAGAGAGTTAACGGTTAAACGAGTCCGAAGGGATGTATGCCGCTTATACGTACACACACACACACACACATGTTGACATTTGTATATTAGTGTACACCTGTACGTACTATATTAATATATCAATATATATATGGGGCCATGCCAAATCGGCCACTTTTGAAATTCGCATTTTTTATTGTGTTGATTTTTTTTTCTCTAATAGAGCTCATTGAAAGGAACTCTTCTGATTTTTTCTTTTCAAATTTTTATCTCAATACGTTAATCGGAAACGAATTTTTAAAAAACTTTCCGATTTTTATCTTCAAATATCAATAACTCTCTCAAAAATGCAGTAAACCGAATGGATGAGGGGTCAAAATTTTAGTTTTAAAACGTACTTTCGTATGAGAATATGTAGGAATTCATCGAAATATTATCTGCAACAATTTTTCAAATTCTAACCGAGAAATGTTTTTTTTTCACAATGTTTTAGCCCCCTTCGATTTTGCTCTTGAATTTTTATCAAAAACTATCATTTTTTTATGACTTTTAAGCCCAATTTTATGACGGGGAAATCGTTTGTTGTATTTTTTATAATTAAATTGTGGATTTTTTTTACTATCAATCATGCACAAATCCCTGAAAAATCATACAAACCGAATGGATAAGCCGGTCAAATTTTTCGTTTTGACAGGTGCTTTCATTTAAAAATATGTCAAGAATTATTTAAAGATTGCATAAATCAATTTTTTAATTATGAGCCAGAAATGTTTTTTCCTGCAGTGTTAAATTTTTATAGGAAACTATTATTCATTTAATCAACAACGAAATCATAATCAACAACAAACATCTTTAATAAAATTAACAATTTGAATAATAGAATTAGCCATTTTTTCACGTTCGTACTTAGCTTAAAATTCATTAAATGAATCATGCTTCCGTACAAACATTAAAGAAACAAATTAATTGGTACGAGCTCCGTGAAAAAGGTTATTTTATCTTAGAATT
The DNA here is from genome assembly GCA_963989365.1 of Rhimphoctona megacephalus. Classification (NCBI taxonomy): domain Eukaryota; kingdom Metazoa; phylum Arthropoda; class Insecta; order Hymenoptera; family Ichneumonidae; genus Rhimphoctona; species Rhimphoctona megacephalus. The sequence continues at coordinate 17,813,085 of OZ022421.1, forward strand.
GGAAAAACTAGATGATGTAAACTTCGAATAACTTTTCACATATTTTTAATCAAAAGTACATCTCAGAACGAAAATTTTAACCCCCTAGACGATTCGCTTTGTTTGATTTTTCAGGGAGTTACAGATAATTGATTGTAAAAAAAAAAATATTTTAATTATAAGAATATATAAGCGACGATTTTCCTATGATCACACTAGGTTTAAAATTCCTCAAAAAAATAATAGTTTTTTTATAAAAAATTAACAGCAACATCGAAGGGGGCTAACTTTGTGGGAAAAAACATTTCATGCTTAGAATTGGAAAAATTGATTCATGTAACGTTTTGATAATTTCCTGCGTGTTTTTATACGAAAGCAGGTTTCAAAACAAAAATGTTGACCCTCTTATACATTCGGTTAGCTGGATTTTTCAGGGAGTTATTGACATTTGAAGAAAAAAATGGACAGTTTATTTATTTATTCGTTTTCGATGAACGTGTCGACATAAAAATTTGAAAAAAAAATCAGGCAAGTTCCTTTCAATAAGGGGGCTCTATTAGAGAAAAAAATCAACACGATAAAAAAAGGAGAATTTCAAAAGTTGCTGATTTGGTGTAGAATGCCCCATATATTTATGAATGTATATATATATATCGGCCACTCGATTCCAAATCGATCAGCATCGAATCGCAGAGGTTCATAAAAATGTAGTGCAAACAGACTATCGAAATTAGAATTTCATTTGAATATCTATCTATAAAGTATGAGAAAAACCGAATTAGAATGCGAAACAATTTTAGTTTTGGCAATTCTTGTGTTACATTAAAGAGACATTATTAAAAATAAATTTTTAAATAAAAATACTGATTTTTCGTACTAAATATTTTGAAACGTTTAAAATTCCCCGATTTTTTATCGGCGTACAATGTACCGTGCGTAAATGTGTCTGAAACAAAAAAAGGGAGAATTACTTTCGATGTGAACCTGAGAGATTTATTTTCAGATTGAGTACAACAACTTTTTCAATCATTTGAGTTGAACATTTTTCCCAAAACCAAAAGTTTTTCGTCAGTTTCACGATTTGTTTAATTTGCGTTAAAAAAAAAATCAGGTCCACATAGAAAATAATTGTACAAAAATTAACGAATTCTTTGGGGTTCTTTTTTTTTTTAATTCAGACAAAAATCACATACGCTCCATTGTACGCCGCGACCGATAACTTTTGCGTCGAGACGTTTGAAACATGTCCGCGACTATTTTGTACGAAAAATCAATATTTTTGTATAAAAAAATGTGTTTTTTAATATAAAACTACGCAATAAGAAACTCAAAAAATGTTGAAAAGTTCCATTTTATCAGAGCTGAAAATAAAAACTCTAAATTCGTACTTTTTTCAGCGTTCCAATTCTGTTTCTGCGTTTAAAAAGGTTGAATAATATCTTTAGTCCCGTAAGAGTTTTGTCATTTTTACTACAAAAATTGGAACTAAAAATTCGTTTAAAAAATTCGGTAAGTTATGCGAAGCTTAAGGAGGTTGGATCACGAAATCAAAATAATCAGAATTTGATAAAATTTGGTGATAACATTCTTTGGCTCCAAGTGTACAAACACAATTTTTTTCAAAATTTTTTACCACATGGTTATCGAATAATTGAGCGTTGAATCGAAGTTCTTATGCACGAGATGTATAACTGCATATATGTAAACTCTATGCTTATACACGTGAACTTTAGTGTTCAATTACTCGAGAACTATGTGGTAGAAAAATCTAAAAAAATTGTATTGTCATATATATTTTTAAAGAATACATTTACCAAATTTTATTAAATTATTATCATTTTGAAATTTTTAATGTTTTTAACATGGTTAGCATGGCAACATTGTATCGTCGCGATCCAACCTCTTTAATGAGAAGCGTCATGAAAAATTTGACGATTGGGTACTAAATTCTGGGAACTAAAAATTGACCGATTTAAATGTAAATAACCCATATATACATATAAATATATATATATAGTTTGGGTCTGGCTGTCGGTCACGAGCCGTTGGCGAGATAGGTGCCCGTTTTGCCCATGTTTTTTCTTCGCTGCTCCTTCTTTTTGCTCCTTCCTTGACCACATTCTTTTTTCTCTCTTCCCTCTTTTTTTTATGCCTTCACGGTCTTACGTACGTTGCTATATATACGAAGGACATAAAATACTGAACGGTGTTGTATCTGTTACAGTGGGCACAGGTGGCACACCTGTATTCAGTCCTTGCGACTAAGCGTACAGTCATTGGCCATCCATCCTCGTACGTCTTCGAAGGTGAAGAGCAAGAAAATAACGGAAAACTGGTGGGGTAATTTGCAACACCAGTTTCTTGAACTTTTTTTTTACATTTTTAAGCTCTCATTCCAATTTTCATTTTAATTTTGTCGACAAAAAAGGCCACTATTATTATTTGAATGTTTTGTTACTTACACGAATTTTAATATCCTTATATCTTTTTAAAATTGTTGCCAATCTCTGTGCTACTGGCTCCAATTATACGGAAATGAAGCAGGAAAATGATACTTCTGGTTTGAAAATTCTCGAGAATAATGGGGTGGCATTCGTCAGTTGTATCCCAGTTATTTTGCTCGATTCGTTTAACGCAGGAGTACTTATTTGTTGTTTGATTTTCGCCCCTCCTCTCTTTTTTTCTGCTCTCTCATCAAAGTATTGTGGTGTCGTAAGAATCGATAAATTATACGCGACAGCGATGGGAAGGTCGTCATTAGAAAAATGTAATTAGAAAATCGAATATTCTAAAAAAAACGTAATTATTCAGTTTTGTATGTAATTATTTTTTTGAATAATGAATCGATTCGCGGTTACTGGAAAAAATATATCTAGTGGCTCAAAAAAATTGATATACGGCGACAAAATATTGAAAATATTCGTTTTTCATTTTGAATCGAAAGAATGTAATTATTTTTTTGTTTTTTTTTTGGAAAATTCAAAACGGTTATATACTACAGATTATTCATGGTTGAATAACACGTGTAAGTGAACCGATAAACGATCGAGAGCACGACTCGTTCGTGCAACCGGAAACCGAAGTTGTTTTTTTTTTTTTCCATATGCACACGCGAAGCAAACACTCGCCGATTCGTTCAGGCGTTGCATCAATGTCCATCAAAACGATTCGTATAATTATTTTCGTTTGTATACCGTAATGTCTGAATTACGAGATTTTTTACAGTCCGATTTGTCGATCTGCGTATTATTACGATATTTCTACTCTATTATTACATCCAATTGTGCTATTTTTGCCAGAAAAAAAAAATAACAAACAATTACAAGTTTGGTTTAAAGAGCCTTTTTCAAACCAATGTTTCTTCATTGATTTTCTTAATCCTTACACTTTTCCAAGACCAAATTCTAAGCAACATTGCGACGGTCCCTCATTTTTCCAAGACCAAAATTCTAAGCAACATTGCGACGTTCCTTTCTTATTGTAGAAGTGAATATTTTTCATCAAATTATAGCTCTGATTTTCCTGCTTTCAAACCATTACTTATGTTTTAAATAATGTAAAAAAAATGAGTTCGATTTCACAGATTTTGATCGTCCCAATTCGGGTCGGTGTACTTCTTGAGGGTTAAATAGTTAAAACGTTAAATATTTTTCGATCGAATTACGAATAATTTCGTAATTACATTGACAACCGAAAAATTATCGATGCAAAAAAAAATTTTTTAAACATTGCCGAGTTATTCGTAAAAAAAAAATAAAAGAACAAAGTCGTTGCAATTTTTCGAAAAGAGGAATAAATGTGTTCAAATTTCCCAAATACGAAGTAAAATTAATGAAATCGTTTTAATTTACATTTCATTAAACTAAACTTCATCAATAAAAAGAAAATATTTTCTCTAGTTTTAATGCGAGACGAAGAAATTAATCCTATCGATTTTAATGTGTGTCAAGGCTGTTGATATTGAGCAAATGATGGATATAATCATTTTCAATCTAGCATAAAATTTTCGTTTCCCATATTTTTTTAACAAACCTAATCTCTCTCAATAAAAAAGAAAATATTTTTTTCTCGTTTTAACGAGACCGAGAAGTTAATCCTGAAATTGGCTGTAATATCGTTAAGACTATCGATACTTCGTGAAGACTTAAAACGATCGAGGAGATTAGAAAATCATGATTCAATGATGATTTTCTCTCGTGACGTGAGACACGCGGTGGCATTCTTGGGTCAAGAAATATGCCGCACCTATCCTCACCACAACCACGCATTTATACAACCGTTTTATTTCCACCTGTAACGATCATTACGTTACGCCGATCGTTGATTGCTTTGTCGCAATAAATTTTCTACCTCCTATATACATTTATTTATAATCAAGTATGTAAAAACAATTTGCAACCTCTTCGTACCGATTTCTTCAATCTTCTTTACGTAATCTCATTAATTTATTCACTCTTTTTACGAATATATTTTTTTTTTTTCACAAAACGATTTATCATGAAAAATCAATGACTGTAAAACATTAGTTTTCAATAATTATAATTGCATGGCATTAAATGAGCAAACAATTAATAGGACGCAATGAAAACGAACATTTACAAGGTTGCAATTCCCTTTTTATAAAGTAGGGTTGTGAGGCGTGAATTAGCTGTTCATTGTCGTCGCTTTTCCGCGTTTCTGATTGGTTCGCTATGACGTTGAACGTAGCTCGCGTCTCGTGTTAGAGTTCAAGTCAAATTATTATTTTCTTTTTTTTATTATTGGTATCGAAGAAAACAAAAAATAAAATAAAATAGGTGAAATAAAAACAGCAATGATAGTGAGGATGGACTTAGAGAAAGAAATAATTGTTTGTGTATTTAGAAGGTGTCACTTTGTGAAGTCAAATTATGACTCTGAAGTTATTCTGTCTGCTCTAAAATATCACAATGACAGCTGGTTCTTCAAAATATCTGTATGACAAATCAAATTTGTTTTTGACGAGTCGCGAATAGGAAAAAACAATAGCGAAGGAGAATTATTTTCTTAATACATCTCGAAAAAAGGAAGATTTTATTAAAATCCAAGTAAGTAAATAATAAATAATAATCTTTTGTGTATGACTTATTTTTTTTAAATTCATTCTAACGGTTTCAATGATGTTGAGGTTTATTTTATTGTTAAAAATAAAGTTAGGCAAGAAGTTATTGCGCGCGAAGGGCGCGCGTTTAAATCGCTTAGTTGATCAAAAAATAGATCCGAAATAATTGAATAAGCGAAAAATATAATGAGAAATAATTTTATTTTTATGGCAAAACATTTATATTTTGTCGATCTGGTTCTTGTTTTAGTCATTTTTTTCTCATTTTAATCACTCAATTCAATTATCGGTTGATAAAAATAATCAATATTTTCATTACGAGTCGTATTATTTTTTTAAATACGATTCGGTATTGTCGTTTGCTTTATTATCAGTGTCATTATATAAATATCAACAAAACAAATGGAATTAATGAAATATAAATGCTATAGAATAAATTTGTAATAAACTTACGATTCTGATGAAATTGCCAATCATTTCGGCAAGCTGTGGAGCTCGTGTCGTGTGCAAAGGTAATCGTACACCCGAAGCAATCTGTAAAGTGCATACGCCAGCTCGCGTCGAACCCACCGAGACGATTTCCTCAAGAGGAAGAGTCTCCAGTATTATCAAATCTCCCGAGGGATTTCTCTTTATGAGACGCAAACCGTGATGAGACACCGCGATATGTTGAGCTTCCGGATGTTGAGGACCGATCTGAAAACATATTTATTGTGCGGATTAATTACGAGCACTGGCAAAAATTTCCAGACCTAAAAAATAATGATTCGAAAACAAAAAAGAAATAAATTTCTACGTAAGAAAACAGCAATTGCTCATTTTATTCTTAAAGTAGATATCTCGCCATAGCATTCAGGATACTTATATGTGATTACGTGTCAAATTTCCAAAGGGTTCACCGTTCTGGATTTGAAATATTTTCTCTCAAAGATTCTGCAGTTTTACATACGTTTCTTATGAGGAGCAATTGAAAATTTCACATTTCTTGACGATAAATTTGAAACTTTTGTACATATATTTTTTAGGAAGTTCTCAAGTTTAGAGAAAATATAACGAAGTTTGGCAAAAAAAAAATAAAATTTAGACGGTTAAGATTCAGACCGTAGCGATAGAGAGTAAAAGTGCGTATTAGGAGTTGTGGGAAACGTTGTTATTTCGGCAACTTTAAATTTAAGGGGAGCGTCTACTTTAGAAGCTTCAAAAAATCAATTTTTTTATTTCATAAATCGTTAGCAAAATATCTTAAGAATACACCCTGAAAATTTCAAAACGAAATTCGGATTCCTTCTAACGGTATGTATATAAATGATAAAGACTCTCCGCTCGACTCCCAAGCGCGCTCAAACTTTGAACGTGTTTTTCTCGAAACGACATTTTTTTTATTTGCGGGAATCATAACTCAAAAACTAATTGATGGATCATCTTCAAATTTGGAACACGTTTACATAATATAATTTATTAAAACATGAACCTAAAGTTGGAAAGATTAGATTCTTTAAAACATATTTATTATTGCAAAATACCGGGGGAAAAATGCTAAAAATGGATCATTTTTTTTCAAACACGTTCCAACATTCAATTCTCGATTTTTTTTTCAAAATTTAGGTTCATGTTCTTAAAAAACATCTCAAGAATGTATAAAAATTTGTTGGACTATTTCAGATGCGAATTGCGAGCTGCATAATTCTCACAAATCGACAACGACGATGAGGACACGCCAAGGGACACAGCGGATTACATCTTAATTAATGCATGAAATAACTTGAAAAAATTACCAGAGATGTATGAAAATATGAATAAATTATTGTCAGAGTTGCAGAAATTTCCGTTTTTTTTCTCAATAAAAAAAACCAAAAATCATCTAATTTTCGGTCTCCTAAAGTGGTTGCTCCCCTTAATATTAGGCATTTTTTTCAATTCATTTAAAAGTTTTCACACTCCAATAAAATATAATAACTAACATTTTTAAGATATTTTGCGAGTTACCCAAGCTCCATTTATACTCTGACTGGAGAATTAACTTTTTAACATGACTGCAGCGAGATAACTAATTCGATGCATTTAATAATATTTTTTATATTAAATTCAACGATGTAAATTTCTCTAAAAAAATGATTGGTACTTCTGTAACCTTTTATCACATTCGAGGCCAAAATATCGATTTACAAATCAGTAATTTTTTTTTGCACTCCAAGCATTCACAATTAAAATTAAATTCTATGCTATAGGGAACATTATTCGAAAACTGGATGCATTTAGAGTCGCGGTAGCGATTTTATGAACTACAAAGAGAGTTGATTCTTGAAATAAACAACTAATCCGTTTTTGGTCAAAATATTATAAAAATATGAAACAGAAATTAAATCGTTCAACGAAAAAAAGTGATGAGTTTTTAAAAAAATCGATATATAATTTTTTTTCTACAATTTTCTTCCGACTCGTTTTCAATTATGTATTATTTTTGTGAAAATGTGCATTACGAATTCCCGTCAATATAGTCTACATGCTGATGAGTATCAGAAATGACTTCGGTCTTATTGTATGAAAAATAAATAATAATTATTTGTCTAATTACAACGCGGTTACAAAGTTTAACGTTGAATAATTGATTTTTTAAATATGCTTGATTATATTGATGCGTTAGAGTGTTAAAGCGTAAAATACAACGAAGAGAAAAAACTTACCGAAACTGGGAATATCCTGGCGAAATAAAGAGGCCACTGTTTGGCGACGTCAACAACATTTTTCTTGATGGTAATTTTATGCTGAGTGCTTTGAAGATTATCGAGCGTAACACCATAATTATCAAGTAGCTTGAGCATGTTTTGCCGATCATCCTTGGTGATTCTAATACTGGAAGTGGCAAGAACGTCGTAAGCAACTTGACAAAAGACAAGATGCAGCGCGAGAGGGCTGGCGAGTGTTTCATTGGGCGTAAAAACTTCTTTCTTAACTCTCAGCGCCCACGTGACACGATTGTAAGTGAAATGTGCGCTGGTGGTGGGCGGATAGAGTTTCGTGTCGATAATTTCCTGGACTTTTTCAATTTCCGGTTTGTCCGCGGGTGGCAAAACGGGCCGTAAGAATTCGGGCCATTCTTCGATCTCAATTCTTTCCATTTTATCGGTGCGATGAGTCGAGGCGACACTGGAACGACGATCGTGATCATTATCGAGCTTTTTGAAGCTCTGACGAGCAACGACGAAAGAATCGCGGGTGTTGGCAACAACTCCGAATTCCCGGGACGAGGGCATTCCAAAACTGTCCCTTGATTTCGGCGATAAATCACGTGTCATTCCAAACGAATCACGCTTCGAATTTCCATTCTCAAACATGTCGCGAGCAAATTTCGGATCAAATATTATGTCACTATGATCGCGACGCGAATCAAAGTCCAAACTTCGATCACCACGCGTTGTGCTACCCACATCCGTACTATCTTTCCCGTAATAATCTTTGCTCTTTTGATCACTCGAACGTTGCATATTGTTGCTCTCGTTGTAGTCCAGACGATGATCGTTCTCTCGCAAATGTTGTTGTGATGCAAATATATCACGACTCTGGCTAAACATGTCGTGCTGATTTTTTGGAAAATGATCCGTACTCTCCGAATCCGGTGACGAACGTAAGTTATTCGATTCACGCATTTTTGGTTCTACCGGAGCTGGAGGACTTCGCGGTTGCGGTACTCCGGATTGACTGCAACGAAAAAGTTATTTACTTTATTTACCTATCGAATTCATCCTGAAAATTACTGTGGAATACTTGATGTGACAACTAAGTTAAAAATTGTATTCTTATACTAGTAACTAACGATAAGTACGAGTATGGGATTTATTGCGGCTACGCTTGGTCAAAATTGATTTATATATTGAAATTTTAATTGGAAATGCAGTATTTTATTCTAAATTTTATAATGCATACAAAAAAATAATTTGTATGCTAAATTTCATTGGCGCCAAATAATTATTTATTTTATATTCGAAATATGTGAATGAACATCTAAATTTACTGGTAAGTCTTTGGGTGAGAATTTTTCGCACCAGACGACAAATTTTATATTGATTTTATTATTAATTGAATTCAGTTCGATAATTCTGCATTCACCGTTCGGTCCAAAGTAACTTTCAATTTTTGTAACCAATCGCCCCCGCGATTGTTACTTTCACGGCCCAGGGTCCTTCCCTCTTAGCCTCCTCACTCTTTCCAACTATTCCTCTACTCTTCCCTCCATTCTCCCACACGTGCGGTTGCAACCGACTTATTCCCGCACTGTATCGCATTTACTGAGGGCGAAGGGAAACTGCAGAAAACCTTGTCGATACAGCCGGTGCCCGACTAATCTCCACGGGTGGCAATGCGAGCACGCTCAAGTACGGCCACCAGAGGCGCTCAGGCAGGCACCTCCGCAGCTGTGATGCTATGAGCCAGCCAGTGCACGGCTAGAGAGCCACCATCTGCACGATGAGAACCGTCCAAGGGAGGCCACCAAGCCGTACACCGACTGCTCATGTATCACAGAAAGGTGTTTGACCATGGATTTATGAAGGTGGAATCCGAACCACTCGGGATGGCAGCAGAAACACTTGAAAAAAATTTCAAATTTTCATTGGTGTTTTGGCCGGGATTCAAACCCGGGACCCGCGGCGTGCGAGTCCGAGCCCTTATCCACCGGACCAACCGCTCTCCCCTCGTTCGTTCCAAAGTATTTTCACCGTAATTTTTCGAATATAATTTTGTTTAGTATAAGGATGATTTAAAAATGAAATATTTCTGATTATTTAACGGGGAAAAGTCATGTAGACGTAAGTTTTTTCAAGATTTTTTAAATTAAGAAATGGAATAGTTTATTGAATTAACATAAATCATATCTCAAAATACAACCTTGTGCAAAAGTATTAGGCACCCTGCAGCTGTTTGATCCGCACAAAAAGTTAAATATCTCGATAAAAAAAAATCATAACTCAATTTAATAAACGCGATTTTAAAGCAGACAACTCCAGCTTCATTTTGCTTTTTTTGATTAATTTATGCGATTTTTTTTGCGCCCGGTACGTATCTTTGAAAATGGCTATTTTTCGCGATTTTCTCACCTTAATAAATCAAGTGCTACGCTCCTAAAAGTTAGTAAATTGACTTTTTAGTCAGGAAACCTTAAAAAGGATATCTCTAGCTTCAATTTGGTTTTTGGAAAAAAATGCGATTTTTTTCGCGAAGTTATTTAGTTTTTTTCCGAAAAAGGGCAAGTTTCTGAAAAGTTGGCGTAATAAATCAGGTTCTACGCTCCTAAAAGTTAGTAAATTGACTTTTTGGTCAGGAAACCTTAAAGAGGATATCTCTAGCTTCAATTTGATTTTTGAAAAGAAAAATGCGATTTTTTTTCGCGAAGTTACTTAGTTTTTTCCCGACAAAAAGGCACGTTTCTGAAAAGTTGGCATATCTCGAAAATCATGGGGTTTAAAATATTTTGTGTGAGAGGTAAAAAGTTGCATTTTGTTATTTTCGTTTCACCAACATTTTTGAGACCTGTAGGCTGCACGGCGCAAATCTGAGGTGCCGACTTCCAGCAGCTGTAGCGCCGCCATTTTGAAATATTTTAGTCTAAAAAAATTTGTCAATATACCTTACATCGTATATTTTGAGATATGCATTATGTAAATTCAATAAACTATTTCATTTCTTTATAAAAAAAACTTGAAAAAACGTACGTTTATATGACTTTTCCCCCTAAAGAACGTATTCAATTATCACACTGAAAAAAGGCATAGTGTTGAAAACGGAGGCGTAGTTGGCTCAACTACGCCCTGAGGTTGGATACGGCGAAACCAATGGCGTAGTTGACGCAACCTCCACACATAGTTGCAGCTATTTTGTTGAACCAACTATGCCCGGAATTTGAGGTAAAACTTTAAATATTCAATAGAACCAAAACATTTTTTGAATAAAATGCAATAAATATTTGAAATAGTATCATGGCATTGCTCGGGAAATGCGGAAAAGTATTTCAGTCAATTGTATCAATCATGTTTGGATTGAATGAATTGCATTGTGTAATTAAAATGTATAGTAATTGTATCGAATAACTATGATCTTGAAATTACTGTAAGAAATATTTGAAATTTTTTTTATACACATATTTTTTGTAATATTTTTTATTTGATATTTTTGATTTTGTATTTTGCGACTCAATAGTAAATACCATTGATCGATTTTTTACTCTAGTAAGAGCGCTCAGCGTATACTTTAATTGTACGATAAGGCCTTTAGACCTTTTTACCTCGTAAAACAAGGGTTCGGGTTTTCTCGACGACCGTCGGTCGGAGTGATCGATATTTAACAATTCAATGCCAGAGCCTTATAGGCACACGGGCAGTGCGACGCTTACGCGAGAGCGCTCGGCCCGTGGTCCTCTAGCGGACTTTTGCCACAACAGAAATCCAGCCAGGGAATAAGGCTGTCCGGTTACAATATATATAATTCATGTTAAACAAAACTTATTGTTTGCGTAACGAAATTTTAGTAGCTTTAGCAAAAGGTTTATTTGTTCGAATAGTAACAAAAGATTTCATGCAAATAACTAGTAGGTAATTAGCTTAATCACAAATCATATTCCGTTGATCTATGGTGTTATTGAATCTAGAGTCGCAGTAGCGACTCGAGACAAGTACATTTACGTATACTATAAAAGTCGAAGACGAGTCGCTACTAGAGTCATTACAGCAAGCAGAGTGGTTCTGAACGTATTCCGAAAATTGTTTCGGCGATATTTAATGAATTACTTCGTTTTGAAAGATGTTGCGGGTTTACGTATTTTTTATTTATTTTTTCTTTCGATCGTGACTATTTAGAACTCTGTAGCCTAACGCATATTGGAAACATTAATGTTTCATTCTTCCGTGGCATCAAAAAAATGTGGCATTTTTCGCACATTTTTCGCACACTTTTGACGTTTTGCGGTCGTTGTCTGGTGATACTAACTAGAAACTGGTAACATTCTGGTTATGTGAGAGTGCGTTCGTCGACGTGACAGCCGATTGACTTTTCTTCATGATATTTTATAATAAACAGTGACAGCTGTGAGTTAAAAAAAAAGTTTATAAAGATCGCGGATGTGAAATTCTATATGCATAGTGATGTGAGGTTAAAAAAATAAAATTATAAAGATCGCGGATGTGAAAGCTGACGGATATTTTTTTTAATATGGATCAGCCGCATGAGTGCGAGAGAGATAGCTACAAATTTCGAAGTGGAAATTAAAAAAAAAATAAGGTTATAAAGATCGCGGATGTGAAAGTTGACAGATATGATAATATATATAAACAGTGACAGCTGTGAGTTAAAAAAAAGGTTATCGGAATCGACAACAATCCCTTTTCTCTTTTACCATAAAATGTTCCTCGAATGCAATAATAAGGTTTATTTAGAAACCATTCTCTTCATTTTTTTTTGATAACTAAGAGAATGGTGTATGATAAACTCGTATTCGGTGAATATTTAATATCTTTGTCGTGAGGTTATAAAGATCGCGGTCAGTTTAATTTTTGATTAAAGTGACTTTTATATATATAGAAGAGTGATAGTGCAAAAATAAAGTTTAAATCAATAAATAAACTTTTTAATAGTGTCTAAATAAATAATTTTTTTTATTAACCCTAGCCCCAACAATCCATTTTTCCGAACGTAAACTCTAGAACGGAGTCGAAAACGGTGCCTCTTCTCTTTTACCATAAAATGTTCCTTGAATGCAATAATGAAGTTTATTTAGAAACCATTCTCTTTGTTTTTTTTTTTTGATAATTAAGAGAACGGTGTATGATAAACTCGTATTCGGTGAATATTTGATATCTTTGAACAGTCGTGAGGTTATAAAGATCGCGGTCAGTTTCAGTTTTGGTTAAAGTAACTTTTATATATATAGATAGAAGAGTGATACTGCAAAAATGAAGTGTAATTTAATAAATAAACTTTTGAACAGTACCTTAATAAATCATTTTTTTTATTAATCCTAGCCCCAACAATTCATTTTTCCGAACGTAAACTCTAGAACGGAGTCGAAAACAGTGTCTCTTCTCTTTTATCATAAAATGTCTCTTGCATGCAATAATAAAGTTTATTTGGAAACAACAAAAATACACCAGCTCGAAATTCGATCACGTATCCATTTTTAGTCGAAATCATTAAAAAATCGCTTGAGCGACCTCTGAAATTTCTATTCAAGATTCAATTCTTGAGAGAATCACTTTTTGATAATATGTTACCATATTTTGCTGCAATGCCGAAAAAAATGTCAATTTTCTTGCATCACTCATATACATACATAATATAGGCATGTTTAATTGGCAAGCTATGAATTTCATACCCGAGTACGTACACAATATTGACATATTTAATTAACAAGCTATGAATTCCATACAAAAAGTCGACAAATCCTAGCCAAAAACAGCATAAATGCTGTGAAAAAAGCTGAGACAAGTACATTTACGCCCCCCCCCCCCCAAATGGTCATTCCAGTTAATCCTCCCCACCACTCAGCGCCAAAATACCGATTCCCACAGAAATTTATAAAAACCCGTCTAAGTTGTTCATGCAAAGATCTCTCTGCACAAAAATCCTTTCTAAAAACCAACTCATCATACAAAGTTTTATGGGTAACCGCTCTTATTATCTTATCAAATTAAGTCAAATTGTGTAGAGGTGATAATTTCATTCTCGTAAATGTTGTGAGTTCACAAAAAGTTGATAAATAAATAGAGATCTACTAAAGTATATATGGCCAAGTACGCGGGGTTTTATTATGTTTATAAAATCTCCAATTATGTTCATATGCTACTTCTCTAATTAATGCTTTATTGCAACGAATTATTATTCTATGACTTGGAACTACAAGGGCTTTCAAAAAAATAAATACAGAATTGCATTCGCCTGCGTGAGCTTGAACACTACCACAAACCGTATACAACTCAACCTTCGTGTGATTATTTCAAATTCAATCGAATCTGTGTCTCAAGTTTTGTTTTTTTTTTCAATGTAACCATTTATTGCGGTTGTATCATATGAAATACACTCAACTCAAATAAATTAAAATGTAGGGGCAAAAACGTGGCGTAGTTGTCTCAACGACATGACTGTCAATGGATCAACCACCGGGTGATTAACTAAACGTAATATGACTATTGGCGCAACGAAATTCGTCCAGCCTCATCGCGTAGTTGGCAATACTTTAATTTTTTTTCAGTTCAGTTATCCAATGAAATAACTGGTCAAAAAGTGCTGGTGAGTAGAAGGACGATCGAATTATTTCGTAATTTTTTGCCTTTTTTCTTTGGTTCATTTCGAAATATTTGAATATATATAACAAACAATTTAATTAAATATTTGAAAAAGAACATGAAGAATTCAAGCACGTGGAATTTTTAAAAAATCATTATAATTGGGATGATGAACGTTCGTTCGTAACTCCTCGGACAATTGCACAAATTCTGTTTAGGAGTCAATACAATTTGCAAAGTGAATATTTTAAAGATTTTTGCGTATGTTAAGTATTTTGGAAATGTTTATGATTCAAATGATCGATTTTTGTGAATTTTTATAATTATTCAAATATTCGATTTTTAACTCAGCAACTAGTGCACAATTTTTCTAAACATTACACTATTAAATAACAAAGAATGCAAATTTTTTCAAAGAACCAAATTTTGCATTGCCTACTGGTAATATTATTATCACCTAAATATATATATTTTCAAAAATTATGTATATTTGACCTTACCTATTGCTGTACATACTTCCACCCCTAGGACTCGGGGGTTGAGGCGGTGAAATCGGGGGTGGTGGTGGTACAGGTCTTTCCATCCTCTCGATCTGTGTTCTAACGACCTGAGCTTGAGTCATCATATCAGTTGTGCCTTTCGAAGTAACGCTCTGAGTATCATCAGCGGTTGAAGCATAATCGTCCCATCTTCCAGCCAACTGTTGTTCCAATAAAAGTTTTCTGTTGTCCTCGAGTCTCTTGACCTTGCCGTCTTCTCGTGGCAGTGCAGGTTTTTCTGTGGTCTTGGTCGATCTCACACTGTGATTCGCCGTTACTTTTTCTAATCTCTGTCTCATTTCCGAGCTGAGCTTCAATTTTCCAATACTACCCGGGGATGGTCTGTGAGCACCCACTTCGAATCCAGATCTGACGAATTAATCATTTTTCCGTTCAAAACAAATGTACAATTTGTTAAAAAAAAGTGATTCAATACAATTGTTGGAATCAGGACAGTTTTTTTGATGTTGTGGAAATAGTTAAGAGATTAAATCGACAGCGATGGCTACGCGGTCGATGCGTGGCTTTGGCGATTTAAAGGGGCACATCCGAGTAGACGGTAAAAAAAATAGGTGAATTTTGGGAATTATTATCTTAAAAACTATTTGTCCGATTTCATCCAAGTTTGTTTTATTCAAAAGTATAAATATTGAGATATGTTGACTGGGAGCGCTGTTATTGTGTCCAGCGTAAAACATGCGACGATCTGTGGTTCCCATGATTGCATGCAGTCGGTTGATCTGAAACAAAAATTTCGAAAATATTCTTAAAATGTAATTTATCGTAGGATTTCGCATCGCAGGATTTTTGAAAAGAAAATATATATATATCACAGAATGGCGTCTGATTGAAAATCGAAAATTTAGGTTGAAAAATGAATGTAAATGTCAATCAGGTGCCATTTTGTGAAAAAAATTTTTTTTCAAAAAATCCTACGATGTGCAACGCTTTATACATTACATTTTAAGAATCTTTTCGAAACTTTGGTTTCAGATCAACCATAATAATGCAATAATAATAATACTTTGCATGCAATAATGGGAATCACAGACCGTGACATGTTTTACGCCGGCTACAATAACAGCGCTCCCAGTCAATATATATTTATATAAAGTTTTGTCATTATACCTCAATATTTAGACTTTCGAATAAAACGAACTTGGATGAAATCGGACAAATAGTTTTTGAGATAATAATTCCCAAAATTCACCTATTTTTTTTCGCCATTTACTCGGATGTGCTCCCCTAATAAGTTATGCTGCTTCGGGCGAAGTCAGGACTTGGTTTGATGATTACTTAGCCACGCACCGATTCGCGCATCGATCGCTGAACGGGGACAGTTTTCCTGAGTTTCTGATGGTGTTAACCGACTGAAACTCAGTAAAAATATAGCGACCTGTATCGTCTGGGTTTTCCGTAGTGTTCCGGGGCCCTCTTGGGGGTATATCAGAAAAATTGAAATGAGTTAAGTGGGGTCGATTTGAGATTGAAGTTGTGAGATGGGCTTGTGAAAACCCGAAAAGAGCATACGCAAGACCATTAAAAATTAAATCAGTAAAGAGATTAATTGATTTCACAGTTTATCAAAAAGGATTATATTATTTGCGACCCGATGACAATGAAAAACACTTACTTGGACTTCTTTTTCTTCTTATCTCCATCATCCTTCGACAATCCATTCTCGTGTTTCGTGGCATGAATCTCATCTCGTCGATCCTCGTGTCCTCCATTTTCAATTTCGAATTCCTCCCAATCGAGACAACCATCGTTATTAAGTGGATCATTGGATTGGTTATACTCTTGATATTGTGGGGTAATTTTTCTCTGTTGTTGATGCTGTCGGAACTTGAATTCCATGAAGCTGTCTTGGGTCGTAGCTTCGTTGGAATCGCTGGGTGGTGGCCATCGCCATTTGCCAATTCTCACAGTTTTTGCACGTCCGTAAGGATCCAAGAAAGGTCTTGATTCAGAAGGATCGTGAGATTCGAGAGGAGGTGGCATGGGAGGTGGGGGTGGAACTCCTTTGCCATTGATCATAGCACCGGTGGAATTGTTATCAATGCTGCTCTTACGATTCTTCAGCTCACTGAGAACATTGGTAAAGTTGGTGGCGACGTTGCCTCTGCCCGAGCTAGTTCTCTTCAATTCTCCCACATTCGTCGAAGATTTTCTCTCGATTGGTTTTCTGTCAGTACTCAATTTTCGCCCGTACTCCACGCTCGTTTTTCTCCCCAGATCTAAGCTTTTTCTGGGTGGACTTTGGGACCTATGGACCTGAGCTTTAACAGTGACTATTTCTTGCCTCGAGCTGGTCGAAGTTGACAAATGAACGGGCGATTTAGTCATTTCCCCGTCAGAATATCCAGTACCCTGTCCGCCATTTTGAGGATTCTGGACAAGCAATTGCTGAAGCGCCTGATTTTGCGCTAGCAACTGTTGCTGAATTTGCATGTTTTGAGCCATTGCACTTTGCAAAAAAGCACGCTGCAAATTTTGCTGGTAAGCCGCCATGTCATTGCCCTGATTAGGTGAGTTGTTGTTCTGATAAGGCGGAAGATTCATTCCCTGCATATTATAAATTGGTATCGGCATGAACCCCGAGCCCATGCTCAAATTTGCGTTTTGACCGGTAGGCATTTGCTGTTGGGGACTGAACATCGGCATCATTATCGGTGGTGACATTATTCCCGGTGACAAGGGGCTGAAGTTGAAGGCTGTGTTCTGATTTGGAATGTCCATGTTTCCGCCTCCTTTGATTTTTCTTGAAATCTCACAAGCCCTCAGGGACTCACCAAGATCAAGACTTCCTGTCACGGAGTCTAGGAAATCATCGAGGCTGGCTTCTTTTTTTATGCTCTTCGGAGCATCAATGCTTCTGGTTCCCTTAATCTTTGTCGATAGCTCCTCAGCGGTTAGGAAAGCTCCCTGATCCAATCGTCCCGTAACTGACATCAAGAAGCCATCAAAATCAGTAGCTTCTTCTTCGCTCTTCGAGTCCGATTCCAGTGGAATCCACCAAGTTCCTTTAATGCTGGCAGCAAGACTTCTAGCGTCCGACATCTCATCCAAATTACCGTCCAAAACCGGCATAAAAAGCTCATCCAAAAATTGATCAACGTCCGAAGCCTGGCTGGGAACTCTGACTCTTCTGACATGCGACGCCAGAGATGGCGCTTCGCTGGTATCCGACATTGCCGATGATTTAACACCGTACTCGCTCTTCTCGATATAAGCACGACTCGATTGACTTCCGGGCAGTGCTCTCTTGCCTGTTGGAACAATGTTCAATTCTTTATCAACCGGTATGTCTACGAGCTCGATAATTGCTGATCTAAGAACTGAATTATAAACGAATGATGGTTATTTTTACCTGGATATTGGGACTTGATGAATCTCGTTTGCGATCTTACATAACTATTTTTGTCATCTTCCGATCGACCGGTCTGACTGACAGATTGTATGTCCGGATACTCAAAGTCAATCGTTAAATCTTCCTCCTCCACTATATTTGGCTCCGTCGTTCGCGTTATTCTGCTGTATTTTCTCTCCTGGCTCACCTCAACGTTGCTCATGTACTCGACATTCGTGACCGCGTTTACTTCACCGATTCTTTCCAAACTATGATACCTCTCGTTCAATTTTGATGACGACAGACCCAAAGTAGCTAATTTACTTGGCGACGGCTGGACCACTTCCTGCTGCAACAGATTGTCCAAACTTCGACTACGCTGTTTCTCCTTCTCGAAGTAACGGTCGTTCAATGCCGATTGTCTCGACAAACCCATTTCACCGGTCGACTCCAACACTGGCTCGTGTGACTGCTTTCTCGGCTGGGGACCAGACAATAAATAATATAAAATGAATATTCGCGATACCGACTGGAACTTTCTCTTTCTATCTCTTTTTTTACTTGATAAGAAACTTAATGGAACTCCATTCTATTCGTCGTTTCCTCGAGGAAAATTTGGCGAACAATAGAACAAAAAAATTGTTAGACATATTTCGCCAAAAAAATGTCATATTCTGGTAAATATAATTTTTTTTGCGAAAATTTTAATCGAAAATAATGATGAATTGCTAAGGCGCGTTTTCCTATGAACATTATTGTAAAAAAAATTGTTTGATCTCTATGAAATTTTTGTTTATCAGAACGAATAAAACATGAGGAAGAGAAAGAGACGCGCGATAAGTATCAATAAATACGAACGGGTGATGGTTTTGCAATTGGTGGTTGCGGCGGTGGGACAGCCGGTCTTCTTGGAGATTGAATTTCCGGTTCCACAGGCTTGTCTACGACAACCTTGGCTACCGGTTTTCTCTCGAGGGGCTGGAAGGTCTTGAGTACCGGCATCTCCAGGTCATGCTCCAATTCACGTACAGCCTGGGTATGCTGAATTCCAACAAACGTTCTCCGCATCATAAACGATCCATATATGTATATACATATATTTATGTGTGTATTATTTCGTGGGCTAAATTTGTGGCGTTGTTGGGAACGCAAAAAATTACTGTCCAAAGTATAATCATTGGCACAACATTCTTTTTCAGCACGTGTGACTCGAGAAAAATATTTCTTTGGACTGCCAGTGGCTATAATTATTGCCACCTGCGCTTGTAAGGAAACTCGTTGTTGGAATTCTCACGTTCGAGTATTCTCATTTTCACTAGCAAACAATGGGACGACCGACCCCCCTTCTCCCACTCACGATTAATCCAATTGCCATCGCTTTTACAGACTATTCTCGACTCTCACCGTTCACGTACGACATTGTCAGCTATTCTTACACTTTTTACTACCAATTCTCCTATGCTCACTAACTAAATCATTTCCAATAGGAAATTTATATATATATATATATATATATTCCAATTATTTTTATGATCCTTCGGAGAAAAATTTACCCTAATTGTTCTTTGTTCCAATGGATTTGCGGTTTATGCGAAAAATGATGGATATCTGCTAATTCCGGTAGTGATCGTTTAATCACGAGCGATTACTCATCAACATTAATTGTCCGCGTTTGATCTGGTAGCGCGAAGACAATTACTACTACTTTAACATTTGCATATTTCCTTACTCATCCTATGCATTTTTTATACTTATTTTTAAGTGCAAACTTTTATTTTATTCCTGTGCTAAGTGAACTATGTGGGGTGAATCTTTTTTTTTCATGAGCATGTTGTGAGTTTCTATTTTACAGCCACATAAACAATAAAGATTCCCGGTTGAACTTCTTATGACTAAATTTCGTTGTAATGAAAATAAATTCTAAATTCCTTGCATGCCACTCCTCAATAATTCTCAAAAATAGATAACCCTTTATGGCAGATGACGTTAAATATTTTTTTTTGCTTCTAAGCTGCATTCAAAGTAATAAAATACTATTTTGTACGAATTAAACACACTTTTCGTAAACAAAATTGATTTTTGTTTTAAGTTATCACATTATTCGTCAATCTGATGTGACTTTGTTCTTATGTTTGACTGATGTTTCAATCGTAATGAGCATTCTGTGATTTTCAGGAGTTTTAAAAGTTGCTGAAAATTACGTAAATATATCATTAAAGAATATTATGTGCGAGCATATATTCGTCTTCTCAAAAGCCAAATATGGCAACTTTCTTTAAATATTGTGCAAATAATGAAGAAAAAATGTTCTATTCATCAATTACCTTTAACCCTCTCTGGTCACGTGGGATCGAAGGGTCCCCAATGTTTTTTTTTGTAAAAATTTCTAGAGATTTACGTTTTCAAGACTTTTTTCACCATTCCATTGTTAAAATTTGTACTTTAATACTATCATTTCATGTTTAGGAATGTCGAATGTATGATTCATATTTTGCTGGAGCCAATTTGACCGTTAGTGCTAGTGCAGCATTCATTCAGAACCGGATGGCGTCATTATAACCTTGTTCGACCAGCCCGGAACTTAAAACTTTTATGAAGCGTAACGATGAAGATTTAAAATGGTACTGAATAATTTTTAAAAATATGCTCCAGTTCATGCAACAAACTGAGAAATAAAAAAAAAATTTCTTCTTCCAATGAGCAATTTTGCCACCAGCCGAAATACGAAAACTACAAGTTGACTCACCTCTCTTTTTTTGATTGGTGGGAAGCTGTTCTTTCGTTGTTCGAGGAACATGTGCTTGGCAGCTGGAAAAGCAGGTGCGAGTTCCATTTCGGAGATGAGATCGAGGCAATAATCGAATCCGTTGGTTTCGGTGACAATGGCATCCGGAGCGTCCAATTGGTTCCAAAGTGTAATGGTCCAACCGGAATTTTCGACGCCGTGATTGTGAACAGCAAGATTAGCGAGTTCTTCGCAAGTGGTCCATGAATCAACGGCACAAGTGGTCGTTTCGCCGTCATAAAAACCAACCGTAAGTGCCATGTTGACACGATTTCTATTGGCACGCCATTCGAGAACACAGGGTGGATAAGTTCGTGGTACATGATGATTGGTCGGTTGATTATTGCTCATTATTCGATGTATCGTTCGTTCACCCTGAAGGAGCTTTCGCTGACAGTAAGCTTTGTAACCGTCGTAAGCGTGGTCAGAAACGTACTTGAGGAAATATTTAAACAACGTTGAACTTGGCTGGAACGATGATAAACAATTGGCCAATAATAACCATCCTCTCTCCTTATTACCATCGTTGTCATTCTTCCATGTCTGATTGGCCAATTGACAAAGTATCTCATCCCGAAGTTTCTCGTTTACGATTCCTTTGTTCACGATATAATCTCCTAATGCTTGCTCCCTTTTTCCACTCAAATTATTCTCATTCATAAAACGCAGTATCATCTTAAATATCATCAGCGAATCCGTGTAATCTTGGTCACGTGCTTTCGCCAAAAATGGCGTCTTTATCGGTTCTCTCTTCATACCGAATATGTGACTCTTAAAATATATGTTCGTAAACTTTGAGAATTGATGCTGATCTATGTCTCCTGGTAAATTGTACGTGTGCACCATCGGGATTACCGTTCCAACCACTTTTAACAAATTTCGCTCCGTATGCGTTGGCTGCCAGTCTGGTAATTCAATGCCACCGTAATTATTATTCATTACAAACGAAAAGCTGCCAATTATTCTTGATTAATTTAATTTTAAATATAGGTAAGGAGTTTTCAATTTACAAGTAGTTCGAAATCGAGGATCACGATTTGTTTTATTTTATTTTTAAAATATTGTACTGGGGAAACGTTTGAAAAAACTTACCATCCAATTTGCTGTAAATGAAGGCCAATTCAGCAGGAATTTCAAGATGATTGACCCCGGCAACCGCTCGGGAAGCTCTCTCTTGTTCCTCTCTCTGTTGTTTCGCTTTCGCCCTCTCGCGACTGGCTCTCTCGATTTCTGCCCTTTTGGCCATTTCCTCTTTCAACACCTTGAATCTTTCCCTCTCCTTTTTGCCGCGATACATCTTTTGAGCCATAAGTACACCCTTTTTGAGATCATGGAATTTTTTGCGATCACGATAGCCTCGATAAACCGCTTGGATAAATATCGTGCTTCGTGCGATGTTGAGGAATCTTCGACGAGCTAGAAAGCCTCGTGTGTAACTGCATTTAGAAAAATTGATTAAATTTATATTTCTCGACGTTAAATTTTTTTTACAATGGTGATTCTCAATGACTTTATTCAATGTTTCTTTTTATTTACGACCGTAACACCGTATTACGACCGTTACGATCGTGAATTATGAGGATGGGAAAATTCAATTGACCATAGTAAATTTAAGAGACGTGGTTAAACATTTTTTTCTATCGTTTCATTTTATTCAAAAATTATTCAAACCTCACCGTTGAACAGTAATTGCTGCTCTTTCCAGAATTAGCGCTCTGTTGTATTCCAAATGTCGTTCCAAGGACTCTCGAAGGAAAACTCTCGTCAATCCTAATTGATATTGTTCGTGAGAGTTCGGAGACGTAGATTTGTCCAAAATAATTCGACATAGCTCTTTGTTCGGTGCTCCCCTTGGCAAATGATTCGGTATTAAATAACGATAACGATCGACGAAATGGCCGAATTGTAGTCGCACGGGATATCCCGTTTTTCGGATGCATATTGTCTCGAGCATTCCCGTGTAACGAAGTTGCTCGAGAACGCATGGCATGTCGAATTTCATCGGCGCTTTTTCCGTATTCGGTTTTATGCAACGCACGAACCAGGGATTGCATCTGTTATAAAAAAATAGAGGCAACATTTGTCCATTAAATGTTTTGCTCGATATGTTTATTGTAAAAATTCATTAAACAATTTTTAAACCTAGCTACACGCTATAACTTTTAGTGTCTTACTTACACACTATCGGTCTATTGGACCAACGACGTTTATTGCTCTATAACATTGTAACAAACGCGTCTATTGAGGTTTAATTGTAGTGAAATCAAAACGCCAGACTCCGACCAAGCCGGAAAAGCAATCAGTAAAGCCAAAAAGTCGTTTGATAAAAAGTTATAAAATTTATGAAAAGGCGTGTGGTGAAAAAAAGGTGAAAATGTAGGGCTGCTCTCGGTCCATTGGACCCCGTAGCGTGTAGCTAGGGTTAACAACGACTTCAAAAATAATATTATTGACAAATCTTCCCGAAAATAAATTTAAACGTAAATTTCGTCAGTAAAGGAATCTTTGTTAGTTTGTTGGGAGCGGAAGGCAGTTTTTCTGCCTTTCGCTCAGTTAATTTACAATTGACAATATTTTTAAATATGTATAAAGAGCTAATTCAACAGAGAAAAATCAATTAACCAAATAACAAGTAATTATAGCAAATGGAACAATGCAAAATTGTTTCTTTCATCGATGAGTAAATAAAATAATTTATCAATTGAATCATCCAAGTGTTTCACTACTTATTCTTCATCGATTACTTACTGAGACATCGAATCAAGAAGCTGTTGAAGACTATCGTGAAATCTAGCCGAAACAGTGGGTGTTCTTGGTTTCATAGTCACGAATCTTCCATTGGGTTTATTGACAGTTTTGTTGGCTTCGTGAGTCGTTCTGACATGTTGAAACATTTTACTGACCATTTGTATTTTACTGCTGATAAGTAATTCCACGACATCGGGTCTGAGGGTGTCGCGATTTTTGTCAAGAAAACCTTCGACGTTGTACCAAACCTGTCCAGCGTAATGTTTTATGGCAAATTCGGCCGAATTCATTCTTGGCCTTGAGTACAATTCGCTGAGAGCGTGATTGTAATGACATTTCTCGAGGAACGATAAATCGGTTGCTTTTGGGAAATTGCTCTCGTCGTCGAGAAGATGCAAAATTCCAACCGGCTTTTTTGCTATCAGATGAATTACCGGAAGATTGTCCTGTTTTTTTTTAATTAATAAAATATTATACAAAATACTTTTTTTTGTATAAAATATTTGAAAAGAGCCATTTTATAAAATATGTCAACGCACCGTGTAATTAATCGTCGTCCAATCGATCTTTTCCTTAGCGTATTCCTGCTGTTCCAGTTTGAATATATGCTTGTTGAAATAAAAGTGTAAATTTTCGTTTGCATAATTAATGCAAAGTTGCTCAAAGCTGTTTTCAGCAAAATTTTCAAAACCGAATATATCGAGAATCGAAATTGCTGCAGTTTGCTTTGTTCCTTTGTATACAATGTGATTGACACGTGCCACCAGCCAAGAGAACAATGAACTGTAAAGAGCTTTTGCAAACGCGTCTCTCGCATCCAGAGCTTGATCGATGTTCAGAGCTGTCAGGACTCGTTCGTTTCTTGCTTCCTGATAAACCATTGTTTTTGTTATGATATTTTCAAATAATAAACGATTTAAATGGTGACTATTTGCTTCCGAAAGAAATACGAACGTGTGTTTGGATTTTAAACAAATAAAAGTAATAATATATCATTAACAAATAGTAATAAATCAATTTAGAATCAAATTATGATGATCGAGTATACGAAAATTAAGATTTTTTAAATATTTTTAAACGCATAAAAGGTACTTTGACACTCATTTTTTTTAGCTACAATTTTCAAAAATACTGAATATTAATTTAATTCTAATAATTAATAAACGAATTAACTAAATTACACAATGAGTATAACGAATCGATATTTGTAAAGAAAAAGTATTCAAAATAATACGTTCAATAATACTGACGTTTAAACATTAATAAATGTGTTTTTGATACTTTCAAAATTCCAAAAAAAAAAATGTACACTGGAAAAAGTATATCCAAAAAATTGTCACGTTTGTTTGGACCGAAGGCACAACATGAAATTCTCAAAATTATTATTGATGTCAATCTGAATTTTAATGAATATAAACAAAATTTCTTGTTTGCTGTAACAATTTTAACCGTGACTGACAAATCTATTATGAGTACCAGTAAAATGTTTCAAACACGAATTGACCGTGTAGTTATTTCTGTGTTTATGAAATTGTTCACGAAAATAATGTCATATTTTTAACACAGATAAGCGTATGAGAACTTTTACCGAGCATTGAGGGGCCAGTTCACTTTGAAAATTTCAAAAAATCGATTTTTTTTCACTGTTTTCGAAAGTACATACATTCAGAAATATTGTGTCAACATTTTATGAAAATCCGAGCTCTCTAAGTATTTTTTTTTTTTTTACCTGAACGTCAGGACCTCATTTCGTCTACCTGAGCGTATAAACTTCAAACGCGTTTTTCTCGAAACAACGTTTTCAAAATCTAGCTCCATCGTATCTCTAAAACTAATAAACCGATTCTCTTGAAATTTGAACCACATATTGTAAACATGATTCGCAACAAGATGACCCTAGATGGTTTTAAAATTTTGATTTTTACTCTTTTTTTTGTGAAAAACTGCGAAAAAACGCGTTTTTTTTACATTTTTCGTTTTTCATCTGCCATTTTTTTATTTTTTGATAAAACTTTATATTCGAGGGTCATTTTGTAGCTGGTATTATACTGAATCTAATGGACTTTGATTTTTTTGTTTCAGACAAGCCGTCGTCGAGTTTTGATGGAGCTACCTAGCCCACTTATTTTTGAGGCGTTACGCTAAACTATAGTTTTTGTACTTAAAAATAAATAAAAATGAATTAAAATTTTTTTTTTATGTATTTCAAGACTTTATTTATCAAGCCCAACAACTTTTATATTCATATCTTTTATAAAATCCTCAAAAAAAAATCGCGAAAATAGCCTTTTTTTCGTGGCTCCAAAGTGGACTGACCCCTTAAATAAATTTTAACGTTGATCCGAATTTTCCATTTTTATTCGACGTTCCAACGTTTCGTAGTAATTTATAAGTTAAGAGACGCGATAGAGGCTTGACGCCAAATATCAAAAAGGTTACAAAAAAAATTGCGAATCACAAGATAAGAAAACAAAAATAAAATTTTGTATATAATTTTAAACGTTTAAAAAGGCGGGGATAGATGTGTTAAGACTTACGGTAGTTTTGGTAGTGAGTGCTCTGATAATTCCATCGGCATTAACCTGAAGAAGATGAGCAGCCCAGCGTATTTCAGCGTCCGAACCAACCTCGACACCTTCCTGTCCGTGTCTCATTTGTTTGCGATGAAAATACACGTTACCAAGATGCAAAACGCTGCTGAGTATCTTGAAAATGGTGTCTTGTTCCTCGGACGTAAAACCCAATACTTGCATCGCCGATAGCAACGCCTTGAAGTCTTCGGTATCGTTTTTACCGTCGATCTCGCAGCTTCCACCCTGATTCAGATAAAAATACTTGTCCGGAGTTAAAAGACCATACTTGTCTCTCAGCTGTTGATCGAGTCCAGCTAGAAGTTCGTAGAATACGTGATAGTTTCTCTCCTCGGCTGCTTGAGTAACTATACGACTTTTCTCCAAGAGATACTGCGTTACACGACCACCAACGATAACTCCGCTGTCAGAGGAAAAAGGAATGTTTATATAAAACGTTTTGTTTTTTTTTTTTTTTCACCTCTAAACGTAAAGTGAAAATACGATCTTATATTTTTAAACAAACATTTTTAATCAATTCAGTTACTCATTCATTGGTTCTTCCATTTATTTATTGATTCAATTGGTGATTTATTATTCGATGACATGTGTTCGTGTATGCTTTTTAGATCTTAAGGGACTAAAATCTAAAGTCTCGAGACTTTTCAGAACGTTTTCAGAAAAACATGGAAAATCTCTAATTTATTTTTTATTATGATTTAATTTTTAAATTTATTCTTTCTTATATATCCAATTTTTTTATTTAATTATTTTGTTAACTTATTTTTTGCATAAGGATTTTGTTTACGGTGACTATAATTGTATATTTGAATCATTATTTTGTATATTATTTAATTCTTCTTTCTGCCAATGGATAATGGATTAAAAATAAAATGATTTCCAATCTGGATCTAGCGATTAAATCAACAACGGATCATTTTTTATTTGGCTTACTCTCTGAAATGTACTTCGAGATATTTTCCAAATCTACTGCTGTTGTCGTTTCTTGGTGTCTTGGCATTTCCAAAGCTCTCAAGCAACGGTGCAGCTTCCAATATTTGTTCAGTGACGAGATTGCTCGGTGCACGATTAACAGCAGCTAGATATTGCATCACGAGTTTCGTTGATTCGGTTTTTCCCGATCCCGATTCCCCCGAAATAACCACCACTTGATTGGCACTTGAATTATTGGCAGCTGACACTTGACTGTAGGCGGACGAGCCAACGGCAAAGAGGTGTCTATTCGTTTGAGAAAATAAGTAAACAACGCTTCTTTTTTTTCAAATCGTTATCATAAGATTAGTTTGCTAATTTTTAATGGCTTTTTTTCGTCATTGATGTGATTATAGTGAGGCTGAGTGAGATAATTTAACGACTTCCGGTTAGCGCGATGGGTAAACACTTACGGTGGCAAAGTGCCCAGTATCCGTCCCTCGTAGAGCTTCACCTGGTCGAGCCCGTAAATATCGAACATTTTGTACGGATTCACTGCCACGAGAATACTTCCCGTGTAAGTCTATCGAATTTTATGCAAAATATATTCATTAATTTCGTTATAAAAATCGTGTGATAATCAACAGAAATAAAAGAAAAAAAAAATTACTCACGTAAATGAGTTCCTTGTCGTAACGAATTTTCAAGTTCCACAGTAACGAGGCTTCGTTAAGATCACTGAAAATTAATTGATCGAAAAAATCTAAATATAATCGAGTTAACTATAATTTTATTTATTCAATTGTACTGTATGAGTAATGCTGAAATAAAAAATAATTGCTAGAATAATTTGAGTGAACGTTCAATCTCTTTTGTATTTTGATAATAAAATCATTTTCATCCAGTTCATTCAACTGCCTAATTTATATAATTGATTCGTGTATAATGTTTAATAATTAACATACTTGATTTGTATCATATCTTCGACTCCATTCTGTCCAAGATCTTGTCTCGGTCTGACTCCATTGAGATTCGTTAGTGTAAAAGTTTGTGGCTATAAAAAAAAAATGTTAACTGTACAAATGATACCGAAAAATAAATTGTGATTAATTTTTCCGTAAATTCTTAATTGGTTGTAAAAACACGAGGATTTATTACATTTTCGATTAAAACTTGTACACACAATTGCGTGAGACTCTGGAGCTTTCTCTTCGTTTTCGATCTCAAGCTCATTGGCCACGATTTTCTCGCTCGATTTCCATCAATCGGAGCCTGTCTTCGCGAATAAATTTTTCTTTCATTCTCAGACGAGCCGGTCGTCGGAAATTCATTCATAAAATCATCACCGTTCAATCTCGTTGGAGAAAAAGATTCGAGACTCCGTTCGAATACATTAACAGACTTGAATTTCCATTCCACGTGCGTTTCATGATCATGAAATTCGAAATATTTCGATTCTACGTATGATTTCTTTGATGTTAAATAATGAGATAGAGAAATATCATGGTCGTTCATAGTTTCAGCGGAATTTTTCTCCGGTACGGTTATTTTTCTTTCAAGACTCCTCTCTCACGTTCCTCTTTCCTCGCCCTTTTTATTATTACACTGAATTCACCTCGGAATACCTCACTACACATTTACATATATATAGACTTATAAATAATACTTTCTACACTCTCTTTTAAACTGGTTTTCTGGGCTTGTTTAAATTTCGAAATAACTGAGTTTCGATATCTCAATTCATTCCTCAAATGACACGCGTTTCTTTCGTTCTTTCGTTCCCAATTATAAAATGCTCCACGTCATGTTGTATTTTTCAAAATTTTTTTCTCCGACTTATTGAAAATAATATTTATTATTAAAAAAATATACATAATAAAACAAATAAAAATCTTGACGTTATTATAAAGGTTTCGTGCGAATTCGAAAATTTCTCGCAAACCTCGGGAAGGCCGCTCACGTGATACTCCAACCGGATGCAACGGCCTACCTGAGGTTGTGCACTGACATAGGCGTCAGAATTGCTCTGATCGCATGAGAAATTTTATTTCTTGTTAAAAACCAATTTAAATTCATACAAATTCAACAATATTATTTTAAAAATCTCCCAAAACCTTTCCAGTCTATTTTTCAACATTCATTTGCGATTATTTGTGGAAAATGTGGAAAAAGTTAAAGAAAATAATATTGTATCAAATAATTACACTCTACGCTCGTGTGCATCGTCATCTATAATGGGACACCGGTCAAATGCACTGTTTCTCGGCCATGGCGAGCAATGGAGTTTCGTTATGAAAAGGAAAAAAAAATGTTGCAATGAAAATAAAGGGGAAAAAATATCGTTTTGCTTCCAAACTGGATCTCTCTTCAATTAATTAATCGTTCGATCATTACTTACAAGAGAAAACGTAGCCTGTTGTAATTATTTTTTTTTTTATATTTTATTATCCCTCTGTCTAGAGACTTTCGTTTATTACAAGGTCGACCCGGGTCAGTAGCCAATCTTCCCCTGGGGGTCCGGTCCGGATCACTAACCAGGCTCCCATGCGGCCGCATCCAACTTCCCCCTCTGTAGCGCATTCGCCATGGCATTCGATTTTATGGGCCCAGGGAAACTGCGGAAAACCTGTGCCACTACAGCCGGTCCTGGGTTCGTCTTCCGGTGCCGGAGCTACGTCACGCTTTGTCACGAAAGTGTAAATATGAATTACAGCTGTATACGTGTGGCATACGCATGTACACACTGAGAAAAAAAATTTGTTCATCGAACTAATTCCATTTTGTTGGACGAAAAATTGGTGGATCCAACAATTTTTTTGCTGAATAGCAAATGATTTAGTTTATTCTACTAAATCACGAAAATTTCTTGCAGATGAATCAACTAAATCACCGGAGCCAAATGATTTTGTTCGAACAACTGGTGCCATTTATTTGCTTACGCATACTTTTTAGTTGCTTTAATAAAATATTTGTTTGAATCTCGATTACCAAATTGACTAAACGGTAATCGTTGGAACGAATAAATGAATTAGTTTATTTGGATGATATTTTGTTGCATTATCATTAATTTGTTTGGCTGCACCAAAGTTTTGTTGGTTCGGCCAATAACTTGTTTCAGCATTCACAAATTATTTTGTCTTATCTCAAAAATATTTTGTTGCCCGTATCGAACTAAATATTTCGGTTGAGAGAAGCAAAATTTGTTTCGGTCAACAAAATTTTTTTCTCAGTGCAGGTACTTCTGTATGCCTCATATATATCCATCTGAAGCTGGTCACACTCATATTGAATTTTCGTGAAAAGGCTACGGGACCAGGATTCGAACCGAGGAGCTCCCTTGCTCTGTCTTAGAGGCAAGCACGCTGGTCACTAAACCAGAGCGCCGGTTTTTCCTATTATAATTGTTTTACTTATTAATTCGGTTGACTAAATTTTAAGTTCAATTGAGGTCAGTGAATTCAATTAATGAGAATCAGCTAATTAAAATGTATAAATAATGAAAAATCTTGAAGAACGAGATTGAGAAATTTCATTTCAGGACATTTCATCTGGACGCCTTACGATAATGTGTCAAGAAATAACATTTCATTAATTTTTTTCTTTCTCAGTATTACGAGCAGTATTTCTACATGTGAGGTAATTGAAAAAAAAAAATTAACAGCCAGTCTCGTCTGTGCGACAAATCGATAATTTACTCTCGCTATAATATCATCGCATCGGACTTTCAGACTCGGGGACTCCGTGAATTAAGAGTGTAATGAGGAAAGAGTGAGAGAGAAAAAAACGATCGAGAGACCAGACGAAAACTTTCGCGGAAGTAGCGACCTGGCGGTCGATGCAATTTCTCGAAGTATGCAATAGCTATTTCGATAATCTCGTATATCACGTACTTTTGTATGTATATACACATAAATATTTCGTACATTTATAAATATCTCGTACTTTTGTATATACGTATATGTATTACGTATAGTACATAGGCTGCATGTATATGGATTGACGTATAAACTGACGGATTCGACTTTCCATGAAACGAACACACGCGGGCTCTCGCGAGTCTCGAGTTTCAATACTTCATGTACCGTTACATTAGAAGAAGAGCTCGATGAAGACTCATATCCGAAATAACCTGTCTGCTGCGCCATAACATGAACATCGTAATCCCGAACATTTATACATTTTGTCATTTATCAAGAAGCAATATCATTTTTACCATCATTTTATCAACATCCATTGAGTCATTATCACAATAAATATTGAAGTTGAATTTTCAATTCGAATGGAATTATTTACTTGAAACGTAATACATTGAAACCTGTGAATGATTGATTGTAGAAGTGGAAGAACTTGATAGCTAAACAAGAAATTGACAAAAAGTTTCAGAGGGTTTCAGCATTTAATGCACTGAGAAAAGAAATTTGTTGTCTCAACAAATTTTTTGTTGAATCAACAAATTGTGGCGAACAAAATGAGATTTGTTAATTAAACAGAAAATTTTGTTGATTCAACAATATTTTCGTCGTAATGAGCAATAGTTATTTGAGCCAGCAAATTAAGTGGTTGATTTAACCAAATTTTTATTGAGTTAACGAATTTCATTTTGTTCGCCACAATTTGTTGATTCAACAAAATATCTGTTGAATCAACAAATTTCTTTTCTCAGTGTGAGTACTGTCAAGTGCTTTTAGTTCTATCTTGAAAACCCTTGAGGCTAAATAAATGCTTAAGTTTTCAAGACCCTTTAAATAAGTGCTTCCTTATGGGAAATCATCGCCACTGATAGTTTGTACGATATCACTTCGTGATAAAGATGATTCCAATTGAACTTGTCTTTGATGAGGTCTCAGGGTTTCATTCTCTCCAATTACGAAACATAATGTAGAAATAATGTAAATATGTATATGCACATACAACGACTAGTATTGCTTAGTTAGTATAAATTCCGTGATCGAGTATAGTCTATCGAACACGATCGACTGAAGTGTTCTTTTCTCTCTTTTTCTCTTGCGGCTCGCTCTCGGGAGGATGGCGTCGTTTTCAGGAAATGCAGACTAACCGGTTGCCTCTCGAGACCCCGAGGCGGACACTTCGCATTGTTGGTTTATACCAAGAGCCACACGCGACCAACTAACGAGTCTAGATAGCAGTTCATACGTGGTCAAAGACTAGACGAGAGACAATAGAGAAAATGGTAACCTCGTTTTGACCAATTCTCGTTTAGAAAATTCTCTCAAATTATGAGTAAGAAAATCGACGAATCATCGGTTCTGAATATTTTTTAAAGTAATTCTATCGCCAGGCCTCAGTCCATAGGATTTTTATATATTTTATTTATGCTGTGCTTAATATATTAATAATGGTCACTGTAAAATTTCAGGGTCGGTTATCGACCTAATGACAGGAAAAAAAAATATTAAAATTGGGTGGTTTTCGTGAAGGAAATCCAAGATGACATACAAAAACCCAATTTCCGGCCGCGTAAAATAGTGTATAATATATTAATAGAAATCCATAAGATTTTTTAAAAAAATCCGATTCACATACTTAACACTTGTAGCAATCTAATGCTCCGATAAGAAATTACGCTTATCGGCCTAATTTTTATGTAATATTAAGTTTAATTTGAGCTTCTGGCATTGGATTTACTACCATTTGCTACGATAAAGAGACGCGGCAACAAGGCAGCAGCTGACTGTAGTCCTAACCTCATCTCACTCATTTAAATTTCGCATATTTTATTTTTAACCCTACTTTTGAACTTTTTAGTGGCTGTATTTCATTGTTAGTTTTGTGTTAATCGTTCGTATCAAATGAACGTGAAGTTAGTGAATTAAACATTTATTTTATTCTTTAAACCTCGAGAGATACGTCGGCTCGAATTTGGCCGACAAAAATTCGCTAAATCAGACGAAATTTTCCACGCTTCGTGCTAGTCGTGGCCCGAATACAATGTTTTATTTTTTCCACAACTGACATTGTTTTGACAGATCGAGGGAAAAGAGGTTAAACCCGCGTGGTCGAGTAGAAAGAAACGGAGATAGAACCGATGTTGCCAAATATCAACCTAGGAATACTACGCGAATCGTTGGAATAACTATTTTTTCCATTTTTCTAATTCAATGCAAACTTTCATTAAAAGTTTACACATGGAAAATTTCAGTTATTAGAAATTATATTTTTCACATATGTCAAAAATATAAATTAGT
This sequence comes from Rhimphoctona megacephalus, assembly GCA_963989365.1. Classification (NCBI taxonomy): domain Eukaryota; kingdom Metazoa; phylum Arthropoda; class Insecta; order Hymenoptera; family Ichneumonidae; genus Rhimphoctona; species Rhimphoctona megacephalus. The sequence goes on from OZ022421.1 coordinate 17,846,543, forward strand.
ATAAGTCTCAAGTATGAGCAGTGGTATGATTAGCCTGAAGCGATAGGATTATCTTAATGTACATTATGTTTTGTTTACCTTTCCAGCTATTACGGCCTGGACTGATAGCACATTGGCAGCTCTGTGGTATTCTAGGACCTCGCCTGGTAAAACGTGTCCAACTCCTGGGTCGAACCACACGAGTTCACCCTGTAAAACAAGTAACATTGAAATTGAAAATGATTGAATTATTCATGAGATTAATTAAATGAATTAAATTCTACGAATCCAATTGATCAATTGGATGAAACATTTGTGATATGGAACAGCTTATATATATTTTTGTAAATTTTTTAGAGTCAAAAATAATTTTGTAATGTCAGTGTCTTTCGATTAAAAGAACTGTAATTACTTAATTTTTTCAATGAATACGAAGAAGCTAAGTATAGAGTTTCATTTCTTTCGTTTATTTTTCACAGGTTAATTCATTTTCAATAAAATTTGAGTGATAAACATCACGCACATAAACATTTTGCTTTTTATAAAAATTCGCACCATTCTCGAAGACGATCTTTCCTCATGATCGTTCTTTTTCTCCTCTTCTTGTCTTCTGGCTCTTCTTCTACCTGTGCAAAATCCAAAGATCGAAGAAGTAGGTGCAGGAGAAATCGATCTCAAAGTATTCACCTGACCAAACGATTTAACGTGCGCAGCGACCGATTTTTTTACGTAATTCGTACGATCTTTTATTGATTTTGTGGTACCACGGGAATTTTTAATGTCGGACGGGTTTGTTGAAGTTTGACGACTTTCCAAGGTGCTTTTCGTACCGATTTTGATTGGTATATTTGAGCTTGTGCAACTGGAACTCTTTCGTACGCTTTTGGAATAAAAAGGAAGTGTTGTTGAAGCGTGATTCGACCGAACCGATTTTGTTGAAATTTCTTTGGATTTCAAATCCTCGGATTTCCCTCGATCTTCCGAAAAACGTGGTGTCCCATCACGTTTGTCGATTGAATCTTCATTCTCGTATGATTTATCGCTATTTTTTCGTTCCCCAACGCGACGAGACGATTTATCCTCAATCACTACGGCATCGCGATTTTTTTTCGATTTCACTGGTTCTTCGCGACGTCTCGCACCTCTGGATCTTTCTCCAGTCGCAAAGTCAATCGTTGCATAATCGATTTCACGTATTGATCGCCCCTGCAATCGACTGGACGATTTCGCAGGGATCTGATTCACCGATGTGTCCAAAATTTCAACATTGTCGATTATTCTTCTTCTCGAAACTTGCCGCAATTCTCTTGTGTTCGGGACAACGATAACGCGACGCGACGAATTGTGATCGTTAGCGGCCGAGCCGATTCTCTCGTTATCCTTGACTTCGCGGCTTCGAGCTCCACCGGTTGTTTGTGACGAGGATCTCGAGGACGATGTATTTGTTCCCAAAAAACGACCGTAGAGTGGATTTTTTTTTATATCACTTTTAACTTCCGGTTGCGAAGTTTCTTTCTTTCTCTGATAAGAAAAATCGTCATCTCTTTCCTCTGTTTTCGGCTCCTTCTCGACGATTATCACATCAGGATCGTTATCGTCGTGAAAATTTGATTGTCTCGCGAGTCTCGCTAAGCTACCGGTTGATTTTCTAAGCTGCGATTCCCGCGAAACAGTTGGTAAGGACAATTTTCTGCGCCTTATACGCCCGTAAATCGGTGCTTCTCTCGATGCGAAAAAATCCCTCGGCGTTCTACCGATTCCGATCCATTCGGGCTCAGGCCTCGAAGTTCTCGTAGTGTGAACAATTTTCGGCAAGGTCGAAGGCCGTGGCACGACGCCCCGCGTCATGTCTCGAAGATGTGTCGTAACTGTGAGAAAATCGGTAACCGATCTCGACCCACCGGCTCTGTTCCTTTCCATCGAGGCATCCCTTCTTTTTCTACCGGCATTAGTCAGCTGTTCCCGTTGTCCCGAGCGTTGTTGAATGCCTGAAGTGTTTTTCACGTATCCTGAATTTCTCCTTACCGATTCGTCGCATTTTCCTCTCTCGTCTTTCGCCAAAGAGTTAACCGATAAAGATAATCCCGCGATTTCGAGGGCTCCGCTACTTTTGCGTCTTATCAGACCAGAAGTCGAGTTGTTGGCACCGAAGCTGCTGGCTCTTCGGTTCAGTATATCCTGACGAGAAATTCTCCGTCCCTCCGGCAACAAAACATTTGGTAAGGCGTCACTGGCGTAATAATGATCGACGCAACGATCGCGTGATCTTTTCACCACAGAAGGCAAAGTTCTCGGTCTCTCTTCGAGATACGGTTCCGGCATGAGGGTATTGTTATTCGCGAATCTTTCGGCGTAATCACGAGTACGAGACCCACCACTGGATGCAACGATCGTTCGTCGGCTCCAACGATTACGAAGCGTCTGAGCAAATCTTTCAATTGCGTTTTCATCTTGATGGTGGCGATGGTCATTATTACTACTATTTTTATTGTTGCTTCCCAAACCCACACTACGCCTTTCGATTATGTCGCGTCTCGATATGCCTGCGTAATATTTATGGCAACCGAACGAGCCTCTCTCGTACTCCTCTTGATCCTGAGCGGCCATTTTGTTATTTTCGTTTTTACCGATTCGGCGACCGGTAGTCGCGCTACTATCACGTTCTTCACGACCATGTTGCACCCGTTGACCTCCGGACGTGCTTGGTATTTCGCTACTTGCTCCGCGTGAAAATGCGTACGAATTCGAAAGATTATCTAGGTCTGGGCCGCGTTCCGATCCAGAATTATGCAATCCTCGTCTTACGGATAACGGTTCGACGCTCCCGTGGCTAGTTTCCGGTCTCGTAGACCGGCCACTCGAGCCATGTTTATTGCCCCGACGTTGTTGATTCTGATAAACCGTCGTTTGACGTCTCGATGACGAGGACAAACTTTCACGGCGCACCGAAGATGTTCGATTGGTGGTCCCGCGCTCTTTCTTCGATGAATTTGTCGAGGCATCCATTACGAAGATTTTGAGACTTCAAGGGGACCGGGACCATCGCTGGTTACGACGCGATCGTGAAGAACACGGGCGTTATACTTGAAAGTTTTATTATCGAAAATTTCTTCGTTTTACCGATTTAGTTGGACATTTTTATGAAATTTCAGAGTATCATTGGACAAATCATCTCATGATTATCGTCGAAAATTTCACTTCATTAAATGACGATTGTTCGTGTTTTCCGAAACCGATGTATCATAGACACATTATGATGATTTCTCGAAGTACTCTCGGATGTGTCTCGCTTCCGTTCACTTCGAGGTCAATGCACCACTTGTGTATACCGGTAAAAGATTTATCTCTGGCTCACTCCTTGCCATATAGAGTTTGTTGTAACAAACGATTCTTTTTTTTATAATAAATACTCGAAGATTATCAATGTAAATGAACGTTAATAGCAACGGCGTGTTACGTTTTAATTAACGAGAATCATAAATTGTGGCATAATGATCAATTAGCAGTGACATTAATTTTTCATTCTTATTCCTCTTTGGTATTTGACCATCATTGGGGTCCGATTTTTGTTCATCCTCCGGCTTCAAACTTTTATTGCCATTTAATTAGTAGCTGCAACTACATTTGATATGACTTCTCGATGATCGGGGTCATTGTACCATCGCATATATTTTGCATCCGGAATATATAGGAATACATATGAATATATGTATGCGTCATGATGAATGTGAACAACCCCGTGTTTCTCGTTACCCAGCACGTTTTATGGTGTCCATTTTTATTTTCCTCTCTCTCTCTCTCTTTCTCTCTTTTATGTACTATTCAATTAGAACAAGTCAAGAGGCCACTTGGAGTGGCTCTCATAAAGATTTTTAACAATCGCGACACGAACGAACCGATTCTCGTGGTAGTGTCGAGTCTCTTTTCTGCTACGAGCACATAGAGCTCACTACCTTGTACGCATTTTGAATTGTAAATAGTGTAATATATGTGCAAAACAACGTAGCACTTGGCGAATCCATCCGCAGCCGGTTAACCGTTCACCAAAAGTACATATACACATGTATGTTTCTGTACATAGGAGAAATTAGTATATTGGGCTGTGTCAAGTGTGTTCTGTCGCGACCGTGAAACTATTGGGCTCATTGGGTCATTGGTTCAACGAAATAAGGAGAGAGAACATTAAGTTAAAAAGTAATCTTCTGTATACATAAAGTTGAGCCATAGAGAACACGATTCACGTCCACCCAGTGGATTTCGATAACGGTCTTTCCACAATGGCCGAGAAAATCAAACGTACATCCGCGTGTCGTCAATCGAACTGACGGTATTTTTATTCTCCCAATAAATCCTCACTCTTTGCCCAAATTTAACGAATAAAAATGCCAATTATAATATCGATATACGAGAAATGAAAAATCGAATTAAAAAATATAGTTCGAAACTTGATCCGATCTCGCGGATGTTCGATGCGCAACTGGGAAGACTCACAGCTAAGTGAGCTGCTAACACACAGCTATCCTCTCCTCGTTACGATTTTTCTATACCAGAGAACAGAACACTCTTTTTACAGTGGCGTAGATCTAACCGTCTTAATTAATCTTGGACATTAATTGGACGCTCATCGTGTAGTTTCCTTCACAAATTGCCCCCACGACGGTCTGCTAGAAGAATGATCCTGACCATAGACAATACAGTGCGCATTGGTTTGTCCGCAAGGCTTTCAGACTTCGGTAAGGTTGTTTTTTTCATAGATTTTATAAGGGTAGTTAAGAATGTTGTTTCTCAAGGAAAAATGGCGATTAGAAGAATTTTTTGCCCACGCCAATGCATCGAAGTGCTTTGGGGTGGAACCAAGCGTGCCTCTCTTCTTATATAAATTACGCGCTAAATACGCACGCGGGCCGTTTCTCCCTCATATGTTGCATTCTCTCCCTCCTTTTCACGTCTTCGCCGTCGTTGCATTTCAACGGGAAACGCTCTATAACGAGAGTTTTTACCGGTATTACCGATCTTCCTGAATATTATATTCGCAACGAAAAATGCACGTTTGAAACCCACTCATTCAACAATCCATTAAATTAGCGGGCGAAACCATTGGACAGAAATTTTATCCTCGTAACACGAAAAATCGAGAACGGTATTATATTCACTCGTCGAATTCCATCGGCCGTTTCGCCGTTAATAATTAATTAGCGTTTCATAGTACGGTTTCAGTTCTTTATATCTTCGTAAAAGGGATTTCGATTTCTCCACTTTTTTGGGACTCTTGAATCCATTCTTTTTCAATTTCATAATCGATGAACATTTCCAAAAAATATTATATGCGAATACGATTCCATTTTTTTGAGTCTTAATTTTCCAAAACACGACATAAATGCCGTTATTTTTTATTTATATCACATTATATCTTAGCTAAACAATAAAAAAAAAAATACGGAAATTATTGGCGGATGTATTAAAGTCTGCTCGACAGGAGGAGAACGCCATTTTTTTCTAGATCAATAATGTCACATTGATCTACATTTTTGCTGCGGTTTTTTGCTCGGTGAATCGACTCAGGACTCAACGAGAAGTCGTATTGGAAAGTGGCATAGCACGTGCCGTGCAACGCAATTTCTTTGGCGTGTATACATCTATATACATATGCACAGCCAGAAAGTCGAAGTGCGCAAACTCCGTAGATCCACAGATCATTGACTCGATCCAAGAGCGAACTCAACCAACGCACACGTTTCTATTATATTCGTTCAACGCATAATCGTATACGAATAGAATAAAATGCAACGATGAGTGTTTTACAATGTACATATTATGCAGCCCGTGTACTATGACGAAGAATTATTTATCATTTATAATTAAATGTAATCATTAATCCTCCATTACGATGAAATCAAATAGCACAATGAATTTTTATTATTCATCATAATTTAACATCCACAATATTTTTCATTCACAAAATGATATCATTATTATAAATATTATTATAGGTAAAGAAAGAAATCAACTCGCCTTTTGCCATTCGGTGTACATCTTGCTGCTGATGTTAGATCGATTTTTGACTAATTCTTCCCTTCATTTTTTGGCTTCCTTGGCAATCAATACAGAAGTACCTGAAGCAAAAATAAATAGTGTCGTTTCGTAGTTACAAAACAGTATAATTTGTGTAATTTTTGAAATGTGTAACGAATGTATATTCGTATGATTGTCACAAACGAATATCATGCCCAATATATCAAGTGAGGACAATTCTTGCAGCAATACGTTTTCGTAAAATTCTTAGAAAATCCCGCGGAATTTAATAACTTGAAATTATTATTATAAACGTTTTTGTTATCATTAAAAGTCTTATTACCGAGACGTATGAATGAGTGCAACCATCGTAAGAGGAAAGCACAAAAGGCTGAATGCTGTTCTTATTACTCTCGTGAAATTAATGCCAGAGAATTTCGCAATTCGTTTTATGCCGAGATTCGTGAGTTAGTCACCCTCGATTGAACGCTCAACTTAAAAGAAAACGTGTAGGCGAACCGTATATACAGTACGAACGAAAAGTCAGACTCAAGGTTTACAGAATAAATAGATCGTCGTATTTTAGAGAAAAAAGCCCTCAGTCATTTTTCGGTCCGATGCATCGTTCAGAAGATGTTCATTAATTAGTAACAGCCAATCCGGTGCGAGGAGGAGAAGCGCGGAGTGGGGAACACCGTCCCTTTTAACGACAGCGGATCGCGGCTATCATTGATACCATTCAATGATTCCTGAAGAGGACATTGGAAAAAAAATGTCTGGAGACTTTTCTCTTCGTAGTTTCAGTATCTATAACGATCTACCAGAGCTTCAACATGACTTTTGAGACATCCTGTATCCACGCGTAATATTGTGACAAATGGATAACTAAAAAGGCTTTACATTCAACACAAAGGAGTGCTGGCGAGAGATTTAAACGAAAGTTTCGTCACTATACGTCGAGGAATAATGACACTACGACGACGATTGTTCATTGTCACACTCTTAGCTGTATTAGTATTCTAACATGCGTAAACACAGTCTCGTCTTTCACGCTCGTCAATCTCGACGATCCCTTTTTTCTACTTCTACTTTAGTCAATGACAGGAAGTTATTTCTGTGTGGTGACAGCTTTCATTGATTAAACAGCGCAGTTGCACCGAGAATTCAATGTTCGAAGCTCAGAATGATTTCAAAATTAAAGTCTGTCGTACAGGAGCAAAAAATTCTAAAGGGCATAAATGAATAAAAATGGGTTTTCATTACAGTATTCGATGGAAATGAAAAGCTCGTTAATTGAGTGTAGGATGGGGAAAAAGTGCTTTACAATGGTAGAAGCAAAAGGGCTAGTTATTATCGTATTTGTATACGTCATATTCAGTCATCCTTTTTATGAATGATCTTGGTAAAAGTTGCGCAGGAGCATATTGAGAGAGTCGAATGCTTTGGTAACACGTGGTCTACTATATAAAATGTACACCCATCTCTATAAATATGTATCTAATAATGTATATAATATATATTTAGTGTAGTAATACATCGATGATGTTGGCACAAGTGTGCAAAGATCTCAAAACATGCCAGTCGTGCAGTAGCATATGAAAACGAGTAACAGGAGAGCTCTCGAGTAATGAGAGAGAGAGAGAGAGAGAGCGAGAGGGAGGGGGGGGGAGAGAGAGAGAGAGAGAGAGAGAGAGAGAGAGAGAGAGAAGGAATCGGGGTTTCGTCGAGCAGATATCGAGGTCAGACAGAGAAAGCACAACGAGGAGAGCTCAGTTCTCGATGTGTGATACAAGACCCGAGTTTACGTAATTCATAATCACGCTATCTCTACTTTTAACGCCACTCTTCTTTCCCCTCCGCAACTCGAGTTCATATTATCGAAAGAAAAAATTAAGTGCGGCAATCGAGTTTATACCGGAAGTGCATATTCATCAATCGTTGATTCTTTATTTTCCTTTTTTCCTCTCTCCGTAAATGATCCATTTTTTAGCGACGTTTTTACCCATTTTCATACGCATTGGCGTAGCCAGGATTCTGTTATGGGGGCGGGGGGAGGGGGGGGGGCTAGCAGGGGCCAGCCTGACAAAAAATTGGTTTTGTTCAAAATTATGGTTCATTAACGGGAGAAACCAGTTTAGGAGGCCGAAATTTTGGTGTTTTTCGTAAATTTTTTTTAACAGGGAAGGAATAATCAGAATTTGTTTAAACTTGGAGGATATTTTATTCATGTTTTGAAGTATACTTTGTAATTTTTTCAAGTCATTTTCACCGGAAATAATGGAGTTAGAAGCTGCTGTCCATGGACGACTTTTTTCAACTGGTGGGCATTCTAGCTCAAAAGTTATTGACCTATCGTTCTGAAAATTTGTGTGAATATTCTTTATTCAATTACAATCTATATGAACCTAACTCTGGGATGATATTATTATTAAAAATATATTTTTTAATGCAAAAAAGGTGAAAAATCATGGTATAAAAACATGGCATTGTGTTCAAACACCTCAAAAACATGCAATTTTCAACTTTTTTGATCACAATTAGGTTCATATTCTTAGGAAATATGTTGTTAACGAAAAAAGAAAATTGTAATGATTACAGATAAAAATTGTGACTTCAGGAATGCCCACCAGCAAAAAACTCGGATGGCAATCGTCCATGGACACCAGCTTCTAACTTCACTATTTCCGGCGGAAATGACTTGAAAAAATTACAAAGTGTGCTTCAAAACATGAATAAAATATCCTCCAAGTTTAAACAAATTCTGATCATTCCTTCCCTGTTAAAAAAATTCACAAAAAACACGAAAATTTCGGCCTCCTAAACTGGTTTCTCCCGTTAAAATGGAATTTCCATTGGAATCGCTTAAATCACTTAATACACATAAAATATGAAACTTCCTTTAATCACACGTCCATGTTAACATTAATATCAAACTCTAGCAATGCCTTAAACAATAATTAACTAACCAACTAATTTTTTATTACTCTTTAATATAGTTGTGCCCCTTCCTGTCTACGCCAATGTTCATACGTATAAAAATGAAATTCTTTCGCTTTGATTCACTGGCTTTTTTATTTTAACTTAATTTTTCCTTAAAATGTCGTTTTTTTTCTAATCACTCCAAAAAACCGACGATTTTTTGGTATTTGATTTAAGGAGGTTGGATCACGCAATCAAAATAATCAGAATTTGATCAAATTTGGTGATAACATTCTTTGGCTACAAGTATACGAACACAATTTTTTTCAAAATTTTTTACCACATGGTTATCGAATAATTGAGCGTTGAATCGAAGTTCTTATGCACGAGATGTATAACTGTATAAATACGTGCTTATACACGTGTTACGCTCTATGCTTATACACGTGAACTTTAGTGTTTAATTACTCGAGAACTATGTGGTAGAAAAATCTAAAAAAAATTGTATTGTCATATATATTTTTAAAGATTACATTTACCAAATTTTATTAAATTATTATCATTTTGAATTTTTTAATGTTTTTAACATGATTTAGCATGGCAACATTGTATCGTCGCGATCCAACCTTCTTAAATGTCGAAGAAAAATGGTTTACCCTCTTTCAACCACGATTCTGGACACAATTTTTCTACATTGATTAAGCAAATGAGTAATTTCAATACACAGACCGAAAGCGATGGGTACACGGTCGGTTCGTGGCATTGGCGGTCTGCCAAGTTAAGCTGTCGCGGGTTAAGTCAGTACTTGGATCGGTGGCCGCTTAGCTATGTACTGGCTCGCGTATCGATTGGTGAGCGGGAGACAATTTTCCTGAGTTCCTGACGGTTTCAACCATCAGAAATATAGTCGCCTCTATCGGCTGGGTTTTCTTCAGAGTGGTTGCGAGGGTAATACACTATTGGGGGGTCGCTCCGGAACATGAAAGTTAGTAAAATAGAGCAAAAGTGGGGTCAAAGTGATGAAACGAGTTTATAAAACCCCGAAAAGGTGATCCACAGGATGACAAAAAATAAATATAAAATTTAAAAATACACAGAGAAAAAAATATCTACTCGATATAACAAGATACTGATATTCAAAATAAACCTCATTTATTGAATAATTAACCGATTTATTGTTATTTTCGTAAGTGTAATTAATTGTATTGTTGTTATTGTTGTTGTTGTTGTTGTTGTTGTTGTTGTTGTTGTTGTTGTTGTTGTTGTTGTTGTTGTTGTTGTTGTTGTTGTTGTTGTTGTTGTTGTTGTTGTTGTTGTTGTTATTATTATTATTATTATTACTATAGTTGTTGTTGTTATTATTTAAAAAAATGAGCACCTTTAAATCGAAAATATCGACGGATGGATAAGGAATTCGACTACGAACGTTTAAATGTGTCATGGCTGCCTCATAATTGTTACGATATCGTTGCACTCTGCGTTCACCAACTCCGAGACTTTGCGTTTTACAAACACACACGCAAACAATATATTTATAGTATCGTAACTAGATTTCTCGGGGCTGGAGACCTTCGAGACTGCAGGATATACCAGTTACGAAAAGGAGTTGAGATACGAATGTATATATTTATATATATTTATAGCTACAGGACGAATGAGAAATTGCGGACTGTACGTTCACTGCTCGGACTGGTCATTTAAACTAACACATTCTTGACCGATGTATAACGTATCTATAATTTGCGACCTAAAAGGCTCAAAGTTGTTCGATAAAACGTATTGAAATGTTGATGATAAGCCCTTTCGTTTGGCAGCCTTTTTTTATGATATTCTTAACGAGAAATCTTGCTGAGAGTCTGTGGACCGTGAGGTGTAGATTCATGTGATCCTTTTTGTGGTTTTTATATTTATATATATGCGTGTATCGTATATATGATTATTGATAACGGTGCTCGTATTATTTTCTCACGACCCCACCCGAGGTCGTGGCCAAAGCTCCGCTCTGATTGCCCTTGAGAATTTATTGAAATTCGATTATCGTGCCTCTTGTTAAATCGTCAATTCTAATTGCCTCGGATAACACGTTCGCTCACTTTTTATCGATGCTGAACCATTTTTTTCCTTTAAATTTTTCTGCGTAAATTATTATCAGGAGTAATGGAAATAGTAAAATATGACCAAATCTGATCGGAAATTAAATTCCAATTACAAAATTAATATTTTTTTTAATGTTCAATTTTTGATAGGGCTCTGACAGGGCTAATGATAAAGGTCTCGACTTATTTGTCTTTAAAGGCCCTTATTTTAAAAGCGTGATAGCCCTTTTAGGGGCCAGTATGGATTTCCACACAAGGGCCTTAACTAAGTTAGGGGAATTCTGATCGGGGCCTTTTCGCAGCCTCAACTGAATTGACGCACGGGCTCTTGCTTTTTTCATTTTTTTTCGTGTTTCTTTTTCTCTCCCTCTCTCTCTCTCTCGCACTCTTAATATTATAATTCTCGTTGGTATAACTTTCTACCTGCACTGCTTTAAGCAGTTAAAGTCTGTGCTCGACTTTCCGTCAGTCTAAGCCTTCAATTTTCGGATCTCTTTCTCTCTTTTACTGCTGTTTTCTCTCTCATTCCTCATCGCTTATACACAGGAAATGAATTTTCAACGTAGCTACTCGAAAAAGGATAATAAATATTGTTTGTGTTACATTGTTTTTAACACGTGTCTGTTCAGTATTTTTATTATATTTTTGCTTCTATAGTGTATAAGCTACGTCCGGCATTCCGGAAAAATAACACGCGAGACATTGTATATTTGCGAGTTTTTATGTACGTTTCAATTTACCGTGTGTATGTCCGTGTACGCGTGTATTTGTGGATAAAATTTATTATGATTATTATTATAAAAGCATGCGTTCTTTGCAAAACGTTTCGTCATCTTCGTTCCTGGCTCGTGAGAGATCACAGTGGTATGTAGCAATGTACCGACACATGCATACTTTGGTACAGGGTGTACCAATAATGTATTAGTAAAATTACGATATTCTGAAAAGAAAAACCTTCAGTCATTTTGCCATCCGATGCATTATTGCGTTGGAATATTAATTAACAGGAGAAACCAGTTTAGGAGGCCGATATTTTGGTGTTTTTCGTGATTTTTTTTTAACAGGGAAGGAATAATCAGAATTTGTTTAAACTTGGAGGATATTTTATTCATGTTTTGAAGTACACTTTGTAATTTTTTCAAGTTATTTCCGCCGGAAATAGTGGAGTTAGAAGCTGCTGTCGATGGACGACTTTTTTTCAACTGGTGGGCATTCTAGCTCAAAAAGTTATTTACCAATCGTTCTGAAAATTTGTGTGAATATTCTTTATTCAATTACCATCTACATTAATCTAACTCTGGGATGATATTATTATTAAAAATATATTTTTTGATGCAAAAAGGTGAATAAACATGGTATAAAAATATGACATTGTGTTCAAATACCTCAAAAACATACAATTTTCAACTTTTTTTTATCACAATTAGGTTCATATCCTTAGGAAATATGTTGTTAACGAAAAAAAATGGTAATGATTACAGATAAATATTGTGACTTCAGGAATGCCCACCAGCAAAAAACTCGGATGGCGATCGTCCATGGACAGCAGCTTCTAACTCCACTATTTCTGGCGGAAATGACTTGAAAAAATTACAAAGTGTACTTTAAAATATGAATAAAATATCCTCCAAGTTTAAACAAATTCTGATTATTCCTTCCCTGTTAAAAAAATTCACGAAAAACACTAAAATTTCGGTCTCCTAAACTGGTTTCTCCAGTTAATTAACAAAATAATCAATTCGGTGTGGTTGTACAAAAACTCTGCGTCTGCAGAGGCAGTATGCGCTTCTTCCACTCCGTGGTCGATCTCAGTGATCCACCGGATTGGCCATCAGTAATTAATTAATATCTCATGAACGTTACGTCGGAGAAAAAAGTTACTAACGACTTTTCCCTCCAGAATTTTGCATTCGACATAACGTGTTTGAGCTTGAGTGCCATTTTTCGGACACTCTGTTCATACAATCACGACTCTTAGCACCATTATAAACTTTAAGATGAGAATTTCCCTGAGGCTCGTGAAGAGCTCATCGCATCATCTTGCCGATGAGTTGACACAACACACGTCGAGAGAAAGGTAAACGCATTCTCTGCGGAAAAAAATCGCCGTGCCAAGTTAGCTATAGTCATGGCTCAAATATTACTCATAAAAATATTAATGTTAAATTATCGAGTATCGGTTTGAATAAATCTACGAAATTCCAAGTAGATAAATGGATTTTTATACATCCAGTGAGAGTTTTATTATCGTTGTCATTGTGACTTCGATCATATTTTTTGTTGTTTCTTTTAAACGGAGACAAATGCTGAGGGAAATTACAAGAGCACAAATCTCGTTGGAGACAAATTGAAATTTCATAGGAAGGATCTCACGTGTTATTATCACAAAAATAATTGAAAAATCGTTCGTGCGATTTCAGCAAGATCAAAGCACATTAATTATCCCTCGTTTGAATTAATCAATGCCTACGTAAAATTGAAGATGATAAATGACTATAATTTTACACGGGAATTGGTCAAGGCTCGTTGTAATTGATTATAAGATACGTTTTTCCATATTTTTTTTTTATTCAGAAGCCCTTGAAGAATTAAATAAAAGGAACCGCGCAGCTAGAAAAATCTGGTTCGCCGGAATAGGATGAATTAAAAAACTTTTGACTCGAATTATAAATATTGAATAACGTTGAACATTCGCACGGTAAAATTCAATCAAATTTCTTTTCAATCATTAATTATTTCTCTGGTTAACATCGAATTTTGTCAAATGCAAAGATTTAAGTGAAATGAAACATTGATGTAACAGTATTTTCGAGTTTTTGTTTTTTTTTTCGCGCGGTATTCAGTTTAAAGGGATTGATTTAAGGCGTAAATGAACGCAAATTCGTGTATGAAAAACGTGTGATGGTCGCCGGATTCGTGAGATCTTCTTTGCCGGGCATCGAAGTCTCCCGAGTCGGCGTTGTGTTCGAGGGAGAATTTCTGCGACTCAGAGATCTCGTGCAAAAGTTTCTCGCGAGCAAAGTTCTTCAGAGTGCCCGAAGCTGCAGAGATGTAGAAGAAGAAAGAAGACGACGAAGAAGAAGAAGAAGAAGAAGAAGAAGAAGAAGAAGAAGAAGAAGAAGAAGAAGAGAGAGAGAGAGAGGGAGAGAGAAAAGGACAGAGAAACGCAATCTTCATGATCCACCATTTGCCGTTGTCTCTCTTTCTCTCATTGTATCCGAGCGTCCTTACCTTCGTAAACTCGGCCACGTAGATCCAGCAGGACAAGTGAGAGGAGAGCTCAAGAGTTTTGACAAAACACACAAACACCGATAATCCCAACAAGGAGTTCACTATCGCGAAAACAATCGGGGAAGATATAAGAAAAATTGAGGCAAAGATTATTAGAAAGTGAAAAAAGATCGGTAAAACTCAGAGCAGAATGATTGAACAGATGATATAAAACAAAAAAATGGAGCTGCGAAGTTTAGTGACTAGTTTTTCGATCGGCACCAAAAATTTCCTCCACCAATTTGACAAAAGAAAATAAAAATCGTCACCACACTTGACACTCCAAAAACAGCGATTTTTTCAAAACTAATAAATCGATCAACACGTTTTGCTTCTTTATTGAGAATTGCAAAAGATTTTTATCGTTTTTTTTTTTCAATGTTTATTTTGGATACTGTCACAACGAGAGAAATTTACCTTGCACACCTTGAGACCAAGTGTACAAACGTTTTTTTAATATCCGAAAGGCTCGCCGAGACGAGACTGCCTCTCGGACGCGGATCGGCTCGAGGTATGCGGTCGACCTCGCCTAAAGACTTTTCGTTTCGACTACTTGCCGTAACGCACCGCCACTATCCGTACCTTTTACCGTTACACCGGATTACAGAGGTGCTGTCGATTTTACCTGTGTTTTATATTATTCCTTTTTATCTTCTCGTGGAACCTCGTGGAAAACTTACCTCTTTTCTCCCCACTTTTACTGCATATTTTTTCATAAATCTTATCCTCGGAATTCCTCAAACAGATTTTAGGCCATATTCAGCAATAAAAAAATAGTCTCATTATCTGTGATCTTCGAAAATTCTCGTAGAAAAATTGAAATTTGTTGCTAGTTATTTTATGAATAGGATTTAATTATAATTCGTTGATTATTTTTTCTGTATTATTTCAACTATCATCGCTGAGAAACTTCAATTATATTATTTTTACTGGTGATTTAATTAATCAGGTCTAATTAGAATTTTCAAATAATTTTACAAATGTTTTTCCCACAAACATCGCAAAAAAAACTAAAGTTGAACTATTTTTCATTCTGATTTCATTAATCTGATCTAGTTCCAATTTTTAAGAATTTTTGCACTTTTTTTCTTTAGTTGCAATTACTCATAAGATTAATCAAAAACATTATCGTTAATATTCTTACGAAAGTAAGAAATTACACGATAATTGTTTCTACACGCGAATTGGAACGTTTTTCGAAGGTAGAATTTTAACTGTACTTTCCAAAACGTTCCAATTGAAATTAGCATATATTTATCTACCGTTAAACCCAAAAAAATGAATCAGTCCTCATGTCAATTTTTAATTGAATCAAATTCCAAAAAATTATCCACTAAAAACTAAATTAATTATCATTTAGCTTGAAAATAACAAGGAGTACATTTTTGGAAATTTTTTTATCGATTTCTAATCTCTCATAAATAATTGATATGCGAGAATGATAGGAATTTCTATGATGTCATTTACAAAGGATGGAATGAAAGAGGGACGAGTTCACCAAATATTACAAAGGGGGTCACCTAATCTTGATAAAAATGAAAAACGAAATACAGTTTGCGTATTACCGAGTATTGCGTATACATCGAGGGCACCTGCATGTAGTTCGAAACCCCATGGTGAACCTTTCAAAATTTTTGGGTTCTCTCTCAGCAATAAATTCTATCCCCATTATTCGTATTCAATTGAATGGCTTTCACTCAATACCATATAGAAAAAACTTAACGTGTCTCGTTTGACTTGGTTGACACAGGTTGAAAAACTCCATAGTTTGCCCTTTCACGCCGAAACTTCTCGCGATTTAACGGGATCATCCCATGTGACAGCTATTTTTTTTTCCGCTTTTTTGGGAATTTTTTTTGATGAACCATTAAAACACGATATCTTTAAATTTTTACCACATATTTACTAACATTTTTACAGTCCCTCAGAATTTTATCAAACAAAAATAACGAGTTGAATCGACTTTACACCGTTCGGAAGACACTCATGTGTTGGTTGACGGCTGCCATGATTACGGAGGTTTTGCTCATCTGAAATAAAAAAATCAAACGGCGATTTAATTTGTAGACCTGAGACTATCGCTGGAACTAGAGTAAAGTAAAAATATCGAAAATTGAATTTTTGGCACGGTTTTAAAAGTCGAAAAAAACCACGAAACTTGGAACTTAACATTTAAAACCGTGCCAAAAATTCAATTTTCGATATTTTTACTTTATTCTAGTTCCAGCGAAAGCCTCAGGTATACAAATTAAAATGCCGTTTGATTTTTTGATTTTAGATGAGCAAAACCTCCGGAATCATGGCAGCCGTCAACCAACACATGAGTGTCTTCCAAACGGTGTAAAGTTGATTCGGCTCGTTATTTTTGTTTGATAAAATTCTGAGGGACTGTAAAAATGTTAATAAATGTGTGGTAAAAATTCAAAAATAGTGTGTTTTAATGGTTCATCAAAAAAAATTCCCAAAAAAAGCGAAAAAATAATAGCTGTCACATGGGATAGACCCCGTTGAGGTCTATACTGTACTGCATGCTAGTCAAATGAGTGCTAAATTTTCACAATTGTTTTTGCCAAGCTTAATCCACTAATTGAACGTAGTTCTTTTTGTGTGGATTTATATCACAGCGTCTCTTATTAACGTAGAAAAATATTAAAAACGATAGATTTACAAAACCATCAATTGATAGATGCAAATTTCCATAATGGCACATATTTTCATCGGAATTAGTCAAAGAATAATCCGTAATTTTTAACTGATTGCAATGCACCACGTCTTATTTTGTTCCTCAAGAGATCCTTTACGAATTCACCACGTAGATTTCTTCTAAGCTTAATCGTTCCACTGTTGCAGCTAATTGTTTATTTAGCAAAAAAAATCTTTCATAAACAAATTGCTATAATTTCCAAACAAATAAACTTCGAAAAAATCTACGTCGTGAATTCGTAGAGAATCTTTTGAGGAACAAAATAAGACGTGGTGCATTAAAATCGGTTAATTAGACATGTCATCTTACAAATTCACCTTCACTATGTATAATTAGTGCATTAAACTTAGTATAAAATCATTGTGAAGTTTTAGCACTCATTCGACTAGCATGCAGTACAGTATTTACCTTAACGTTTCATTTTATTGCAGCAAAAGGTTAATACGTTTTGTTTTTTTTGTTTTTTTTTTTTTTTCAAATTATTACTTTTTATAAGTTAGTACATATCAAAGTGGTGTAAAACAACATCGACATTTTTTTGCTCTCGAAGCTGATGATCTCAATATTTGATAGTAAAAGTAATTTTTCAAGAATATAGATTTTTACAAAAAAGTTTAACAAGTGAAATGCGCCATTTTCCCATTTTTTTTTTGCATGAATTCAAATTTGAAAGAATCTCTTTTTTAATCAAATACTAATTATCTTGTATTTTGGGCACAAAAAAATCGACATTCGTGGTGCAATTTTAGATGCAAATTTTTTTTTAGTGCAATTTTTCTTTTAAACATTTTTTTTAGGTGCAATTTTAGGTGCAAATTTAGATTTATTGTGAATATTAGAAAAAATATAGACACGAATGCGACATTTTTTTTATTTTTGAAAATAAAAGTTAATTTTATTAGTATTTAACGAAGAATATTTTTGGACTTAATTGCAAATTTGTGCTAATTTTCTTTTTTTGTATAAATTACTGTAAGTTGTAACACTAACCATAAGATATTACATGAATGCAGGCCTGTAAAGCATAATAAGATCGATCTTGGAACCCTCATTAATGACTAAACTGCAGTTACAGAACGGGCAATTACCAATTACATCTCGAGCATGAGTATACTGCACGAGTAATTAAATCTGAGAGTCGTGCACACGACTTGACGATTTAAAACAATTCGTATCTCGTTCATATAAAGTATATGCGAGTGCGCGATTATCGCCAACTCTCGACGTATGACATTGATAGCATTCGTGGAATGCGAGAAATGAATAGATTTGCATTCACCGTTTGTCGAACGAACACCCAGTACGAGTGACTAAAATTCCGAACGGTCTTGAACCTTTTGAAATAAAAAATAATATGGGATGACAAAACGTCCGAGGATCTTTTGACCTTGATTCATCATCATTAGATATTTTTGAACCTATTGTTTGTCATTATTTTAACGATTATCATTTATTCATTGAGTCACATTGCAAAAATGAAAATAAACATATTTGTTAACGCAATAATTCATTATTTGAAGAGTCAACGAGAATTACATTGTTAAAAATTATTTGATCCAAGTTATCGTATTTACTGAAGACAAATGAATTTTTCTTCACAATGAATAAAAAAAAAATAGACGTTGCCCCAAATAAATCAATTTCGAGCCAAATAAATTCATTTCGATAAAAAATGTATACGTTTCATCCGAATAACGAATTACCGGATAGTATACAAATAATCAATTCTCTGGTAGTGTCAAATAAATTATTGAACAGTGTACAATATTAATCCTAGCTACACACTACAAGGTCCACTGGACCGATAGCAAAACTACATTTTTACCTTTTTTTCACCACACGCCTTTTCATAAACGTTATAACTTTTCATCAAACGACTTTTTAGCTTTACTGATCGCTTTTTCGGATTGTTCGGAGTCTGGCGTTTCGATTTCACTACAATTAAACCTTAATAGACGCGTTTGTTACAATGTTATGGAACAATAAAAATCGTCGGTCCAATAGACTGATAGTGTGTAAGTAAGGTAATAAAAGTTATAGTGTGTAGCTAGGGTTAAATAAAGTGAAAATTTTGAAATTTTTTTTGTCGGCTCCAATAAGACAAGTCTTTTTAAAACTTTCGGCATATTTTATTACATATTTCCACATTCCAAAACAATTTTTGTAACGCAAAAATACTAATTTTCATAGAAATTATTCTCAAATGTTAAAACGCCCCGATGTTGCTTCGGCGTAATTTTCGTCTGAAACAAAAAAAACCAAAGATTATCATAATTTTTATATAATTAACTTGTACATGAACCTAAGAGCCTTTACTGAATTTTGATTCATGCAATATTTCCCACTACGCGACCCGTATCGATCGCTCTGCGTTTGGTAGGGGAAGCGCCCGGTTCAATCCGGCCGTTGGTCTGGTGCGCAGAAACGAAAACACGAAGTGTGAGCAACGTTCTATATTTACAAGTGCGATGCGGAGTCGATCCCGCTGCTGTTCAAACAATTGAGGTTGCAGTGTAACCTCGTGTTTGCAAACAATCGGGTTAAAATTTTTTTGTAAAAATCCCAGCTTTTATTCAGAGCCGCACAATTTGTTTAATTTATGATGTTTAAAAGAAAACAGGATTTATTTAGAAGGTAATCTAATGAAAATTAAAGAATTTTTGGTTTTTTATGTTTCGGAGAAAAATTACGCATATACCACAGTGCCACCCGATGTTTTAAACATTTCAGAATATCTTGAATAAAAGAATTGATATTTTCGTTTTAAAATAATTTTTTTTTTTAATACGATAATCATCCGAAAAGTTTCGAAAAGGCTTCTGTTATTAGAGCTAGCCGAGGAAAAAAAATAGCAAAAATTACACTTTTTAGTGTTGTAATTCCGGTTCACTCCTTGATTATCCACGCATTTTATTTGACGGAAAGCACGGCATAAACGTTTTGAAAATATTAATTTTTTACCGACCGAGTCCGCAAACTCGGTCAATTCGAAGCTTTTCACGATTATTTGCGATTCATTAATTTATTGATTGCTTTCGCATACATCCTAATTCGTAGATTTTTCGAACGGTAGACATGCCGATTTATTATTGGACATTATTAACATCCATTCGAAGACAGCTTCATCTTTTATATAAAAAATATTAATTTTCTAATACCGATCGAGTGATCAAGTTCTGTCGATACGAATCTGCGATACTGACCAAGTTGTAAGGCGTTTCGTTAACGAACCCAGTCTTATCTGAAAATTGTGCACATTTTCTGAAGCTTAGAGCGAAACCTTCATTATGACGTTTGTTTTGCGTCCTCTTGTAATGCGCTGTTTTGCAAAGAAAAAATACCTGTCAACAAGAAACTTGATAAATATAACTAATCGTCAAGTTATTACGAGCCAATGTAAGTTATCGTTGAATAATAAAAAAAACCTTTATCTCGTTCGTCACTATTTTTTTTATAGTGTGAAACATGGTTAAAACGGTCGTTTTCTTCGGTATACCGGGGTAATAGTTTTGGCGGGAAATTCAAACGTGCTGCCCGCTATTTCGGCCAATCTAATATAATTATGATTTTTTCTGTGTCGCAAAGGTCTTTCACATGGAGAATATGAATATCAAGATCCAAAATCACCGGATGAAATGTTCGTTAAGATTTTACAACTGTCAATTGTTTATAATTACCATTTTTAAACCATTTTTCTTTCTGTATTTTTTCAAATTCTACTCCGATGTTAATTATTCTTTTTTCTCTACAGTGTCAATGTCGTATTTATCGATAAATCAGGAAATAGGGTAGAGGTTAAAGGCAAAGTCGGCGACAATGCATTATATCTGGCGCACAGATACGGAGTAGAAATGGAAGGAGCCTGCGAAGCTTCGCTCGCTTGCACAACTTGTCATGTTTATGTTCATGATAAATACAGGGACAAACTTCCCACTGCTACTGATCAGGAGGAGGATCTTTTGGATCTCGCACCTTTCCTGAAGGAAAATTCTAGACTAGGTATTTCATCGTTGATCAAAACATCTTTGGCGCAGCTAAAACTTCATTATTTCCTGAGGTGTTAAACTTGAAAAAAATGTCACCAACAAATTTCAGTGGATTTTTTTTAACCAGTTTCATTAATCTTACTTCGATGGGAGCATTTCCCCAACCAATGTTTCAGTTTTAATTAATTTCTACAGTTTCTAGTGATAGATTTTGTAAAAATAATATACAAATTTAGCGTTGGGGATAAAAATCGAAGGAGGGGAGCTGGGGTATTAGAAACAAAGAACGCTCAGTGGAGGTATCGGCATTAGTGGCTATAAAACAACAATGAACAAAAAGAAAAATTTTTAAATTTGAAGATCAATAATTTCGGTTTCTCATTTTCAAAAACTCACATTGAAAAGTTAAGTCTCCCATCAATATATCAAAATTTTGGAAATAATTTGTGAAATATCTTAATGTTAGTTGTGTTCGATCTTAGAAAGTAAAAACTTATGAAGAATTGAAAGAAAATGCTTAACATAAAGATCAGATTTCCAAAAATAACGTTCTCCGCATGATAACTGTGAATTTGTCAATTGCTCCTGCTCCACCGCATGAAATATCGCGGAATCTTTATGATAAAAAATATTTTAGATTCGAGGTGATTCCTTTTAAAATTTAGCGAGTAATTACAAAAAAGTGTTCTGAATGTGTGGGAATTAAAAAAAAAAAAAAATTCTGGAAAAACGCTTTGGCGTTATACTTTAATAATAGAATTTTTCAAATTCGTTTGAATTATTAACAGAAAAATTGTTTACGAGGATTTTCATCATGAGCAGCTTAATTTAAGCGAATCATTTTTGTAATTATTATCCTGCTTAGTAGTGCCAATCATTTTTAATAGTAAGTTTTCAATTAGTACTTAAATGAAATATCGATTCATTTTTTTTCAGGTTGCCAAATAATATTAACAAAGGATCTGGATGGTATAGAATTGGAGTTACCAAAAGCAACGAGAAACTTTTATGTCGATGGCCATACACCAGCGCCACACTGAAAAAAAAGTAAACAGATTCTCATGAAAATTCTGTAAAATTGTACAGATATTTGTACCTAAAATCTGGAAAATCTTCACTACTGTATATAGTTTTTACACTGTAATAACGACAAAATATCAGGATAGATATTGATCAAAATAGTAGGAAATCAATTAATGCTTAATAAATCAATTTTTTTAAAGCAGCCTGACCATTTTTTTATATTATGAATCAATACTACTATGGTTTTTTACTATTTATAAGTAAATAAGCAAATCTATTAATATAACAGTTAAAAATCAATGACTAAAATTATCTCATCCTGCTGCATACGGACAGCCTCAAGCCTCGCTACTTTAAGGATCAATGACGTATGTTTCTCAGTCTAAAATTTGATTAGATCACAATTTCGAAACTTCGTAACAAGACAAAAATCTGAAAAAAATCAGTTATCTTTGAAACTTTACAAATATTGATTTTCAATAATAACCCTTCGCCTGCCTAGGTTTTTTTGGCACCTTCGGCTTGTCTAGGGGGGTCGTTGGCGTCCTGACGTTTTTTCAACCTGTTTATTCCAATAAGTCATTTACATTGTTTAAAAAGAAAATATTTTGCGGCAGATAATGGGACGTTAAATGAGTCTCATGATTTTTCTAAACGCTTGCAAATTTTTCAAGAATATTCTTTTTTTCAAATTCTTCTGAAAACTTTTGAAATAGTAATAAGAAATCACAAAATTCGCCCATATTCTTGTAAAAAGATTCAATATTATAAATACGAAATTTCTGAGGCATTGAACTGAACAGTTTCATACATTATTGCATATTAAAATTCGTAACGTCTTAAAAATAGCAGAATTATTTTAGATTCTTTGCGAACCGCTAAGTACTAAAATTTGTAATTCATCTTTAAGCAATTTCTTTTTTTGTCAGTACGCGAAGAAAATTTTCTAATTATGTTCACTAAAAACATTTATAAAAATGACTCTATTACACATTTCAGTGGAATTGTATCGGGCGTCGTCTCATATTAGTTTGCAGAGTAACACAGTGAAAATTTAAAAATCAAAAAATTCCATCGAATTCCATGCCAACTTACAAATGAATTGTATTCTACTAATTATGTGCTCAGTAAGTTTTCATGAATCCAAAATGGAATAGTAATCATAGAATACAGTTCTCGAATGTTTCACCGCACAGTTCAATAAAAATGGTACACTCATCAACGTCTCTTACTGTAAAACACTATAATATTTCCTGGTTGTGAATTATCGTGGTTCTATTATGAAAAATAACTAAAAAATAGGATAACACATTCATTTTTTTTGTTCTCTTTGACACAGTCCTGCGAAAGAGTGGTAGCAAAGGTAATTTGCCATGGAATATTATCCTCGTGTACTTGGTCTCTGCGTGTTTTATTGACGAATTATTAAAAAAATCCGATGTTCGCAAAACTCAGATATGCACTCCTCATTGATAGAATATCCGAATCCAAAATAAAGTTAAATTATCCATCATAATACAATATATTTATTCTTCGTACATTTGGATTATGGTTTATATTTTTTTCTTCTTTCTTTTTGTTTGTTCGTGTGTGTTATTTTCTTTTTCATTCTCATTTGTTGTTTTTTTTTGTAATTACAATGATACAAGATTTTAAACATTTATGATATCATGAATTGTGGATTAAAATCCTATTCGAGGGGTCTTCAGCATTAACATCATACAAGAGACATGTCGCGACAACACGCTGCCCGAGCGGTACAATTTTTTTTTTATCTTCGTCACCCACAGGCAGCGACATTTCGATGTAACCCGATGAATTTTTCAAATCGAAAAATTTCACGAGATTCCGCGTTTTTTTCTTCCTAAGATTAAACATACGTATATTCATATATATGTATATAAATATACATTGTGTACATATGTTTATATATATATACACATTACCGCCGAAAAGTCTCGGGACAAAAGTTCAAAAAAATCTCGGCATTGTTTTTAATGTCATTTCGCCGGTAATATACATAAACAAATTTAATAAAGAGCATTTTGAAGGGAAGGATTGCAGCTTCATTCTGCTTTTTTGAAAATTCTCTACGATTTTTTCTACGACCAGTACGTTATTTTGAATACGACCGTTGTTTGCTTTTTTTTTTCTTTTACGGTTGGACCGCGTTTTCAGAAAAAAAAAATTCCTTCCATTTCCTTGACCGGGTCCTTAAAGGGGGAAGCTTAAGCTGCAGTTTTGTTTTTTTTTTTAAGTTCAGTGCGATTTTTTTTCGCAAAGTTATCCCATTTTTGGTGAAAAAAGACAAAATTTGGAAATTGCCGCGTATCACGAAAACTTGATATTTTATCACAACCCCATAGTTCTCAAAATACGCGAATAAATTCATCAGAGTGAGCGAAAAATAGATAGAAAAAAAAATTTGAAAAAAAATTTGAAAAAATTCCAATGCATTTAAAATAAAGAAATAAAACTTTTTTCTTTCTTGACGTTTTATTACAAATCCTATCGTTTTCAAGATACGGCAATCAATATATACTTGAGATTCGACTGAACTGATGAAAAAAAAAATTCGGAAAAAATCTGAAAAAATTCTAGTGAACTCAACAATCACAGGCGCAACTTTTTACCCTCTTGAGATTTCTTTTTAAACCTAATAGTTCTCGTGTTACGCGGCAATTTCCAAATTTTGTCCTTTTCATAAAAAATGGGATAACTTTGCGAAAAAAATCGCACTGAACTTTAAAAAGAAACAAAACTGAAGCTTAAGCTTCCCCCTTTAAAAATCCGGTCAAGGAAACAGAAGAAATTTTTTTTTTCTGAAAACGCGGTCCAACTGTAAAAGAAAAAAAGAAAAAAGCGGTCGTATTCAAAATGACGTACTGGTCGTAAAAAAAATCATGGAAAATTTAAAAAAAAAAGCAGAACAAAGCTGAATCCCTCTCCTTTAAAATGCAGTTTATCAAATTTCTTTATGTATATTACCGGCGAAATGGCATTAAAAACAACGCCGAAACTTTTTCGAACTTTTGTCCGGAAACTTTTCGGCGGTAGTGTACGTTTATATACGTACGAATAGATTTATTTTATCTTTTTTTTCTTTAATTTTATACATGTACATCTATGTGTCTGTGTCAATAATTATCATCAATGGCGCGCTTCGAACATCTCTCTATATTTATTAGTCGCTCCTTTTCAATCATAATTCATTTAGTATCTTTTTTTCTTCTTTTTTAATTATAATATTCCGTTTACAACCATAAATCGACATAATTATAGACATGGTTCTCTTTCTTTTCTTTCATTCTTCAACATATTGGTATTTGTTGTTGTTCTGTTTTTGTGTTATTTTTACGATTTTTTTTTTTTTAAATAATTCAGCCTCACTTCGACACGCGTACTCGACAAGAAAAGCAACTTAAATAAAAACACCATCCACTTGTTCGAACAACAACATTTTCACGCTCTAACCTTCCTACATCGTAACGTTTTTCCGCTCATTCACACCCGCACAAGCAATTATTCATATTTCATACACACCGACATATTCTCATTTGGTAATAGTCATCACAACGACTTATGACTTATTGGGAAAATAGCTTTTGTACTTATTCATAACTAAAGACGAAGGTGTTAATGTTTGTATATGTCTGTCTGTGTGTGTGTGTGTGTGTGTGTGTGTGTGTGTGTGTGTGTGTGTGTGTGTGTGTCTCGACGATATTAAAATTTATCGTACATACCAAGTATATATATATATATATATGTTACATTGAACAAGGCGAATACTTGAAATTAACGTTTAAAAAAATGAAAGATAGAAAATAAAACGTGATGAGAGGGTCGCCGGGGCCGGAGGAGGGCGGGAGACTGGGACGCGGAATGCGGAAGAGGATGATCACTCTGAACGATTCAATAAACCGTTAGTTATGGCAGTAAACAATACGTCGTATATATGTGTGTGTATATATATATATATGATTCGAGATAATTTAGATTCTGCAGCTTTGGATATCTCTGAGAATCTCGTTTTTTCGTCGCCTCGTTATAATTTTTTTCGTACCCTTGACTCGCAAGAGTGCAACGGATTTATTCAAGGGGGGGCTAAAATCGTGGTTTTGTATTTTTTTAAATTTTTCACCTCGTTCCGAGCGACTCGAAATCAGGCATTTTAATTTACACGAATCGCTTCGAAATAAGAGGAAAAAAATCGCAAACGATCAATGATTATTTGTTTGTTTTTTCTTTTTTCTTTCTTTTTTTTTTCATTGACTTCCGGTGTCAATTTTGAAAGGATAAAAATACTTTTGCCACCCATCAGTCGGCTATAAAATTTGAAATTTTGGAAAAATCATGCCGGCACAAATGAAAACTTACGAGTATTAATAATCGAAGACAGAATTTGTTTTTAAACCGAAACACTTATCACTGGACTCTCTTCTTCTCTACTCGATTACACAACTCGGCGTGCACGTAAAAAAATGTAACAATAACAATAATAATAATAATTAATGTTAAATGTACAGGTGCTATTTCTAAATGAAAAGGTGACGATCGACTCCTCTGAACCCGTAGGAATCCATCGTTACTTTTTGCATATAAAAAACTGTAAAACGTCAATATAAAATCGAACACACCCTACTATTTTTATTTTGTTTCATTTTGTTTTTCTTTTGGTGTTATTTTCTCTTACATGTTCGTCATTTTCCTTAGCATTTTTCACTTCTTTTTGTTTTCTGCAAAAATGCTCGAGGAAAATAATGTAAGGATGTATATCTCGCCCTGCGATAATGAACCAATGAAAGATCGAAGTCCGAATAAAGCGTGGATCCTTCATTTGTTTTTTGCCATTTCAATTCATTCTTTCATTGGATGCAAAATCCGCCTACGAGATTTCCGCTATTAAGAGTAAACATAAGAAAAAAAAAAAAAACAAAACAGAATAAAATAAAAAAAGATCTGCGAAATGCTCGGCACGCAACGAAAGTGAAACAATAAAAAAAAAAAGTAACGGACAATTACGTAATTTTTTTTTATTCGTGAGTAAAAACGACATTCGATTATCGCGGTATTTCGGGGAATAAAGTGAAAAATTATTGAACCGTTCGCCTCGCCAGGATAATATTATTTTCACCACACCTCCACGGAAAGTTCGACTTTCCGCCTTGCGTAAGCCGAATTTTCCACGGAGATGTGGTGAAAAATAGTATACGCACACACGGGAGGGAAAGAGGCCATCCCAAACCGCGTGCTTGCCACCCGAGGCGAAGGTGAATTCCCCACGCGGTTTGACACAGCCTACTTTCCCTCCCTAGTGGCGTAATATACTATTTCTCTTCTTTTTTTTTGTTTCTTTAGTTTCTTATCGTAATAAAATTCCAACGACAAGTATTTCGTGTACACATTTATGTAAAATTGGTTTAACGTGAAGGGGGCGCGAGACGGAAGGGGGTTGAGGGTCGGATCCGGACAATTGGCAATTATGAGACACAGAAAGCTTAAAAACACACAGCGGGGTACAGAATTCTCAACTGTCAAAATCGCTTATCGTAGTTCTTTTCGTTTTCTTTTTTTTTTTTTCATCTTTTTCATACGTTCGTAAACCTCGGAGCTTTAAAAATGTCGAAACATTGTCGAAACTCGAGAGAATACTTGAACTTTGATGCCTGATATTAAAGGTTGAGGGATTGCTGGAAGAGGAGAAAGGATTTCTTTTTTGTTCTTTTTTTTGCATCACGTTGAAATTTTTCCTCAATCGCGTGAGATTCGATCGGCATTTTTTTCGTTTTCTCTTCTTTCTTTTACAGTTTTTTTCCTCCCTTAAACTTCAAGTATCGAAGTTTTATTCGCTAAATTGTTGTTTACAAATCTTGACATTTTCGAATATACGAGAACGATCATTCGATACACGACGTTTCGAGAATGCGATATCAACGCAGATTCTGTTAACATACACTCAATGAAATAAGTTACGTCGGTGAAAAGAAAAAAAAAGAAAAAAAAAAATACATTTCGTACGATTGGATATTTATTAATCGATTAAAAAAATCGTTAAAATGTTGTCAGAATTTTATAGAACATTAAACCATAGACGTATAAACATATTGCTTGCTGCCTATTTGCACACACTGAGTCTGTGAGATCCCGAAAGCTTGCGGATGTCTGTTTTTTTATGCTGAAACGAAAAACGCGAGTTTTTCGCTTTTGTTTCGGGTCTCTCAGACCCAAGATTGTCATATGAAAGAATTTATTTTGAAATCAGAGAAAACGTGTTTTTATTAAATAGTGCTCATAATGGTTTACTCGATAATGCACTGGAAATTACTCTGCAATTATGAAAATTTTGGCAAGAAATACTAAGATGGCATTCAGAAAACAAATGACTCAAAAGCGGAGAATGGCAAGACTTCTCCGGTATCGCAATCTTTCGATTAACATTCTATTAAAATTGAACAACATTTTATCAATTAATTTAAGTAGCCAACCTACTTAAAAGAACAAAGAAGGATGTAGAAAAATCGAAATGAAAAAAGAAGCTTCAATCTCAACGTGGATTGAACGTAACAAGAATATTTTCGGTACTTTCGAGATTGCGAATACGAGAGGAAAAAGGAAGAAGAGTAGTTCTTTTTAACGAATCGTAAATAAAAATGAAACGTAAACTTTTACGTTGGACAATTGGTTTTACTTATCGTAATAATTGTACGTTAAAAGTGGTGAGAATTCGAAAAACTCAGAGGAATGCAAAGCTCTCGTGTGGACGCGAGAGATGTTCGGTCATGCAATGCGTTTTTTTTTTACTCCTTAAGGAGAACACTTTTTTCACATAATACTCTGAAAAATCGTCCCAGCATTAACAAGTCTCGAAAAAAATCCGGACAATTGTCGTTACATACCGGAATCGATTGATTTCTCTTTGTAGTTGAATAAATATTGAAATTACTGTAAAAAAAAATAAAAATAAACGATTTTTTGTTTTGTGCTTATGAAAGAGATAGGAAAGAGAGAGAGAGAGAGAGAGAGAGAGAGAGGAATAAAATATACAAACTGTACAATGCGTGAATCGCGTTAGAAACGTATGTGCGCGTTGCAATCGTTTCGTGATTTTTTTTGTTGCGAATTTTCGTTTTTTGCTCATTCGCCGTCTTCGTTTCGTTTTTTTTTCGCTTGTTCCCTCGCTCGGCAGGGTCTGTAATTGATGTATCCATGGAGGCCAATTCTTCAAAGATGACGTTGATGAATAAGAGCGTGAACCGGAAATTGTCTGCCCCTTTGATATCTCTGACAACGCCCCATGCTCAAATCGTGACATTCGTAAACATTCGGAACTGTACTACCTCGTGTTCCGACCGACGAACGTCCCGGCTCGAGCAAAAACGGTGCAGAGATATAAAAGGGCGTCTCCAGTTATTCCATCGGATGATGACGACCCCCGCACATTCCACATAACATTCCGCAACAATGGATCGCACGTAACGGCGGATAAATCAACAAACATGGCGCTATCACTGACAAAAGAGCCAGACCGAACCATCGTCTGCAGCATCCTTCTTCCGTGCTACAACTTTACAAACAAATATAATTCATTAATTACTAACAAATTAATTAATAATTCCCAGTGGAATCTTTTCATTTTCACTGAATAATTATTTTTCACTGAAAGAAACATTTCATTCAATTCAATATATAAATTCACTACTAACTACTTATTTGAAGGCGTTTTGAATTTTTAAAGAACGGGATTTTTTTCTTTGATCGCTTGTTCTTTAAACTTTTAAGAACACATACAAAAAAATTCGTTCAAAAATTTCATCGGATGACAACGTAATGGAGATCAATGCGAAAGCGCGTAGCGGGGTTTGCCCTGTGCGCCGTGTACGAGTAAAGGTGCCTTTTCATGCTGACGCTAGACGCTGGTTTCAAGCGTCAACCCAGGCGCGTGCGTGTGGAGGGGGACATAGCGTAAAAGCTAAACACAATTTAGCTTTTCCGATCGTCACGTGATCAGGCTCTGAGTTTTCTGAGGCCGTGCTTTGTAGAGGGGGAAATAGCGTAAAAGCTAAACACGATTTAGCTTTTACGCTATTTCCCTCTCTGCAAAGCACGGCCTCAGAATACTCAGAGCCTGATCATGTGACGATCGGACGTTTGACCGTGTTTTGACGCTGCATTTCTGGAAGGGGAAGTCACGTAACTCGATTTGACGTTTGAAGCCAGCGTCTAGCGTCAGCATGAAAAGGCATCTTAAAAGTGCCTTTTCACTTAGACCCTGGATTCGAGCGTTAAGCTACCCTGACCAATCGTGAAACCGAAATTTTGGGTGTCAAGTGTCCGATTTAGGAACGAATTAATGGGTGTCGACACCTATCTTGGCCGCTTGTTTTCTGGTATCGTTACTGAACTGTCCGGTGTCGACACTTAAATTGGTTCGAGCCAGAATTTGGTTTTGACACCGAATTACGGGTATTGACACTAACATTTTTCGAGTCAGAATTTGGTTTCGACCTCCGAGTTACGAGTGTTGACACTTAAATTTTTCAAGCCAAAATTTGGTTTCAACCCTCGAGTTACGGGTGTCGACACTTACATTTTTCGAGTCAGGATTGGGTTTCGACCCCCGAGTTACCATTTACTGACTTCACTTCTCTCTTATTGCTAGTTAGGATGTTGATTGCGTTTCTTCTCGGGTACAGCGGCAGACTCTTCTTCTTCTTCTTCCTTTCTGTGTGGTTGGCTCCGGTCTTCACATGTAAGTAGTGGAGAGACGGGATATGCATTGAAACGCGAGCCTGTGTGACCGTTGATGAGAATCGTGCAGCTGCTTTTGGTCGCGTAGCAAATGTTGCGTGAAGCTCTTAAGTGTCGACACCCTCAATCCAGGTGTCGAAACCAAATTCTGGCTCGAAACAATTTAAGTGTCGACACCTTCAATTGAGGTGTTGAAACCAAATTCCAAGTACATACAAATTTGCGTGTTGTTACCTTTATTTCTAGTGTTGACTCCCAATGGAGAACACCAGAGACACTGTAATTTTTAGTGTCGACATTAAAATACAATTTCAACCAAAGTAAGTGTTGACACTCATAAGTTCGTTCCTAAATCGGATAGTTGACACCCAATTTTCGATTGTACGATTTGTCAGGGTAGTCACCTGACTTCCCCCACCAGAAATCGAGGGTCAACCGTGAAAGCTAAACACGTTTTAGCTTTTACGCTTGACGCTGCAACGCCCCCTACTATCGGTATTTCGATTGGTGCACCAGCGCTGGACGGGAACAATACGCTGGCTAAATCGTACCTCGTTAATTCAGCACGATTTCCCACTCCAAAAAACGAGCGTCAAAATTAGTCACGTGACCAGTTTGACGTTTGACGCTGGAACCGAGCGTTTTGATGCTTGAAGCCAGCGTCGAGCGTCGCACGAGTTCACGTGACTAGTTTTGACGCTCGATTTCCGGAAGGAGAAATCACGTGATTTGATTTGACGCTCGAAGCCGCCGTCTAGCGTCTAAGTGAAAAGGCACCTATAACTCAAAGAATTTTCAATATATCTTGATTCTTTTTTTTATCTCTAAATTGTTTTCTTTATAGTCCATAGAGCCGTTTTTTTTGATATCCTATTTAGAATATTTTTTATAAACAATCAAAAGGTTAAATTATCGTGAAAAGTGCATACCTAATTTAAGGGGAAACGCCACTGTGACGGGTCAAACAATTCTATATTTTGTTTTTTTTTTGCGTTTTCTTGCAGTATACATATTCAAAATTATGTAAACAAAATTTTTAAGTCAAAAGTAAGTATAAATATTCAAGTTAACAGCTTATTTTATGTCAAGGAAAAGCAACGAAAAATTTAAACGAGTTTTCCTCGAAACAACTATTTTCTAACTTGTCCCAGAGAATACTCGAAGACTAATGAAGCAATTTTTTTTTCCTTCAAATATTCGTTATTGCAGTGAGTAAGGTTGTACGTGGCCGATTTTTGAAATTTCGATAATCACTATTTTTTAAGACCGCTTAAACAAAAAAAGGTCGAAAAATCGAAAAAATGATAAAAAAAATTCCAAACCGCTGCCATTTTGTGAAAAAAAGAAAAAAAAACGGCCACGTATAACCATAGCTACGTTCATATAGATATTGAAAAATGTTATTTTTGTTTGTCAAGTAACCCGTTATCAATATTTCCTTGGGACAATGAAGAGGATTTTTTTTTTTTATCATCACATGGAAGTTCATATCGCTGTTAATTTTTAATATTTTTCAATAAAAATTGGTACTGCAACAGTTGAATATATACTCAACAAAGTATCCTCTACCCGATCCTTAAATAATTATTTATACATGGGTAAAAAAATCCCTAGAATATTACAATTTTTTGACCCATCGCAGTGGCGTTTCCCCTTAAAAATACCATGAACTACTTAGTTTTTTCTTAAATTGAACATTTTGGCTCGACAGACTATAGCGACAACATTATATTACAACAATCTTTTTAATTATTTCAAATCTTCAAATCAAGAATCTTTTTGACTATTTTTGGCTGGTCATGGAAACGACATCGAATATTGTGTCGTGTAAAAAAAATCTGAAATAAATTTTTTCTTACACTCAAAGCATCAATTGATAATGTGTAATAGATATATATATATATATTTCAATAAACCTTCAAGATAAATTTCTGAAAAATACTATTTTTTTGGCTGCTGGACGTATGTAATCCCTTAATTCTTATCAGTAAAATCTTTAATTTTCAATGGAATAATGAGAATGATATCGATTGAATGAATAATTTCACTCGATACTGTAAATTTCATTTCATTTCAATTCAATAATGATTTTTGAATTAAATAAAAATTGTTAATAAATTATCACTGTATTATGATTTTCTCATAATTTTTTTCACCGTCAACTTAGACTTTTCAAAAGTTCGTTTTTTTTTTTCAATAAGTCTCAATTTGATCGTCCACCATCTAAACACGGACAATATTTTAATCAATTTGTGAAACAAATGAAATCAAGAACTCAATGAAACTTGAAAAAATATTTGAAAATCAGTTCAAAGTTACAAAAATACAAGATAAATACTAATATAGTTACAACTGTTTGTTTACATAACAGCAATATCGTCTTTAAGTAGAAGAGAAGTTACGAGATAATCAAAGACGATGAATAAATAATAAACATGTAAATAGATAAATAAAAGAATTGAGTAATGAAATAAATAACATGATAATGATAACGACAAGTAATTGCATAATAGTAATATCTTGTCTGAATGTAAATAAATACATTTAAAAAAAACTGAAAAATGAAAAAACATTTGAAGAGAATAAAAACGTGAAATATCTGCTAACCTGCAAGGGTTTTGGGCGAAATCTCCCTCCGCGTCGCTCATACAATGATAGAGCATACATTGTGCGCACAATAAACATGAAACGGTATCGATACATCGTCTTATAGGATCGGGTGAGTATTCGCACGCTCCCTTCGGATTGTGCTCTTCGGCGTAAAGCTCTTGGCAATGTTTGCATCGTAATCTAACATTGCTCCGTTTTCCCGTATTTTTCGTCGGTTGCGTGACAATAATATCCGGCTTTTTGAGTGAACTTGCAGAATTTCGTCGATCGGTTACGCGATCACCTTTGTGGTCGTCGATCACCGGATACATGTAATCGTGATTCAACGGAGTCAATTGTACATATGGATAATTGTCGGTGCTAGTCTCATAATTAATCGGTCTGTACGGATCCGCAAAACCCGTACCCTGCGATTCGTAATTCGAGGTTTGTACGATACCCCGACGTGATTCCGTCGACTGTCGGGCGTCCGGATTGTCCACTGGCAAATTAAGCGTCTGACGAAATAAGAGAAAAAGGAAAGACAATCAATTTCCTTATTACATGTCAGTTTAAATGATATTTCGAAAAAATTGCACTTTGCAATAAAAACCAGAGAAATTATAAAACATTTATATGGAATCATTGAATAAAATTGTCAATTATAACTAAATATTAAAAACAGAGGGGGGAAAAAATCGACTGAGCGAATTTTCCTTTGAACAAAAAAAAAAAAAAAAAAAAAAGTCGAACCAATAGAAAAATTTGAATGAAATAACTATGAGTTGAACTTTGTAATAAAAATGAGAAAAATTCATAGATTATTCTAGAACGAGCATTCTATAAAAATAATGGGTGATAGTAAACATTCTAAAACGAATATAAAAACTTTCTTTCAATATTTTAACTCGAAATTAAGAAATAAATATCACATTCCAATCGAGACGCAACTTTAAAGAAACAATTATCATTTTGACTTTGCAATGAAAATGAAAAAAATTCGAGTATCTTTGTTAGACAATAATCCGAAAAAATATTCAATGTAAAAAAAAGAAAAAAGTATTTTTTTTTTAATTTCACGTACTACAAAAACGTCGTCCTCATCTACATCTGTGTGACAACCGTGGAGATCATCATCCGCCAAACCTGCAAAAAAAAAAAAACAGCATCGTTACTGAAATTCTATAAACAGCTTTTTCTTTAATTTTTATTTTTAAAACAATTAAGAATACAACTTACCGAGAGATCGAGCCAAAACAAATGTAAAAAGGCAGCAGTATCACAAACATAATTTTGTTAGAAATTATAAAATATTTTCAACATTTAAACACTTTTTTTTACATCCTAACTCATTCTTACGTACATAATTTTCTTGAAAAATATCATTTGATCATTTTTTGTTTGCTCGAAAACAAATCGATATATAGAAAATTTTTTTAAACTCCATGTTTCTGTTTTCTGAAGTTTTTACAATTCCATCCTATCACTTCTATTAGAATACACCAGTTTCACCAATTCCGACGACGTCGAATGAAAGTACTGATATGAATGAATTTATAATTTATTAATTTATGAATTTTACTATATATGATGACGATAATAATAATAATGATAATAATAATAATAATAATAATATAGAGTAATAATTGTCTCGTTTTCCTTAAGGATCCCATATATTCATACCAATTCATTTAATTTCATAGAAAATTGATTATTTAGCAGTTCGCAGAAAATCTGAAGAAATTCAGCCATCTTCAAGATATTACGAGTATTAGTATGCAATAATAAAAATATGAAAAAATTACTAATAATTTGTTAAAAAAAATAATTGTTCAACAAATAATCACACGATTTTTTTTTGCTGTATAAAATGAATTTGATGATTTTCTAGAATACTTTTGAATTTTTTTGTAATTTTCTTCTCTTTTTTCAAATTCCTCTTTTCCTACTTTTTCTGGATTCGTTTATTGATCAGTTTGAAAAATTGATCCCCAGTTGAAAAACGCCCCAGATATTTCGTAAATATGGCGTTGAACTTTTTAAGAAAAATATGTTCAAAATTCGTGACTTTTTAAGTTAATTATTTTTAAGTTTTTAGAAACATCTGAAATGGAGGGGATATTCTAAAAAAATTCATGAGTTTAGCAAAATCACCACTCATTTCGCGTAACAAAAAAAATATTGTCTGGTTATCTGTCGAAGAATATTGTATTTAAACAATAAATTAATAACTTGTCAGAATTATTATTATTATTATTGAAAATCAATTTTTGTAAAGTTTCAAAGAATTTGTTCAGAACGTTGTCCAACCGCAAAGTTTCGAAATTCTGCTCCAATAAAATTTCCGATTGAGAAAAATGTGTGATTATCCTTAAATAAACTGTGAGTAGAGTTGAATCAACAAGTTTCACCTTCCAACAGCTCTTCCACAGCTGTTTTAACTCCTTTGTCGAAGGCTCTTGCGTCCGCTGCTGTTGTGAATGTCAGTCCAAATTTTTTCTCTCCGGTACGCCAATGGTGAAAAGTTGGCATAACTTTATTGTATTGAAAGTCCTTTTTAATTGTACAGCTAAGAACAACCTGAGAAATATGAAATATTTCAATCAAGATTATAATTACAACATACAAACCATAAAAGAGCATGCCCTTATTGCTACTACGTTATCAAAAGTTTGCATCGTTGGAACACAATAAAC
This sequence comes from Rhimphoctona megacephalus, assembly GCA_963989365.1. NCBI lineage: Eukaryota > Metazoa > Arthropoda > Insecta > Hymenoptera > Ichneumonidae > Rhimphoctona > Rhimphoctona megacephalus. Next base: position 17,882,565 of record OZ022421.1, read on the forward strand.
AATATTTCTTTAATTAATCTATTTTTCAATTTTTAAAACTGTCCGAATATTTCTTACCTTTAGGGTTTGATTTCCAAAAAAAACATTATTCAATTATTGTAACCTGATGCTACGAACAAATTTTGGGTAAAAAAGGAAAGGGATTTCCCTGCATTACGATGACGCTAACTTTAACATCATTTGCTACTGGGTTAGAAATGTTTTAGTGGTTGAATTATACTGGTTTTCGTTCTTACGAATTTTGCATGTACTCTTTATGGGAAGCGACGAGTCAGACTGATAATTCAGAAAAAATATTGTTCGAGTAATTGCATCGTAGATTGCAAGTTTCTTGTTGATTTAGGATTTACATTAAAGAAATACGTACAAAGTTTCATTAGCTTGCGATACACAGCTTTCAAGAAATACATTTTTTAATTTTAATTCAGCAAATCACCGCAAAAGTTTTGGCTTATGAATAAATACAGCCACAAATGAAGCCCTAAAAAAGTATGTGTCCATTAAAAAATTTTGTTGTAGGAGTACAATTATATTTAGCTATCGTTTGAGTTGGGTGCGTGTAAATTTGATACAATGTTGAAGTTCACATCGTTGTGATGCAATGAAATTATCATTTTATCTGCAGTAAAATCTGGACTTTTATGCATTCTTAGGTTATGCAAAATTGCATAATGTTTTTTTTTGCACTGAAAAACTAAATCTGCATGACAAATTTGAACAACTTTGGAACGAATTAACAAATTAAAAAATGAATATTCATTGTGTTGCAATGTTGCAAATTTCACTGACATGGTTTAATATACCGAAGCGGACATTAAGGATTCACAAATAATCCAAATATTATGCACTTTTATCCAAGATTTCTACGCCGATACATTAATGAATATATAATGTATTAAAAAAAAAAAAAGAGAGAATATTTGTGATTGACAAATAAAACGTACCGATTGGTCGGTGATTCGTTTTCCATATATCAAGTATTCGTATCTTCTCTTGGTTGTTCCCGGGGGTGAACTCGTGGATGATCCATGTCCGGTTTGACTGTTAGCGACAGCGCTAGTCGCCGAATGTGTCGAAGTTGTGGATGTTAGAGTAGGTGACCTTGCTCCGTTATTACATCCAGGTGGATGAAAACCAATGGAGATGGCACGTCGTCTTACCGAGACATTCGCAAGACCACCTCCACTCAACGGTACCCATCCACCTGTACTGTCGTCCCTCGTCATTACTTGGGCCTGTACCCTCACCAAGTAATTTCCACTAGAAGTATTAAATTCCAAATATTATTCTTCTTTTCTTTTAAAAATACTTTTCATATTATAGATTTATCATTTAAGCAATTTAGCAGTTGTGTTGAAAATAATGGCATTAGAATAGAACAGAAAAAAATTTCACAAAAAGAATAAATTTTGAACTTTGTTTAATTATAATTTGACTGAATTCAATTTATGGATAATTCAACAAAAATTATTTAAATACTTCATTTTTTTAATTTCGTGCATTCCCTTTAATTTTACTTTTTATTTCTTAGAAACTTTTACTATAAAAAAGATAAGCTCCAGGAATGGAAAAAAGAATATCTTTTTTTAAATGCGCATTTAATATTGATTCATGCTCATTATTTTGCTGAGTGAATTCATTTGTGATCAGCCAAATTTCATTATTTTACGTCAATTTTGTTTTATGATAAATTGTCATAATATTTAAAAAATTAAAATTTGTAGTAAGAAAAGTTATTCTTACTCATTATTTTTCAAATTTTCCTTTATAAAAATAGTAAAAATTGCTGAATAACTAGTGCAATTACATTTTTATTGAATTTTGTAATTGACAAATTCGTAATTATTAACAAAATGAAGGATTAACGTTGTAACTCATAAGTTTGTAGACTCAATGTAAAAATAAATTCTGTGAAAAAACATTCATGATTTTTTTACATGGAATATGAGGCAAGAATCGTTTATTTATAACATATCCGATAATATTGATTATTAAGGAAACTTGATAAAATGCCAGTCTCATGAAAAAAATAATTGAGGTACATGATAATTTTAGAATGGTTTTTGTAAAGTTTAAACATCGAAACATAACTAGTGTCAAAAAATCCATAATCCATTATTATTTTATTTTCGATGGTATTTGACATAAAATTATAAATATCATTGTACAAAAAAGTAATTTCGCTGATTCTGTTCGATGTTCATAGTTCTCGATTGAACATGAATTACCAGAACGTGAAAAGAAAATGAAAAAAATGTGCTGGAACCTCCTTAAAGTGTCCTCATTTCGTGGGGTGTTTGTTAATACAATGAATGAATAATAATAACGAGGTGAAAGGATTTCTAGAAAGAAGGTTTTTTCACGGAGATTGAATTTTCGAGATCGTAACTAAAGAATAATTGGGTCGTAGTAAAAAAAAAATAAAGCAGGAAAGAAAAAAAGAGAAGAAAAAAATAAAGAGAGCGAGAGAGAAGGAGAATCTAGTCACATGTATATTGACATCGATTCGATGAATGAAGGTAACGTGCACACGCACCCACATACTTTGATGAAAAAGTGAGGAAGGGTGGGCGAGGTGGGGGAGGGGAGGTCGAGGAGGGGCATTTCGCGGCGCGAGCACTTCATGAATGCTCCGAAGAGAGCGTGTATGGCCACGATGTAATGGAAACTGCAAGAGTATTGGTCAAACTGACACATAGACGCGACAGAATAGATAGAGAGAGAGAAACACGACAAAAATTGCAACTTTCAGGTGCACGAATAGAACGACATAAAAACTACACGTTGTATTTTCTTGCTAGAAATCCCATGCCTGATTTCAATTCAATGATAAATTGAATTAAAAAAAAAACTCTCGATTTAAAGGAAAACGTTAATTATCACATTTAGACGATTGTTTCGTCACGAATTTTTATTTTCGACGATAAAACACAATAGGATACACTCGAAACGACGAATTGTGTTCGTTTTTTTCTTTTCTCTCAATATCATCTCATTTAATGACAAAATATATTATTAATGAAGATGAGGGAGGAACAAATTGTGTTTAAGGTCGTTTTCTACTCACTCCTCAGACGCCTCTGTCATGATTCGATAGATCGAAGCGTTCACTCAATGCCCACTTTTTTCCACACTTCACCATTTTCGTCGCATTGAAACGACATTCGGCCCCGACACAACCGTTCGTTATAACGTTAATCTATAACACCACCAACAAACCAACGAAACGATAGATCCCTTCGATCCAAGTTTTCCTTCACTGTATTCCTTTTGAAATAAAAACTCTTCCTTTCCTTTGATCTATTTAGCTTTTTTTCGGGTTTTTCTTTTTAGGCTAACGCCAACGACAGGAAGCGCCCCAGTCCTTATTACTCCCGCTCCCTCTCGCCCTCTTGCCTCGCGCCACCCGCTCGCGCGCGACACTACCAGGGAGACAAGAGAGAAGGAGTGGACACAGCGTGCTTTAGAAATGTACACGGAGTCCCAGTCTGAACGGCCGGCGCTGTCATCGGAAAGATTATAGCTATACGTATATTGAGATCAGACTGCGCAAGCGCGAAAGAACGGTCACTTTCATCATATGGACTAATTTTATTACTATAGTTACGATCTTTCCGGCCCATGCGATACTGGTGGCAGAGGGGAGAACTAATTCAGGACGGGATTTTGAGGACGTCCCCATCACTTATTTTCCTATGTTGTGTCCACTCCTTCTCTCTAGTCTCCCTGGACACTACTATATATCGCCGTTCTCGAGCGCCCTTTCCCCGCTTCACTCGACACGATACTGATGAACGCTCCAACTCCCACCTTCCAGTTTTTCGCTTTCTCTCTGTCTCTCTTAACCTCTGTGAATTTGGCCGACTAATTTTGGATTTCTGAATTTTTGTTTATGTCAATCGTTTGTCGGGTTCTTGTCGGTGATTGTCGGATCAAAATCGACGTTTGTCGGAAATTAGTTAAATAGAAAAATTAAAAACAAAAATCCATGTGAAGTTAGCCGATTTTTTTTCAATTTTGAGATATCATAAATTTTCAAACGCCTAATCAAAGCGCAATCGTTTGTCGGACACGAGTTTCGTAATTAAAAAGTTTGTCGGATGTTTGTTCATTAGAAAAATATAAAAAAAATATTTTATGTGAAGTCAGCCGATTTTTCTCAAATTGTAAAATATTACACATTTTCCAAAACCTAATCGAAGCGCGATTGTTTGTCGGTTACTAATTTTATAATTAAAAAGTTTGTCGGATGTTTATTCATTAGAAAAATATTTAAAAAATATTTTATGTGAAGTCAGCCGATTTTTCTCAAATTGTAAGATATTACACATTTTCTAAAGCCTAATCGAAACGTGATCGTTTGTCGAATAATAATTTTATAATTAAAAAGTTTATCGGATGTTTGTTCATTATAAAAATATTAAAAAAACATTTTATGTGAAGTCAGCCGATTTTTCTCATATTATTTTTTGCTAACCTTAAATTTTAGTTTCACGAAGGCTTTGGCATAGATATATCTATAGATGTATCTATATATTTGCATATATAAATATATTATACATATTATATAATAAACCGGATTTAGGTTTAAAGTGAAAAACTATTTTTTTCTTGAAAATACAAGATTAAAGAAGAGAAATGCCGCTGCATTCGAGTCTTTAACCCATTAACGCCGAAGAATCGTGTTTTTTTTTCTCATTTTCAAGCTAGATTCTTATCATCGAAAAAAAATCATTTGCAAATAAAAAATATGTTCCCTTGTACTTTCGAGTGTCCCCTTTCCGAATCCGGAGTCAAAATTGAGTTTTGTCCATTAGAAAAAAAAATATGGCCGTTTTTAAACAAAAAAAACCGAAAAAATCGAAGACATTTTTTTTTCAATATTTTTTTTCTCATTGAAGACGCGCGAGGACCCCCCCTTTTTCTTCAACCATGAGTGCACAAAATAGTTGTAGTTTAAGAATATATTTTTTTAATTTGTCGACATTGACATTTTCACCCCCAAAATGGCGCTTTTCATCCCTTCAGCAGGAAGACAATTTTCACTCTCGGTGCCCGACAAAAAAAATATTCAAATCTTAACGAAAATTGGTATCCCGGGGTTTTCAAGGTCGCTGATTACGATTCCGCCATCAAAATTCGAAAATTCAGAATGGCGGATCCAATATGGCGGACCCAAATTCAAAAACTTACTTGAATCGGATGAAATGTGGCACTCGGGGGTTTTCGAGGTCGCTGATTACAAATCTGCCCTCAAAATTCGAAAATTCAAAATGGCGGATCCAATATGGCGGACCCGAATTCAAAAACTTACTTGAATCGGATGAAATGTGGCACTCGGGGGTTTTCGAGGTCGCTGATTACAAATCTGCCCTCAAAATTCGAAAATTCAAAATGGCGGATCCAATATGGCGGACCTAAATTCAAAAACTGTATGAATCGGATGAAATGTGGCACTCGGGGGTTTTCGAGGTCCTTGATAACGAATCTGGCATCATCATTTCAAAATTCAAAATGGCGGATGCAATATGGCGGACACCTTCCCGTTAACACCCAGTTATTATCTAACGTTTATTGAAGAATTGACAACTTTATATATTGACAAATTGACAAATTTATAGAAATTCATCACTCCGCATTACTCAACGGATAAACTTATAATTCCTTATTCTACTTAAGAGTATTACCCAGAGAATTACTTAAGAGCATTACCCAGAGAAAACGACATGGACGTGGTAGAAATCCTTTCTCCTTTGGGGTGCTTGATTTGAGTGAGTCCCCTTGCCTCTCACTTTTTGGGGTGCTTGATTCGAGTGAGTCCCCTTGCCTCTCACTTTTTGGGGTGCTTGATTTGAGTGAGTCCCCTTGCCTCTCACTTTTTGGGGTGCTTGATTCGAGTGAGTCCCCTTGCCTCTCACTTTTTGGGGTGCTTGATTCGAGTGAGTCCCCTTGCCTCTCACTTTTTGGGGTGCTTGATTCGAGTGAGTCCCCTTGCCTCTCACTTTTTGGGGTGCTTGATTCGAGTGAGTCCCCTTGCCTCTCACTTTTTGGGGTGCTTGATTGGAGTGAGTCCCCTTGCCTCTCACTTTTTGGGGTGCTTGATTCGAGTGAGTCCCCTTGCCTCTCACTTTTTGGGGTGCTTGATTCGAGTGAGTCCCCTTGCCTCTCACTTTTTGGGGTGCTTGATTCGAGTGAGTCCCCTTGCCTCTCACTTTTTGGGGTGCTTGATTCGAGTGAGTCCCCTTGCCTCTCACTTTTTGGGGTGCTTGGTTGTAAATGCGCCCTTTGCTTATCCCCGAAGCCTGATTACGTGTTTCGCTTTCATACAAGCACTACAGAAGTAAGAATTACAGTCCTTACAGTACGTATATGTTCTTATTGGACAGATTGAACAACGAGCTTGTTTGCTGTGACGGAAAGTATCGTGTGCTTTGTTCCGTTTTAGTTTTCCCCTCTCTAAGTAATATTTAGCAATCGAAATTGCGAATTGCTTTGAACCAATTTTTTTTGTTTTATCTCCAGTTGCGTTGAAAATCACGACTGAGTTCACAATGGCGGCCTGTATAAATCTAATAAAGACGACCCATGTCCATTTTTTTGAACGGATACTTGGAAGCAAGTTGTTGCAATGTCCATCGTGAACGTCTACTCCGCCCATGAATTTATTGTAGAGATGAAATGCTTGTGGAAACGGAATCTCAATTTTTGAATGTGCACTCGAGCTAAATCTCTTAGACGGTAATAGAGGAGTCACCCCTGCAGCGGTAGAAGCGATCGAAACTGGTTTCGAGTCTACGATAGTTATGTAGTTTATTCCGCTGTTTTGATCATGCTTTACAACATACGTACCTCGTGGAGACTTTTTGTCGATTACATTTTTTTCTTTGACTCGATTTTCTCTTATAGTTCCTGTACATTGTAAACCTAACTTTTTCAAATGTACTAGGAGATCGAAATTCGTAAAAAAATTATCGCAGTAAAGATGGAACTGAGATATCTTCTTAGGAGGGATAGATTTGAGAAATGGATCCAATAATTGCATCACTACACGAGAACCTAGAGCACATTTACCCAATTTATCTCCAATTGATGAATTTTTTCCACAATATAAATCGAGATTCAACAGGTATCCATCGGCGGTGCAAAGACCCCAAAATTTTAGTCCGAATCGTATGGGTTTTCCCCGGATAAACTGTTTTAGCGATGTTCTTGCATATGATTTGGCCATCATTTCGTCAACAGATAACGCAGTCTTCCACAAGCCAAACTGACGAATATTTCTCTGAAATAATTGTAGTAATTTACGAACGCGCCATGCCTTATCACTGGGATCATTGTCTTTAGGCATCGAATACTTTAATTCTGATTTGATTTTCTCAAATGTATCGCGTTGCATTGTAGAAGAAACCACCTCACATAATAAGAAGGGATCAGATGACCAATAGTCTTTTTGAGATTTTCTTTTATTGAACGAGCTTACAATGATGATGCCAATGAAAGTATTCAAATCATCCAACTGCAATTCAAATCCATTCTCTTTACATGAGTCAATAATGTATGTTTTCATTTCCATGCAGAAAAACTTTTCAAACAGTTGTATCGGCTCACTTTTTTGAATACTTTTTTTTACACCGTCAGTTAGTAATAATTTGTCTTCAGTCTCATTCGGGTAGCTCTTTTCACCAACCATCCACTTATATTGGTGATCTCCTTCCAATTTACATTGATTATCTGTGTAATTTTCCGATGCTTGTTTATAAGTGATACTCGAAAGGTGATCGTTTGATTCAAAATCAGAATCGGAATCACTAGAACAACCAGAATTGTCTGGATTCGGAATCGCGACGAGCTCGTCACAATTATCGTCAGAAGTATCCATTTCAAACTCTACATGAGAAGGAATAGATTGCCTTGGTCGTTTTCGAGACATAATGGTAATATTGTCAATATGCTCACGCTGCCGATGAGATAACAATTATCGAGGAAGTGAATTCACTCAGGAGCAATAAAGATGATAAAACAATATTTTATGAATAAATTTTGTTGAGGTACTGAGCTGAAATTTAGGTATATAAGTGAGTTCGATTTAGTCTCAAGACAAGTTCTACGAAAATAGAAACCAAATTATTCAGATAAGGAATATTGGCAGACCTAAAATGAACACAAAAATTCTGAGCTAATATTTTTTACAGAAAATAAAATATCATTAGCAATGTGAACGATCCGCACTCCACAAACGTGAAAAATTGAAAAAAGATGTGATAGGCATATACAAAACTTATTTGCAGACAGAAATATTCATGGATAATAAATATATTTGTATCAGGGATAATATTCAATGATGACCCGTATAAACAAAAACAAGATGAAATGTAAGAAAATCGGAGATTTCTCAGCCTCTGCAACGTCAATTTTTATTCGACACATGAAAAATATAATATATGATCATAAAATGTGAATCAATTGAATGATTATTATTTACATTTATATAAAGTTGTCAATTCTTCAATAAACGTTAGATAATAACTGGGCGTTAATGGGAAGGTGTCCGCCATATTGCATCCGCAATTTTGAATTTTGAAATGATGATGCCAGATTCGTTATCAAGGACCTCGAAAACCCCCGAGTGCCACATTTCATCCGATTCAAGTAAGTTTTTGAATTCGGGTCCGCCATATTGGATCCGCCATTTTGAATTTTCGAATTTTGAGGGCAGATTTGTAATCAGCGACCTCGAAAACCCCCGAGTGCCACATTTCATCCGATTCAAGTAAGTTTTTGAATTTGGGTCCGCCATATTGGATCCGCCATTCTGAATTTTCGAATTTTGAGGGCGGAATCGTAATCAGCGACCTTGAAAACCCCGGGATACCAATTTTCGTTAAGATTTGAATATTTTTTTTGTCGGGCACCGAGAGTGAAAATTGTCTTCCTGCTGAAGGGATGAAAAGCGCCATTTTGGGGGTGAAAATGTCAATGTCGACAAATTAAAAAAATATATTCTTAAACTGCAACTATTTTGTGCACTCATGGTTGAAGAAAAAGGGGGGGTCCTCGCGCGTCTTCAATGAGAAAAAAAATATTGAAAAAAGAATGTCTTCGATTTTTTCGGTTTTTTTTGTTTAAAAACGGCCATATTTTTTTTTCTAATGGACAAAACTCAATTTTGACTCCGGATTCGGAAAGGGGACACTCGAAAGTACAAGGGAACATATTTTTTATTTGCAAATGATTTTTTTTCGATGATAAGAATCTAGCTTGAAAATGAGAAAAAAAAACACGATTCTTCGGCGTTAATGGGTTAAGCTTCGCAGAGCTTCAGATAAAAAATCACTTTTTAAAAATTTCTACCGCTATCAAATTTCTTTATGTTGAGTTCAAATTTGGAGGTTCGTCTTTTTTTATATTTTTATATTTTTTTCAGATAAAAACTCATTTTTTAAAAATTTCCAATATTTCTACAGCCATCAAATTTCTTATATTGAGTTCAAATTTGGAGGATCGTCTTTTTTTAGAACCTACTTTCTTGAAAAAAATCGGCAGCCAAATCGCTGACCCAAGCGCGCAGGCTGCGGTCGAAATGTAATGGATCTGTCCATATATAAGCTCTACGAAGCTTAAAGATTCGAATGGAGCGACATTTCTCTTCTTTAATCTTGTATTTTCAAGAAAAAAATAGTTTTTCGCTCTAAACCAAAATTCGGTTTATTATATAATATATATAATATATATTTGGTTTATTATATAATATATATAATATATCCGGTTTATTATATAATATATATATATGTTAATATATAGATATATCTATGCCAAAGCCGTTATTGTGAAACCAAAATTTAAGGTAAGCAAAAAATAATTTGAGAAAAATCGGCTGACTTCACATAATGAACAAACATCCGACAAACTTTTTAATTATAAAATTAGTATCCGAAAAAACGATCACGCTTCGATTAGGCTTTGGAAAATGTGTAATATCTTTTGAAAAAATTTGAAAAAAATGCGCTGACTTCACATAAAATGTTTTTTTAAATATTTTTATAATAAACAAACATCCGACAAACTTTTTAATTATAAAATTAGTATCCGACAAACGATCACGCTTCGATTAGGCTTTGGAAAATGTGTAATATCTTACAATGTGAAAAAAATGTGCTGACTTCACATAAAATGTTTTTTTAAATATTTTTATAATAAACAAACATCCGACAAACTTTTTAATTATAAAATTAGTATCCGACAAACGATCATGCTTCGATTAGGCTTTGGAAAATGTGTAATATCTTAAAATTTGAGAAAAATCGGCTAACTTCACATAAAATGTTTTTTTAAATATTTTTCTAATGAACAAACATCCGACAAACTTTTTAATTACGAAACTCGTGTCCGACAAACGATTGCGCTTTGATTAGGCGTTTGAAAATTTATGATATCTCAAAATTGAAAAAAAATCGGCTAACTTCACATGGATTTTTGTTTTTAATTTTTCTATTTAACTAATTTCCGACAAACGTCGATTTTGATCCGACAATCACCGACAAGAACCCGACAAACGATTGACATAAACAAAAATTCAGAAATCCAAAATCAGTCGGCCAAATTCACAGAGGTTCTCTCTTATTCTCTTTCTCTCGCATATCGTTGCGCGCGCCATCTCTCCAGAAACGATTGTATTAACGTGCACGCGAGCAAATTGCTCCTTGTTTGCGCGGGAAATATAATTGTGTATAGAAAAAAATATCAAAAAATGCTTTTTCATAATTAGATATCCATCAAAGGCTTACCTGCAATGTTATTTCACATCGTCCTCCATTTCAACGCTACAATATTGCTGCATAATGAAGATTTTTTAATTGCACTTTATATCACTGGGCTTCATGTTTATCGTGTATTTTGTCACTTCAGATGGCATTCTCATGTCAAGTGTCGGAATTGAAAATAAACTGCAATTCCAATGCCCGAAAAGAGGGAAAAACCACTTAAATATTTAAACGAAATTCATTATCAACCTGTCGTCATTTTACTGGATGATTACATTAAGTTAAATGAGAGAAAAGCTGGCGTAATTCAGACGGAACAACTCGAACCACTGAACTTGGCGGAATTGTGTGAATTGCTTGAGCAATTGAACATGTTATTACGACGAGAAAAATGTCATTGATGAAAAGGTTAAGCTGAAGCGAAAGTTTCAACGCGATTATTCCATACAAACATATAAATAATCACAATTTTGTCATTTAAATTGATATTTTCATACCTCAATTTCAAATAATGTTCATTATTGAGGTTGTGTACTTTTCAGCATTTAAAAATCTTAAGTATATGAATCAAACGATGAGGAAAACAATTGTGGAAGAATTACGTGACTGTTTCAAAAGTCACGAACGCGACGAATTTTTGAAAATCGAAAATGCTTATACAGCAAGGCTGCTAAATATCGATCCTATCTCTTTGTTTTGTGACGCTGGAGGACTCGAATAACACTTGTATCAATAAAGATAATAATATTTAAATTAAATAATGTGGATTCAATTTCTTACCATTTGTAAATTTTTATATATGCGTTTAAACTATCAATTTTACAACTCCAATTCTCTATAATATTGAAGTAAATATATTGTTGCATTAAAAAATGTAAGAACACAGCAATGAAAATATAATTTATCAAGCTATGATAACAATGTTTATTTACTTACCATTGGGAGGCGCTACAACCGAAGCAAGTTCCCACTATTCCAGTCAGATCTTTCGTTTATTTTTTAAAACACTTGTCCACGATTTATATGCCTCCTGGCTGGAATTGAATTTATTCAATTTAATGTCTTGTATCATTTTTTCTTAAAATACCTAAAGAATTTTAAGCAAATGATATACTTTTGATAATCGACAAATGTTTAAATAGTATTAAAGAACGATAACCGTTTTATATTTTTAACCAGATCTGACACACAATATGCGTCTTTCCTGATGAAAACTCAAAGTAGTGATGAGCACGGAGGTATCTGTTAACGGCTTTTGTATACTTGGTAGATAAATTTCATAATTTTAATTTTTATTGTTGCTATATCTTGGGAATTGTTTATGCCATTTCTTGACACTATTATTATAATTTTCGAAATAATTCTTTGTTGATAATAAATAAAAATGTATTGGGCGTATTGTTAGCAGAATTGTAAAATTTGTTCTTTTTTTTCACGATCAACTGGAAATTATTTGGGAAACACTTGCGAAATGTTAGAATAGTTTGTGAAGCAAATATTTCATTGTAAATAGAATTTTGACCAAGTGTAGATAGTATATATCCAAGTGCAAATAGTATTGTCACACTGAAAAAAAGGCATAGTGTTGAGAACGGAAACGTAGTTGATTCAACTACGCCCTGAGGTTAGATACGGCGAAACCAATGACGTAGTTGATGCAACCTTTGCGCGTAGTTAAAGGTATTTTGTTGAGCCAACTACGCCCGTAATTTGAGGTAAAACTTTGAATATTCAGTAGAACCAAAACATTTTTTGAATAAAATTCAATAAATATTTGAAATAGTATCATTGCATTGCTCGGGAACTAGGGAAAAGTATTTCAGTCAATTGTATCAATCATGTTTGGATTTAATGAATTGCATTGTGTAATTAAAGCGTACAATGATTGTACCGAACAATTATGATTTTGAAATTATTGTAAGAAACATTTGAATTTTTTATATGCATGTATTATATATCGCCACGTCAAATCGATCTACGTCAGACCTTTCCATTCTTTGATTTGGCTGAAATCTTTATGTATTGTATAACCCATTGAAAGAAGCTCTCTTGTTTTTTTTCAGATTTTTTGTCTATACACTTGTGAGATATGATTTTTTTTCAAAATTCGATGTTTTTTTCTTCAAATGACTGTAACTCTCTCAAAAATCGACCAAATTGAACTTTTTTTTTAGAAAGGTTGGTTTTTTAGAAAGGTTTTTCACCGTACTGTTAGAAAAAAAATACGAAAGAATGATTAATATTCGTATTCCATATTATTTCTCAATTTAAAACAAAAAAAACATTTGTTTTAACATGTTTGCCCACTTTTATGTTTTTCAAAAAATTCACAAAAACACTAACCAATTATATGATTTTTGAGACCAGTCTCATAGTGGGCAGATTTTTATTTATATTTTCTTTCTTATTTTGAAAAAAAATTTCATTCTTTATTTCAGTCAATTTGGATATAAATGAACTTTTTTTTAAAGTAGGTTTTTACCAGACTCTTGGAAAAAATTACGAAATAATGATTGAAAATTGCTCCCTATATTTATTTCAATGTTTAATCAAAATATTATCACAAGTTAATATCCGGAGTAATGCGAACACTGAAATAAGGTGAACTATGATCAGATATGCAATTCTAAACATAAAAAAATTATTTTTATTAACATTTATTTTTTGCTAGGGCTCCAATAGGACTTCCTTCAAAGGCCCCGCCCTTTTTGCCCGGTTGGGCCCTCGTTGACAAAGTGTGACCGACCCGCAAGGGGCCTTTCGGGATTCCATATTGGGGCCCTAACAGAGTAAGGGAAAAATAATCAGGGCCTAGCCAAGGCCCTAACTGAATTTCCACACGGGATTCCGTTGATCTATGGTGTCATTGAATTCAATTCACGGGAAGAAGTTTATTCGATGCTATTATTTTATTAAGTCACGAACAAACCATATGTAACTCAACCTCCGTGTGATTATTTCAAATTCAATCGATTCGGTGTCTCAAGTTTCGTTTTTTCTTCAATATAACCATTTATTGCGGCTGCATCACATGAAATACACTCAACTCAAATAAATTAAAATTTAGCGGCAAAATGGTAGCGTAGTTGTTTCAACGACATGACTTTCAATGGATCAACCACCGGGTGATTAGCCGAACGTAATATGACTATTGGCTCGACGGGAATCATCCAACCTCAGCGCGTAATAGGCAATACTATAATTTTTTTTTCAGTATACCTACATTAGAGTGCTTCAGAAAAAAACGACTTTTTTTTCTTGACGTTGCAAGTAAATATGTTAGTATTCCATGAAAGAGTAATTCTCCCAAAATTTGGGCCTTCTAAAATTTTTTGTAGAGGTCGCGCACATGACTTTTATATGTTTTTTAAAATTTTAGATAAAATCATGATATAATAATGTCAATTTTTTAGCGTCGCAACAAAAGATGTTAGGACTTAATAGAAAAGTCATTTTCCTGAAATTTAGGTCTGCTAAACAAATTTTTGAAGGTCGCGCAAACAACTTTTAGATAATTTTTCTAATTTTGGCTGAAAATCATGATATGAAAATCTGGTTTTCTTTGTGTTGCAACAAGAAATATTAGCCTTTAACGAAAAAGTAATTCTTGCAAAATTTGGATCTTCTAAAAAAATTTTAGCGGTCACCCTGATGACTTTTAGAATTTTTTTTCCAATTCTGGCTGTAAAACATGACATTAAAATGTGAATTCCTTTAAGTCGCAAGTAATTATGTTCGCATTTTTCGCAAAAGTAATTCTCCCAAAATGTCAGCCTTCTAGAAAAAATTATTCTGCATATTTGCACTGTATACTATTAGAAATATTTTTCGTTCATATTGTCTAATTTTTTTATTTAAAAATTTAATAATAATAAAAATTTAAAAATATTTAAAAATTTTTTTATTTAAATTTTTATATTAAGGAAGAACGATCGCGGTAGTACCTTCAAAAAGTTACGTGCATTACGTATGGACAAAACATGGCGATAGACTAAGCGAAACGTGAAAAAATTTTGGGCGTACCTGTATTCAGACTGCTACAATACACGGAAAAGCGGTCTATACAAACACACGCACACCATGAAATTTCGTTTCTCGTCACGATCGTGCAACGTCGCAGTGATCAGATGACAGTATTCTTTTGGTATTTCTCCATCACTGCTATGAGTACAGCAAAAGGTATCGAAAATGTCGAAACAAGAAAGGTATAATGGCAAATTTATAAAGAATAAAAATTTAACAAAAAAATTGAAATTTATCGGGGCAATGCGAGAAGGAAAATTAAGAAAATCTGTCATTGTACTCAAAACTACATTTTAAGGGACCAGTCCACTTTGGAGCCACGAAAAAAGGCTATTTTCGCGATTTTTTTTTTTGAGGATTTTATAAAAGATATGAATATAAAAGTTGTTGGGTTTGATAAATAAAGTCTTGAAATACATAAAAAAAAATTTTTAATTCATTTTTATTCATTTCTAAGTACAAAAACTATAGTTTAACGTAACGCCTCAAAAATAGGTGAGCTAGGTAGCTCCATCACAACTTGGCAACGGCTTATCTGAAACGAAAAAATTAAAGTCCATTAGATTCAGTATGACACTAGCTACAAAATGACCCTCGGATATAAAGTTTTATCAAAAAATAAATAATGGCAGATGAAAAACGAAAAAAGTAAAAAAAAACGCGTTTTGTCGCAGTTTTTCACAAAACAAAGAGTAAAAATCAAAATTTTAAAACCATCGAGGGTCATATTGTTGCGAAGCATGTTTACAATATGTGGTTCAAATTTCAAGAGAATCGGTTTATTAGTTTTAGAGATACGATGGAGCTAGATTTTGAAAACGTTGTTTCGAGAAAAACGCGTTTGAGCGCGCTATACGCTCAGGTAGACAAAATGAGGTCCTGACGTTCAGGTAAAAAAAAAAAAAATACTTAGAGAGCTCGGATTTTCATAAAATTTTAACACAACATCTCTGAATGTATGTACTTTCGAAAACAGTAAAAAAAATCGATTTTTTGAAAATTTCAAAGTGGACTGGCCCCTTAAATGTAGGTTATGCTTGAACTACAATAAACAATAATTATTATTTGAATTAAAAGTTGTTAATACATAAATTTGTATTGCTTATTCAATCATTTATAATTTTATACCAATGACAACGCAACCATACTCAAGTAAAGAAAACCCGTGTGTTTGTATAGCTACACGCACACTGCGACGGTTACAATGTTGCCGGATCGTATTCCCCCCATTCGCAGCCGGGTAGAAACTCCATAAAAATGTACATCTTCCTACTGTTGTATCTCGACTTCAAAACGGTCAATCGAAGTATTTATTTTTTACTTGTCCGGAAAATATTCATTTAGATCATGCTATTTTTTTAATTGAAATCTGTCGAGACGTTTATTTGCTACGATTGAGAGAAGGGCGACAGACTATGTCTACAGCATGCTTCACATATACGATACGTGTTAAACGTGCCAACTTTAATGTTAATTATCTCCGGTCCTAAACGGTCAAATATTTCCACATTTCAGTAGCGGACAGATGCTGCAGTCTGTTTTGAGTTATAAAAATTTCAAGAAAATCTGTCGACGCGTCAATTTGCGATCGTACTTCCTTAATTTTAGTCGAAATTGCAAAAAAAATATCGAAAACTCGCTGGAGATGACCTATAAATTTTTTTTTCGTAGGCTTCATTATTAAGCGAATTAATTTTTCATGGAAAACTAATATATTTACTTGTGATTTGAAGCAAACCACATTATTATATGATGATATTTCCTCGAAAGTAGAAATGAAAATACAGAAAAATCACTGAGAAGATCATTGGATTTAAAGAAAACATAAATTTTGGGGGAATTACTTTTTATTATATTAAGTACTAACATCCTTTGTGGCGACTCAGAAAAACTGACATTTTTATTTCATGATTTTAAGCTAAAATTAGAAAAAAATGTCTTAAAGTCATTTGCACCACCTCTAAAAATTTCTTAGAAAATCTAAATTTCAGGAGAATGACTTTTCTATTAAGTACTAACATCTTTTGTTACGACACTGAAAAATTGACATTATTATATCATGACTTTAGCTGAAATTTGAAAAAATATATAAAAGTCATTTGCGCGTCCTCTGTAAAATTTATTAGAAGACCCAAATTTTGGGAGAATTACGTTTTTATGGAATACTAACATATTTACTTGCAACGTCAAGAAAAAAAAAATCGTTTTTTTTAAGCACCCCAGTGCACATATGCGGAATAATTTTTTCTAGAAGGCTGACATTTTGGGAGAATTATTTTTGCGAAAAATGCGAACATAATTACTTGTGACTCAAAGAAATTCACATTTTAATATCATGTTTTACAGCCGGAATTGGAAAAAAAAATTCTAAAAGCCATCGAGGTGACCGCTAAATTTTTTTTTAGAAGACCCACATTTGCGAGAGTTACTTTTTCATTAAGGGCTAATATTTCTTGTTGCAACACAAAGAAAACCAAATTTTCATATCATGATTTTCAACCAAAATTAGAAAAATTATCTAAAAGTCGTTTGCGCGACCTCTAAACATTTGTTTAGCAGACCTAAATTTCAGGAAAATGACTTTTCTATTAAGGGCAGGGTAAGGTTTTAAAAGCGAAAAAAAGGCACATTTTCATGATTTTTTTGCGCCGATATGAGTAATATTGTTTCATTCATTTTATATATATATATTGTTACGTTTTAAAGAATAAAGACAAGACTAGTAGGGGCGATACGATATTTATTCGTTTTTAACACACGACAGATTCTCTGTGGACACGTCACGTTTTCTTTTTAGATTCTCGAACTCCCCTCCCTTCTTCCTTTCTAACACGATCGTTGTCATGTCAACCGTCCTCGTCCGTCCTTTTCTTTTTTTTATTCATATAACGATCTGAAAACGTTACACTATTCCCCACCACTTTTAGTTGCCGCCCCGGCAACTACCTAAAGAAAAAACCAGGATGTGATTGTCATGGTCCATCCAAGTTCTAAACCCGACCTCATTACACTGTCCTGGCATTTGCCCAAGTCCCGAGGGAAAACCATGACTAAAAAAACCTGGGAAGGACAGTGTGTACATGTCAGAAGCTAATTAAAACAAAACAAATTCCTATTGTACAATGTCCGGTCTGTCTCCCATTTATGCTTAAATATTTTATTCAAAAATTTTTTTTTTTTTTTTTTTCGTGTCTTCTTTTTCTTTTCTTGGGTCCGATGTGATGTTGCATTGCTCTTTATCCCCGAATTGTCCTTGTCGGTTGCTAACAAGTTGGAAATGAAGATGATTCCTTTTTTTTCTTCATTCAGGAAGGGTCTCTTTCATGGCACGCGGATAACCTGTGAATCCAAATGTGTTTTGATTTGCATTACTATTACAGAAATTTTAAATTCATTAAATCCGTAAACTGACAATGTCTTTTTCCTTTCAAAAAAATGCAAACAAACATATCCAACACGAAAATCAACCAATCGAAAGTAATCCGACATTGATGCCCTTCAGGAAAGATTTTTTTTTAATTCATTTTTTTTTTGTAACCTGGGCTCTTTTCCGGGCCTTTAGAATGTTTCATCAATCCCCATTAACACACGTTATCCTTGGATTAACGACACATCTAACCCCCA
Organism: Rhimphoctona megacephalus; assembly: GCA_963989365.1. NCBI lineage: Eukaryota > Metazoa > Arthropoda > Insecta > Hymenoptera > Ichneumonidae > Rhimphoctona > Rhimphoctona megacephalus. The sequence continues at coordinate 17,900,972 of OZ022421.1, forward strand.
TTTCACAGAAAGCCACCATCAAGCAATTACCGACCTTTTATCATGCCTGATAAGCCTACGGCATCCACTTTCGGATTCTCCGGAAATCCTTACAGAACACCATTCTACACTTTTTCTTGTGTAATCCGAATTGGTGTTCAAGACTCCAGCCGAGCAATCCACTTCCGGATTCTCCGGAAATCCTTCCAGAACGCGATTCTACACCTTTTCCCCGTATAATCTGAATTAACGTTCAAGACTCCAGCCGAGCAATCCTTCATCACTTTCCGGCATCAATGCTCACTGAACTGGCACCATAATTAAATTTCTTTTTTTTTTCAAATTCCTTCAAAATATTTCCAATTATTCCTCATATAGAGCCAACCGATCGATATGAGCAATCTTAAATTTTCCTCGAGAACCTTTTTGAATGCGATACACGACATCGTTTATTTTTGTCCTTACAACAAAAGGGCATTCCCAATAGCGTTGTATTTTTGGGCATTTCCCTTTGGTTTTACGGGGACAATACAGCCAAACTTTTTGTCCAGAAGAGAAAGAAAGCATGTGTGATTTCAAATCAAATCTTGTTTTGGCTTTATCACTTTTTAAAATTAAATCATTTCAAACCTTCTCGTGTACCGAATGCATTTGATTTTTTAGTTGAAAGATGAACTCTGGAATAGTGTGAGTATCATTGTTCATTGGAGAATTACCGTAAATAAGATTCAAAGGAAGTTTGAGTTCTCTACCCAACATCATCATTGCTGGAGAGAATTCAGTTGTTTGATGTTTAGAAGAACGATATGCCAAAAGGAAAACAGGGATCCATTTATCCCAATCTTTTTGATTATCCGAAACAAATTTTGACAAATATTGAAGAATAGTTCTGTTCAAACGTTCAACCAAACCATTCGATTGAGGGTGTAAAGGCGTTGTTCTGGTCTTTTTGATACCTAAGAGTTCCAATGTTTCTTGAAAAACTTGAGATTCAAAATTTCTACCCTGATCGGAATGTATTTCCAGAGGAATACCAAAACGAGAAATAACGTGACTGAGGAGAGCTTCTGCAACTGTAGTGGCTTGAAATTTGGGTAGAGGAATCGCTTCCGGCCATTTGGTAAAGTAATCCACGACGACGAGAAGATATTTGTTACCATTTGCTGATTTAGGTAGGGGGCCAAGGATATCAATAGCGATTCGTTCAGAATTTTTGAAAACAATTTTTAATTTTCGAAAATTTCAAAAAATCCAATTTTTCAAAAATACCTGAAAAATTTTTGGAAAAATTTCCTTCAAGTGTTCCTTGACTACTTCTTTTCTGATTCTGTGCATATACATTGTTTTTTTCTACTCTTAGCATTACCCAGAGACAACGGCGTGGACGTGGTAGAACTTTGTCTCCTTTGGGGTGCTTTTTTTTCGTGAGTCCCCTTGCCTCTCACGTTTCGGGGTGCTTTTTTTCGTGAGTCTCCTTGCCTCTCACGTTTCGGGGTGCTTTTTTTTCGTGAGTCCCCTTGCCTCTCACGTTTCGGGGTGCTTTTTTTCGTGAGTCCCCTTGCCTCTCACGTTTCGGGGTGCTTTTTTTTCGTGAGTCCCCTTGCCTCTCACGTTTCGGGGTGCTTTTTTTTCGTGAGTCCCCTTGCCTCTCACGTTTCGGAGTGCTTCTTTTCGTGAGTCTTCTTGTCTTTCATTTTAACATTTCTTTTATCAGTGCTTTTTTGCCCAACAATTATTGCATACATATAGATTGCATTTTTCACAATAGATCCTTGTTCTTATTGGACATTTTTCATTTGAACAATTTTTTAATTTGTCCCTATTAGATCGTGTATGAAGTGTTTTACTTGTTTGACCTTTTTGAATATAATATTTAGCAATTGAAGTAGTTAACTCTTTTATTCCACTTTTTTTCTTTCCATCACGTGTAGCATTGAAAATTACGTGGGCATTTGTAATGGATGCCTGTATAAATCTTATAAAAACGACCCATGTCCATTTTTTGGAACGTATACTTGGAAGTACATTATTGCAGTGTCCATCATGCACGTCAACACCACCCATAAATTTGCTGTACAAATGAAAAGCTTGCGGAAAAGGTATATCAGTTTTGGATCGAGCCTCTGAACTATATCTTCTCGAAGTTGATAGTGGACTTACACCTGCAGCAGTTGAAGCTATTGAAACGGGCTTCGAATCCATAATAGTGATGAAATTTATGCCACTATTTCGATCATGTTTTACAATATAAGTACCTCGTGGAGCTTTCTTTTCAAGTATATCCTTTTCTTTGACTCGATTGTCTCTGATAGTGCCAGTGCATTTCAAACGTAATTTTTGCAAGTGTAAAATTAAATCCATATTTGTAAAAAAATTATCAAAGTACAAATGAAATGCAGGGATTTTATTATAATTTATTAGCCGAAAAAAAGGTTCTAATAAATGCAATACTACACGAGTACCTAAAGCACATTTTACTAATTTGTTTCCGGTTTGGGAATTTTTACCGCAATATAGATCTAAATTTAGTAGATAGCCGTCTGAAGTGCATAAACCCCAAAATTTCAAACCAAACCTTATTGGTTTCCCTCGAATAAATTGTTTCAAAACAGTTTTTGCATAAGACTTGGCCATCATTTCATCAATAGATATAGAAGTTTTCCATATTCCGAACTTTAGGAGGTTGTTTTGGAAAAGTTTCAACATCGAACGAACCCGCCACCCTCTATCGTTTGGATCCTTGTCTTCAGCTTTTGAATATTTTATTTTAGACTTGATTTCTTCAAACTTATCGCGAGTCATTGCAGAAGAAACAATTTCACTAGATAAGAATGGATCAGATGACCAATAATCGCTCTGAGACTTTCTTTTATTGAATGAACTGAAAATAACTATACCTATAAAAGTGTCAAGATCTTGTAATTTCAGATCATAATTATTCTCTTTAGACGCATCAATTATATATTGTTTCATTTCGGCGGAAAAAAAGGTTTCAAACAATTGGAAAGGCTCGCACGCCTGTATATTCTTTTTTGTAGCTTCAGATAATAATATTGTTTCTTCACAAGTATTTGGATATGATTTCTCGCCATCGATCCAAATGAATTCGTGATTTTTTTCAAGTTTATCTAAGTTTTCAGAACAAGTAGCACAAGCTTTTTTATAAGTAATATTTGGTATTGTGAATTCATGTTCAGAATCTGAATCAGATATCGAATCACAATCGGAATCAGAATCATCGGAGCCTGAATTGTCTGCATTCGGAATCAAAATGTTTTCGTCGGAATCACTATCCGAATAATCTGATTCATACTCTGCATGCAATGAAGCAGAAGATTTTGAACGTTTTCGTGACATAACAAATGTATTGAAAAAGTGAAAACTAATATTTTTTTTATATGCTTTACCTATAATTCATGTAAAAATTGTATACAACATATGTGTCCATGCACAAGTGAAAGGATATACGAGTTTGTTCGTGAATTTTGTAGTGGTAGATAGAAACAAAATTTTATGTACCATTCAAGAAATTTTTTTTTCTCTAAACCTATAGACTTTACGAAAGAATTTTTAACAACAAAAAAGTCTTAAAATTAGTCAAGGAACACTCCCAAATTTTTCCAAAAATTTTTCAGGTATTTTTGAAAAATTGGATTTTTTGAAATTTTCGAAAATTAAAAATTGTTTTCAAAAATTCTGAAAAAATTTAAGAGTATTCTTCGACTAATTTTAAGCCATTTTTGTTCTTAGAAATTTTTTTCTCAAGTTTATAGTTTTGAAGAAACCGATAGATTAAGATTTTTATAAAATTTTTTCATTCTCGCCGCCATTTTGAAAAAACGCGTCGATGAATTTTTCTGAAAAAAATTCCTCTTAATGTTCGAGTGCCATGATCACCTCTGATCATTGTAAAAAGTTGATAGCTTTGCGGTATCATTGTGAAAAAAAATGCGAAAAAAATTTTTTTTCGAAAATTTTCACGTTTTTCACGTTTAAATCGGCCATATTTTTTTTTCTCGGTGTCTAATCGAAATTTTGAGCTCAGATTCTGAAAGAGCATCGAATTCCGCGTAGGAATAGAGGTATTGCATTATTTTTTTGGTCCGATAACATAATAAATAAACACGTTGAAAAGTTAGTAAAAATTCTGATCACCTCGGCGTTAATGGGTTAATTAACATCTGTACTTTTTAGTTGATTATTACAAAATTGCACCGATCGAATCTCCTTAATTTTACGTGGTATTTATGACAATATTTCAATAACCTCACAAATCAATATACACGAATAAATTCCCATAGTCTACCGTTAAATATAATCGAAAAGCACCAATCAGCATCGAGGCGCTTAGCCTTGCCCCATCATGTAATCCCGGACCAATCACGCGTGACCGGCCATGTATAAATGTCGGCTCCCCACGGAGCTCAAGCGGATTCTCTCGCTGGAGTCTGTGCCGAAAAGGTGCCTCCAAAAAACTCTCTAAAGACATTTTATACGCGCGAGGATTAACTAAAATAAAATCGACTTTCGGAAACCTACTTTTGCCGATTTCCAATTTCGTGATTTCTCTACTCCTTCAGACGTCTTACGGATTCCAGCTCTGCATGCCGCGAAGAAAGACTGGCTCATATCTGCGGAGGTTAGATCGACGGACCGAGGATAGAAGCATCGCACACGTCGCTAAGAACGAGTCGAACGGTCTTTCTTAGGACTTAAGGTGTGTGAACACGAAGTTCAACGGTCCTTTTCAGGGCTTAAAACGTAGTTACCCGGAAATTCCGCCATCCCGTTCCCAATCCATCGCATTGCGGTACCCCAGGGATCCGAGTCCGGTGGCTGAAGAAGCTCACTCGGAATCCCAATGCCCGATACAGCGGACCCCTTCCCGAAAAACTGCACCTAAGAAAATCGTCGCAAAAGTCGTCGCGGATCCGATCGTCATTAAAGCGCTCGAGCGCGTCTCTACGTGTCCAGCCAAGCCGATCTGCCAGCCACGAACGGGAAGGAAGATCATCGGGCTTTCACCGAAAAGACGCATAGCTGTCGTTCGTCCTGCACCGAGATCACCGTCGGAAGTCGTACCGTCGCCTCAGTCAGAAAGCGGCACGAAGGCCATTGATCTAGCTCCTTTAAGCGGCATTTTTTTTTCTCCTCGGTCGTACGAATCATCACTCCTCATCGTAGCAGATTCCCTCAACTTAACTACGCATCCCGAATTAAAGTTTCGCCGTCGTCAATTCCTCGTACTGGTTACTTCCACTTTCTCCGAGTTCTTACACAAATCTCCACGGCCCTTTTTAGGGCCACCAACGATTTTAACGTGGGTTACACAAAATTGATATTTTGCAGAAAATCTATAACGCTGGTATCAGTACTACAGTTCAGATTCGTAAAAGTGTGGACAATATCATTCGTCATGGCGATAAAATTCTACAATTGCGCGTTCGAGGCGTAACAATAAAGTCACAATATTCAGATAATGTTCTTCAACTAAAAAATTTGAAAATAATGATAATTCACTGTATCTACACTGCATCTGCATTGCATCCTAACTAAAACCGACAACTTTTTTTCTGAGCCAGTGGAATCGAGCAAATTGGGACTCATTCGCATTTTGGAATTTTTTTGATAACGTCATTACCGTGTTGTACGTCACTTCATGACTACAACTCTTTTGTTTTCGTCGCACATTTTTATACCTGAAACAAACAAAATACATAAACTAATTATAGAAAGAGTTAAATATTCTCACAAAAAATAAGTAATTAGGAAAATGACCTTGTTGAAAGCAGAGATCGGCAAAAATATTATTTTCAAGGTCATTTTTCGGTAATATTACTAATTTTTCAAAAAATTACTATTATTTTTTTGAATAATATCCATTATCTGAAAAATTGATAATTTACGGGAAAATATCGTTAATTACTTAACAAATGGATAATACTCACGTGCAAATTACAAATTAAAAGAACAAAAAAAACATTTTTAAATATATTTGAAATTACACGAAAAATTACAAATTGCAGAAAAATTATTTCTAATTACCCGAAAAATTACAAATTGTAGAAAAATTATTTCTAATTACCCGAAGAATCGAAAAAATATATATATATATTACTAATTACTTGAAAAATTAGAAATATTGGGCAAGATATTTTTAATTAATAAAAAATTGAAAAATGGAAAAAAATATTTTTCTATTTAGTTGAAAAATTAAAAATTATTGGAAAATACTTTGCTAATTACCCGAAAAAAAAAATTAGGAGAAAATATTTCTCTAATTACTTGGGAAATAAAAAATTAGGAGAAAATATTTCTCTAATTACTTGGGAAATAAAAATTTAGGAGAAAATATTTCTCTAATTACTTATGACATAAAAAATTAGGAGAAAATATTTCTCTAATTACTTATGAAAAAAAAAATTAGGAGAAAATGTTTCTCTAATTACTTGAGAAATACAAATTGGTCGGAAATATTATTCTAATTATTCGTAAAAGAAAAAATTAAAGAAAAATATTTTCCTAATTAACCGGCATCGATGGGTGCGCGATCGCTGTGTGGCTTTGGCGATCTCCCAAGTAAGCAGCCTCGGGCGAGGTCAATGCTTGTTTGGATGACCGCTTAGCCATACACCGACTTATTCATTAATCGTTGAGCGGGAGGCAGTTTTCCTGAGTTTCGGACAGCGCTAAACAGCTGAAACTTAGTAAAAATATTTTCGTAATTGCCCGAAAAAGAAAAAAATACAGAAAAAGACTGTTTTGATTAACCAAAAAAATAGAAATCTAGACCATATTTTTCTAATTACCTGAAAAAAGAAAACATGGAGTAATACATTTTTCTTATTATCAAAAAAATGACAAATCTGAGAAATATTTTTCTAATTTTCAAAAAATGGAAAATTATTTCTAATAATATCAAATTTTTAATTTATTTAGATAGACAGATGGATAGATGGATGGGAGTCTCCAATGCGTATGTTTTCAGGTACATACACACTTCCGTGTATTTTTTCAATATGACAATTTTTCCGAGGTTCACTGTAAGTTAAATTTTCGACTTTTTGCTCCATCCCCTTGCGGTCAGGCTGCGATAACGCATTTTATACATGTGGGCAAAAGATACAATTACTCTTAAATAACATTATTTCTTTTTTCTAAGATTTTGTCAAAAAAAAAGGATTTTTTATGAAGAGGGAATTTTCCATTTTCTTTTTAAACTTTTTTTTCGAAATCTAAGAAGGTTCGGCAGTTTCGCGGCGGTAACGCAGCACCACGTACGGCTGGCGCGGCAAACACTGGTCAGCTTGAGTGTTGATCTCGATATTCTATGGCCGTTTTGTTTTAAATAGAATCTTCATGCCAAATTGAAAATGACCGTCCTTTTTGTATAAATAATATAAATAACTTGAGTTGATATCAATCATCTAAATATTGAACAGTAAGTATTTGTTAAATTTTTACTATTTATAATGATTTATATTTGTAAAATTTTCGTAGCGTCACCCAAGCAGCGCGCGTCGAATTAATAGAGGCAAGATCATTGCAATATAATTATTTTCAAGGAAACTGGAAATAAGGATTTTCCATTAAACAATTACTGATGAAAATGTTTCTTACGTGCACGAGAAAAAAATTGTATACTTTAATTGTTGTCAAAATGTCTGAATACCTAAGTGTGCTTCGATTTTTTTTTTTCACTTTTTTAACAAAGATTTTATGCGTCACGAAAACAATTAGAGGCTAAATTATGTTACAAAAATAACAAAGAATATTGTCAATTTTTTATTTTTTTATTTTTTATTGTTTCTGCGTATACCTTTGCGGGCTTTTACGACCCCATCCCATCACTTTAACCCCACTTTTCCTCCACTTCACTAATTTCCTTGTTTCTGTGAGACCCCCCAAGACTGTTGCCCACAGACACTCTTTCCTAATGCTAGTGCATCGTATCGTATGTGCACGAGGGTCAAGGGAAACTGTGGAAAACCCGGGTCGATACAGGCGGCTATATTTTTACTGAGTTTCAGTTGATTAGCACCCTCGAAAATTCAGAAAAACTGCCTCCCGCTCAGCGATTTATGCGCAAAGGGGTACACGGCTAAGCGGTCACCCAACCAAGTATTGGCCTCGCCCGAGCCTACTTAACTTGGGAGATCGCCGGAGCCACACACCAATCGCGCACCCATCACTGTCGGTGGAAAATATTGTTAAATAAAAAATAATTAAATTTATATGATGTCTATAATAACCCGAAAGGGTATATATCAAGAGATTCGGTAGAGTCTCGAGAGAAGTACATTGACAGCTCTGTCGTTTATAATATATGTATAAACCGTAATATATATAAATATAATAGAATATTCGTATATGGGGCATTCCATGCCAAACAAACCAGTCCGTGACCCCGATCATTTTTGATTTTATTGACTTTTTTATTTTTAAGTAACTACTGGAAGGAGTTTTTAGGATTTTTTTTAGATTTTTATCTCAACCCGAATTGAATTGTAATTTCATAAAAAAATACAAATAAATTATCAAAAGTCAATTTCATATGTTCTGCCGAAATACAACAGGCTGAACGATGACAATTTCGAACTGCGTGTGTTGATGAGAGCCAACGCAAACCGCAATAAATAAGCGACCCAGTGAAAGATAACAAAGTTGTACGAGCAGGTTTGTAAGATATAAGGGCTTACAACGCAGTATACAAGAAAGCATTTAGTAACATCGTGATTTGCTTAATTTGTGATACGATCAAAAAAATATCCTTTTTATGGGACTATAGCCACAAAAACGAAGACTTTAAAATAGGGTTCGCCAGAGGACGTTTAGTTTCATGTGGACAAATTTTCTTCCGTTCATGTCTATCTGCGTTTGAGACTCGGCTAAAAGACAAACACTGATACGTTTGGATACGATTCAAACGATGGCATGTGATAAAATAAAAAGATTTTCAATAAAACATAATTGACTTGTCTATGGAAATTATTGAGGATGCCGAATATTGGGTTTCCGCTGTGGAAAACCAGGATTTTACATATAAGTACCTTTGATCCCAGAATTTTCGCTACCCTATGGTTCTATCTTTACAACACATTTTTAATGAAAAATCTTCACTCTAATTGTAAATCGAACGAAATTTTTCAATGTTTTCAAAATCAAAACTTAATAGCGCTATCTTCTGGCTGGATTTTTTTTTTTTATTAGAAAAATATTTTTCTCTAATTTTTTGTTTTTTGTGTAATTAGGAAAATATTTTTCTTTCATTTTTTCTTTTTCGGGTAATTAGAAAAATATTTTATTCTAATTTTTTGTTTTTCGAGTAATCAGAAAAATACTTTACTTTAATTTTTTGTTTTTTATGTAATTAGAAAAATATTTTACTCTAATTTTTTGTTTTTCGGGTAATTAGAAAAATATTTTTCTCTTTTTTTTGCTTTTCGGGTAATTAGAAAAATATTTTTCTTTAATTTTTTGCTTTTCGGGTAATTAGAAAAATATTTTACTCTAATTTTTTGTTTTTCGCATAATTAGAAAAATATTTTACTCCAATTTTTTATTTTCCAGTAATTAGAAATTACTTTTCTAAAATTTCTAATTTTTCGAATAATTAGGAATTTTTTTTTTCAATTTTCCATTTTTCAGGTAATTAAAAATATTTTTTAAATAATTTTTAAATTTTCAAGTAATTGGAAATATATATTATATTTATGTTTTTTTTTTTAATTTGTAATTATTTTGTGTGTAATACTAAATTTCGAACTAATTGAAATTATTCTTTGACGAAATATTAAATTTTTAAATAATTCGTAATATAACATTGTATAATCTCAATTTTTCGACAACGATCAATTCATTTTTTTGGCATTTTTTGTGTCCAAGTAATTAAAAATAATTTTCAGTGAATTATTAATTTTTTTGGTAATTAGTATTTTTATTTTTTTCTATTACAATTTTGAAGTTAATTAGAAAATAAAAAATGATAATTTTTTTTTTGCCGATCCCTGGTTGAAAAACAGCGTACTCAGGGAAAAATCCCCACCGTTGCCGCAACCTGTAAATATAAAGGAAAATCTATTATTAATCATTTCATTTATTCTAATATGAGAAAATCTGTAGGAATATACTTATCTTAGAGCTAAAAGGAGTCCTGTGGCACAAGTTGCTCCAACGTGGCCGCTACCTATAAAATAAAAAGTTAAATAATAATTAGAATTAGTGTCATAAATTTGCTATATCCTATTAATCGAAATAATATAACTTAACCAAATAATACCTACCGCTACGTGAATTCCTCTCCGGAGGATAGCGTAGAACCTGAAAAAAAGTAATTAATTAATTAATTAATTAATTAGTTAATTAATAGCGAATAAGTCTGATAATAGATAATCTACGTAAAAAAAAAACTATTTACCTTATGTATCAATTAATATTTAGCCACTTACGAGATTCGAGTTCCAAGCTGGTCGATAGACGGCATCGTTTCTCGTTCACGCAGCATAGCCCCAGCTTCAATATAGGCCGCGCAGATCTAACGCTAGGGAGCTTCGGAAAAAATCCGCTAGATGGCCACCTTTCTCGTGAGCGTGTTGTATGCATTGTGGCCATATAAACGCGAGACTTTTTTACCAAAAGGGAATTAACTTGTACTCAAGTCTGATATTTCCGAATAGGAGATTCTGACTCGTTCCCGAACAGGGGATAAACCCGTTTCCGAATAGGAGACCTTATTTTTATTCCCGAAAAGGGGACGCTCATCATATTTCCGAATGGGGATCACCACTCTTCCATAGAGAAGGACCCTCGCTAAGGGCCGATGGTTTAGCATAAATACTCTTGTCAGATATATTATTCATATTATTTTTCGCATAAATTATATAGTCTCCGAAACGTCTCAAGCGGCGGCGCAATGCCGTAATACCTCGAAATTTTCTTTTTGTCCTGTCAAAATTCGATTTTTTTGTTAATAAACCTTTGTTTTATTCCGCGTTTTCTTTATCAGTAATTCTTATTTTCATTGAAAGTTGTTCAAAAAAAAAAAAAAATCTGTATCTATGCCGAAGAAGCATAATAACAGCAACCGACTATGTCGACTCCGCCGCTTGGGCACGTCAGCAAATCCCACGGTCACGGTAACCAAAACTCGCGCAGATCCCCGGTATGGCATCAAATATGAGAGTTATCCGGAAAAATTCCGTAAAGTTGCCTTGGGGTCTAATCCTTTGAATTGTAAGAAATTGAATAAAGAAATTTCAAACCACCACGAGTCAGAGTTCAAAGCGTCTTTGCCTCTCCTCACACCTCCCAAGGCCCCTCTGCCTTCTCGATACATCACCGAGGTTAAAACGAAGGAAGACTTCGATTTTCTATTCGACCGGGTTCTGGACGTATCGAGACTACCAGCAGCTGGCATTGACCAGGCTAAAAATCATTTAAAAAAACGTTCAGAAGCGCAGGCTACCATCAGTAGCGAACCTCTTCGTAAAAAGCCGAAAGTTGTCTCGGATATAGCTTTGTCGAAGGAGAATCGAGTCCCGGAAGTGATGCTATCGCACCGCTGTGCCGCCTAAACAAGAGGCACCTCCGAGGATTTTATATCAAATTCCCTTGCAGGAATTGCCTTCCAGAATGGAATTGAATGGCGTGGGAGAAATCATTAAAAACGAAGAGGTAGTCGCGGATCATCGCGCTGACATGCCCGAGCTCTAAAAAAAAAAAGTAATAAATAAATTTAAAAAAAAATCAATCAATCAATCAATCAGAGGGTACTGTACCTTGTTACTTACCTTCTACGTACCTCGAGTTCGATGCAACGTTGTCCAGACTTACCCGTCTATGCGGACATCGCTGGTTCCACTACCTTCGTCCGGGTTGGTCCGATTTCTCACCCACTACACGTCCCATTGTTGGAGCTCGTCCTATTTATGATTCTTTGGAAAATCATAGAGCATTTCAACAACCGTCTCCCTAGAAGACGTTTTGCACAAATGTATCGGGATGAAGATAGATGGTGCTCATTATGCAGTAATATTGGTGCACGATTAACCATCATTGATTCGCTAATGAATAAACTGACGTCTTTTAAAACCTATAAAATAACGCACCATCGGCTAATAAATTGCATTGAAAACAACGTGGTGAAACTCTGGCTGCCACTGTTTCGCCAGTACTCGCCCGGTGTTCGTGTCGACAGATTTACACGTGCACGTTAGATTCAAAGAACCAAGCGAGCAGTCGAGTGGTTATACATCAGTCTGTTTACATAGTACATATATATTCTCTTACAGGACAATGAAGTGCAGACTCCTCTCGCGCCCGACGGAGTTCTCCTCACTCCGCATTTTTCGCATCGTTCTTTTATATTTCATTGTCAAGTTTGTTTTTGAGTTTTTTACGAATAATTTCGGCACTCACGCTACACTCTCTAACACTCCCGAAATTCGCGTTCCTTTCTCGATGCCTACAAAACCAATACATGATTTATTTTAATACACGGACAAAAAAATATGAGATTTTCACTACCGGCCACAATATTTTCCTTTCCCGTGTCGTAGCACAGATCGCTTCGCGGGAAAGAAACCAAACGAAATTATAAAAAGGCAAAACCGTCGCCATGACCGTTAAATTGAACAATTGAGCCAAACTCTAGCGCTACAAAGGCCTAGACTTTATTTTATTTTTTAAAGAAAACGCCAAAAGATATCGGGACGGGCTCACCGACCATACGAATCGCGTCAGGCAAAATTACGTACTTTTAGGATAATCTCGGACGTCCGTCGCGCTCAATGCCACGTGAAAATCTAACGATAATCGCAATGATGAGTCTCAGGCGGGACAGCGAACTCTCCCCCTACTCTAATTACCGAATGTTCTCGATTGTCTCCCGAATACGATGTACAGGCTTCCATACAGGGGAATTTAAATAAGCGTGAGACGGAGCTGAGATTTTCGAAATTGAGTGATAACGAAAATTCAATCTCAGACTCCTAGCTTTTGATGTTAACATTTTTCCGTGGACAAACCATTCTTTATGAGATTGTTGATTTCACAAAATATTTCCGGGAGACGAGAAACATTGGACGAAATATCGTAACGGCAAAAATGTAATCGACGACGCGCGACGACGAGAATCCTCAATCCTTATCATTTCGTTAGCCAGTATAGTTATTGGGCGAGATTCAGAGATTGGCAGCGATAAATCGAAGACGGAAATGGCCACGTGTATGAGCCCTGCTCGAAATACACTGACGACGACAGTAATTGGCCAAGGTTGATTGCCTCTCTCGCTCTCGTTCAGACGTTAATACAGCTGATCGGATCGGTGTGTGTAAGTCCTTAGCCCCGGTTTCGAATATGGCTCATAAATAAAATACAAAAATCAAAAATAATTAATAACGGTAGCAATAATTATTGTTTTCCCGGAATCGATCCTAAGAGATTTTGTTGTGGCCGGAGCATTGAGCGGGAGGGTCGGGGAGGTTCGACCAATTTTCTATTAAATGTGACTCGCTCAAAATTTTTACGTCACAATATATATATTGGTTCCATGACGTTTGATTACACGACAAAATATCACCGTGTCAAAATATCACAGGACAAAAAATCACCGCGACAAAATATCACACGACAAAAAATCACCGCGACAAAATATCACACGACTAAATCTCATCGCCACAAATCATAATCATCAACATCGACATAAACATCATCATAATCATCATTTGAATGTGTGTGCGGAATCGGGTGGGTCCGGAACATCTTTCGATGTGTGTGAGAAACAAACAAACGAACAAATGGTGAAACAGTAATAGCAACAGCAACAAGACGTGCAGAGCAACACTAAAAATCAGCACGCATTATCGGCGTATAAATATGCCCAAAATATATATTTTCACAACATTATTTTTTTTACATATCATTCGTTTTTTACAAATTAATATTGTGCGCAATCTGTTTCAAATAGCCGACTACTTTTTCTTTATCGTATTCCAAAACAACACGCTTTATACGTGCGTCGTAATCGCGATAATTTCGGCGACGTGGTCCGGCAACCTCACAACCCGCACGAATTTGCTTGATTACCACCTCCGTAGTATTTTGTTCGCGTTTTAACGCATCAATAAATTGTTCCATTGATGCATGGGAAACTCTAATCCATCGATTAAAAGCGTTATGCCAACCTTCCACCGCATTATTAGTCCGAGGCTCATCAGCAAGAACTAATGCGTAACAATTCCACATAGTTATAGGAATCCGAGACGAACGACGTCTTCCACCAACTTCTTTATTGATATAAGTCGCCTCAAAATACGCAATTAAATTTTTCAATTCCTCGATATGTTTCTTGAAATATTCGCTTTCGATTAACGCATCATACGCGGCAACTACGTCATCAATCGGAACGAAAGCCAAAGCAATTATCATTTTAACATGCAGGGCAAACTCAGAACTCCGACTATCGCGAGATTGTAGCCCGCAATTTTGAATTTTCCGCCAAATACACTGCTCAAAATGAAACAAACAGCCATTTATCATAACATTCGGAAAGCACGCTTCTAAAGCCGATACAAAAGCTAATTCAAAATCTATTATTATTCTTCTCGGTTTCAACTGAGGATCTTGTTCCGAAAGCCATCGCAAAAACTTGGTATACAAACGCTCCGTCTTGTTAGGAGCAAGTAAATAAATAAGAGGTATTACCTTATTAGCACGCAAGCCATGTATCGTATACAATTGTAAACAAATTGACGGTACAGATTTAAAAGTACCGTCCCCCATCCAAACATCGCACTCGTCTAGAAACTTCAGATTTTGCTGAGTCGAAAAAACTAAAAAGCGATTGACGCCTCCACTGTCGTGCATCAAAAACTCTTCTCCTGGGGGTCGCAGGGACCCCCTGCGACCCCCATTGCCCCGGGTTCGATTAGTATATTGGCTAAAAAATATTTTTTTTCTAATACTACATTTTCCTATATCGCTGTCTCTCTCGCTCAGCAACGCGCGATAAGAGGGGGTAGTCTCGTTTAGCAGACTGGCCGACTGCAGGGTGGACAAATGTCTACCAGTCTCGTAAAGGACGTATGCCCAAATGTAAACAAACGCCATTTACGACTTTCTGACTCCATGAGAAATCCACGAGACAGAAATCCCGAAACATTCGGTTTAATTCACAAAATTATCATATCTCGGGATTGGGTGGACGGATCGACTTGTACCAAAGAGCAATAGAAAGAGAAAAATTAAAAAAAAAAAAGATCTCCGACTCAGAACTCAAATTAAATAAGTGAGTATTTAATTTTTCTACGGGTAAAGACGGATGAAGAGTTCCTTTGCCGAGCTTATTTTTGAAAACCATGCACGCCAAGTTTTTGTGTAGTCTTTGCAGTGAATATATGCGGTACGTACATGTGCACTTGTATGCTTACGTGCGCTTTTTTATATCATTTCTGTTTCTATAATTTCCTGTGGAGTTTCGTTGTACGTTCATCGTCCTTCGCTAGCATAATATCATAATAGTAATTTCTTGATATTAGTAGGATTTTCTTCGGAAGCTCTTGAGGCGACACAACCCTTTAGCAGGCACCGTTCAGGGTGTACATGATTTCTTGAGGAGCTTCTGAATCCATTCACTGTTCTTGGCTATTATATGTTAAAATGATATCATTTTTTTTAAATTAGGCACAACAATTATTGAGTAGCTTTTTTCGCAGAAAAGTAACTTTTTTCATACAACAGAAAGGAAATGAATGTTGTGAATCAAAATATAGTTTTTATTTTAATGTAATAACCAGAATGTAGAGCAGTAATTTTATAACTAAGGTCGCGATTTTTTAATAAATACTTGGCGTTCTTTTTTTACTTTTTCAAAGTATTTTCCTATATAATTTATACCCTATGTTTTAATGAGTATATGCGGTTATTGTTCCATTACACTGTTTTCTTAATCGTCACTTGTGACTACATAAATTTTAGGTTATGTTACACGTATACGAACACTTGTCAAGTTAAAATGTAGTGTAAAATGTGGAAAAAAGGAAACCCCTAGAGAAGTGAAGATCATTCACGTGGTATCGTTTTGAAGACCATTCATCCGATATTTCATTTATTTATTTTTCGGAAAAGCAATGATCAAACAAACGTTCAGACAACATTATTCACTGCAAACAAACGATTCTGAATCGATTGGCATTTAAAAAAATCAAATTAGACAAAATTTCGGCTAACTTAACGCTTTTTTTTGTTTCGTTTGTTGGTTAAAATATGTTATCAAACAAACATTCTAATTAATCAAACAATCAAAAACAAAGGCTAAACAATCATTATAAATTTAAAAAAAAAGCAAAAATCAAAATCGACCGGCCAGTTTTATCTAGCTATTCCGTAGACACGAGAATTAGTGGCACGTTGGATGAATCTACAATCTCGGCCGAGTCCAGTAACATAAGAGTCTTCAATCTCTACCAAGTTTCATAGGATAAATCGCCATTTGCTGCAGTCGATCGTTACGGAAAAGCGTCTCTCCGGAGGAACCACCAAAATCCCTGCCATCGAAGAACTTCATGATCATTTATGTGCCAAAGATAAAAAAGAGATCTCTAACTGCTCATCTCTGTTGCGCGAAACATTTCCAGTGTCTACATGATCGGCTGTCGGTAAATGAAAGCGCCATTCATTTTTCAAGCGTTTTTTCGAGTTCCTGATGTACTCACTATCGGTCAAGACATGATTTTGTATAATAAATTATTATACCGGTGGTCACGCGACTCCAAAATAAATGTTCCGACATTCTGCTCTCTTTATCGAAACAATGACTCAAAGTAATTAATCACTGTAATTACTGAAAGTATTTAACATCACCGCATTAATAAATGCACGAGAAATTTCATAGTGCGAAATTGAATTCCCTGCTCTTTAGAATTCGTCATGTAATTTACGATTGACCTTATAATTTTAAATTAAGTGCTGAAAAGTTATTGAATTTGAAATTTTTGACTGATATTATGTACAATTTTGGAAATATCTTTTTATGAAAAGATAATTCTATATAAACGGATGAATATTTTTTTTTGGATGAACGTACAATTTTTACTACCCATTTTTCAATTTTACTTTTCTAAAATTTCTAGAATTAATAGTAGAATCCAAATAGTATTAAATTTAGCCTCAATGAAATACAACAAAATTACTCATTTTTTCGAAAGACTAATTATTCGCAAAAAAACAAATTACGCGTAAAAGTTGGGTTAATTGTAAAAATTAAGAGATGAATGAATAAAAAAAAGATTCCGGTTACGTTTTAACAATGCTAACTTCAACACTACAAAACCTAAATCGAACTGTTGCGAATTTTTGCTCAACATAAAAAAAAAAAACAAAAAGGACGACGGAAATAAAAGTAAGGAAGACGAAAAAGCGTGGTTGGGAAAAATGAAACGAGGACGAAATTTGTCGGCAAATGTCCATCGTTTACCGAACTTTACTCCGTTCTCTTTTTCCGATTCTCTTTTCTTGCCAATATTCTTGCGCATTTGAACACCTTTTTATTTGCTCTGCGGGAGAATCGAGAGAAGATCTCAAAAAGCAACAGACAAAATGGGCCATCGTTTTGAGCGCGATGTATATGTCGTTTCCACCAGCGAATCTCGCGATTTGTTAAAAAAAAAAATGTATTCGTATATACATACATACTACACACATTCATATGTGGGTGTGTGTGTGTGTTCTGCAATTCTGCAATGCCAGCATAAAACGAGGATCGAATTCTTGTACGTGGGCAGAGGTGAAATCCTATCATTGGGCTATATCGATTCTTAAATATATTCGTCGCAAAGTTTTTTCACCCTCTTTTCTTCTTTGCCTTCGTCGTTTTCTTACAATCACCTGGAGATTTGTCCAAGCGAATTTTCCCGTGATCATATATTCCCTTGTTATCTTCTTTTTATTTTTTTAAAGCATTGAAAAATACAATCAAGTCAATTATGTGGGTATTAATACTCGAAAAAATGGAGTAACCATTGATTTTTTTCGTGTTACTAATCTCAATTATGAGCAATTAAAACGAGGAAGGCGATACAAATAGATATACTCTTTACGGGAAATCGATGAGAACATCGAATGATATTTGTTGATTGCAAAAAAATGTTAAACTAACTGATAGTAAATCAATTGGATAAAAATCAAGACTCTGTGAATGAGGTGAGAAAAAAAGTGTTTGAAAAGGGAGAAAAATCGGACACAAGGATCAAAAAAAGGATATGAAAATCAAGGTGAATAATTTGAGCGAGTCTATCGAGGGATAAAAAGATGCTGAAGGATATTCAACAAACCTGGCAGATTATGAGAAAAGCTTTAAAGATAAAAAGAACCTCTGAAAAATACGGATGAATGATTGCGAAGTGAGAAAAGACAGGAGAGGGCGCTCGGGGGAGAACAATATTTATATACTGAATTATATATGTGTGTATATGTGGATATAATGGAGGAAGAAGAGTACGAGAGACAGCACAGGATTTCTCGACCACGGCAACTTAAATTGACTCGATAAAAGTTGGCGAACAAAGCGCCTGTGCTTTCCTCTCAATATATGCTTGCATATAGATATATTTATGTAAATATCATTCGTACGCCTTACTTTTTCGTCTCACCTCGAGTTTTTCGTAACTCGTCTCGCTCGAAAGTCAGAGAGCTTTGCTAGATCGCAACGAGCTTCATCGTAACGCACACGCTATATATTATCAAACAAACATCTGCCAAACGTTATTACAACTTCGAATAAAGAAGAGCTCTTGGGCTTTGCTGGAACGAGACGACACAGAGAGAAAACTTTTCAACCACCGGGAAACCATGCACAAATTTCTATGTATATGCGTTTGCAAATTTTCGCACTGACGTGATTTTCAACATCGAGTTGTACGCCTTTGCTCCTCGCGATCTCTTCTTCTTTATTTCTTGTCACGTGACCAGATAGTAAAAAGCGTTGATTTGAAAAAAAGGAAAATAGTTTTCGATGAAGATTGTCATTATGTTTTCTAGTGGGTAGTTAATGGAATGTGTCAGTAATCCAGTTTTTGAGCAAATAATTGAACGATTGGGAAAATACATTTTAGATATCGTTCCTCGTAGATACGAAAAACTTCCGGATTAGGGGGAGGATGGAACAGCTCGCCATATTGACTATTCTGGAGCTCTCAAACAGCAGATATTTATCGCACACCTTTGCGAGCAAAAGCACGACAAAAAAGCGTAAGTGAGGAGGAGAGCGAAAGAGTCAGCGTTTCGCGGAAGCTTCATCGTTATTTCATCGTTATTCCGCCGTTATTTCCCGCAGTGAGTGAGCGGTTAAGCGAGAATTATTGCGCCCGTCCATCTCTATATACGTGGTGGAATTTCGCAGTGAGAAAGAGTGAGAGCTCTATCTCAACTATTGTGCGCGCTGCGAATTCGAAGTGCATTATTTCCTACTTTTGTTTACTGCGTCATATTTATACAAGTGCAACTTTATATAGATGATTCTGAATAATTCGTATGAACCAAATGTTTGACTTATTATCTCGAAAAATGGACCATTAATCAGTAAGGAATTATTGCCAAAACTGAAACGAAATATCTGTGTATTAAATATAACTTGTTTTATTTTTTATTTTTACTCTAGTACTTGTGAAAAAGGAAGCATGTATTTTGAACGAATTTTTGAACTATAAAGATTTCCTATTAATTGAATTATCATCCAATTGTTTATATAATTACTCAAATATTCATTTCTGTGTACAATTTTTATTGTTAAAGCGTGCAGAGTCTTTTTTCTTCAACCCATAGCGGCAACCCTGTTAATTCGTTTTTCAATACAAACATCAATGAACGAAGCAACAATCGAATTTTTGAAGTATTTTGAGCTAAATGAAAATGCGAGTAATTATGCCAAAGTTACAATGAAAAATATATCCCGAAACATCGATTTTTTCGTCCTCGGAAGATCAATGATGCACCGGTAAATTTTCCACTTGGAATTGCACGATATCCCGATATATAAAGACGAATAAAGGATACGGAAGAGAATCTGGGAGAATCTCTCGAACTTATATTTATATCGTGGTGAACCGTATCAAATCGCGAATACGTGAGACGGAAACGATATATTTCTCTGTAAATCTTTACGATGAATGTGAGAATATTCTAAATATTGGCTAATACAGTCATCTCGAAAAAACAAACAATCGCAAGTCCGTGTCAAAAATATTCCTATCCAAAAATGAACATTATTGAATGTACAAAAGAAATCGAAGTGTTTGACCGTTTTACTGAACGAAGCTAAATATCACTGCTCTAGCATTACGATTTTTCTCCTACCAATTTGCGATCAAAATATTGAAATACAATTTTATAGTAGCGAATACACCTCTCGTTGAACGAAATATAATTTTATATTATACATAATGAATTATATTATGCGCGATGCTGGTGTGACTTAGTTTTTCATTTTTGTCATTTTCTGCTGATAACGAATGTGTGACGTTTTTGAGTGTTTTTTTTTGAAGTTGCTACAGGCTACGTAACAACAATGTTAAAAATATATCGGAGTGTGTATCGGTTCCTTGCAGATATTTTGAGTGTATTATTGTTATAGAATATGCGTTGCTTTGTTAATTTCTCGATCATTTTTCCAGACATCAATTCGTAATTCATGCAGTAGAGTGTTAATTCGGGATAAATGTGAAGCAAAATTTTGTATCAAAGTGGAAATTGTCGCCATTTTGAATTGGGTGGAGTAATTCACGAGTGAGAATTTTTATCACTGCCTGTACGTAAAAAGCAAAAAAAAAGGACCACAACACGAGGGAGAGAGAGGGAGGTAAAGAACGGTCGCTTTATATTCTGGCAAGTGCGGCGGTGAGCACGCGCTTCGACTCTCGGGACGCTGTATATCTTGTCGATTTTCGCGAATGGAGCCGTCGCTTAGCCAAGCCTGAAACGCGTTTACCCGAATCGAGGCTTGGAATCCCGAATACTGTTCAAGAGAAAGAGAGTGGAAGAGTTGTAATTCGATTTGAGGAGCTATCTATAGAAATTGGCACAAATTTGGCCAACTAGACCGGCTAAAAATCAAGAACCTCTTTTGATTCTGAAAATCGAACCTGTATTTTATTGTCAATTAATGCATTTCTAAACAATGCTTTTCATTTAATATTCCCTAAACATCCTTAAGCCACCATTTTTCGAAACTAAAATACTCATTCAAAATTTCAACAAATACAAATGGAAATGTAAGTGCACCAGGGTGTAAAATTGATCTTAGTTTCATATTTCCCGGAAAGAAAAGATTTCTAGTTTAGTAATAATATACAGTTGATAATAAACTAATCGAATATTAATAACAATAATATTCATAATAATAATACAGAATCGGTTTTGCTCATTGGATTAGTTATGCCGAACGATGCAAAATCTCTCGTTAATTAAATCCTAGAACTCGTGGTGGTAGAGATATCGATATATCTCTCGATATACTGATATACATGCTTCGTAATATTCTCAGTAGAGATATCATTATTCATAAATCACAATTTAATTCCGACAAGTCTTATTCTCTCTCACTCTCTCTTTCTATTTTCTCTCGGTCTCTCTCACGTGAAGCGTATAAATCTTATTGATAAACGAGAGACTGGTTAATTCAATCTCAATGCGGCATTATAATACTAATAAGTTGCATATGTAAAATACGTAATTGGTGCAACAAGTTATGATTGCAAAATTTTGAATAAAAATTGAAACGTGCAGATCGAGGTTTGTCTTTAATTTTCGCTTCCATCAAAGATTTCGAGAATATTTTTTTTTTGGGTACGGACCTGAATGAAGCTAGAACAAATTTGGAATTTGAATAAAGTAAACAAAATCTATTTCATTTCAAAGTTTTATTTTGTTGATTGAAGCAAAATTAACGGCAAATTTTTCAGTATTTATTGGCTCGAATTGATATTTCAATAAAATATATCGAAGAAAAGAAAAATGTCTACTGTTATCAAAAATGTTAATTTTGCGCACGATTTCGGTCGTTAATCCAATTTCCTTTGATATTCGCAAGGAAAAGATCTCCGACAAAAAAGAAGAAAGACGAAGGCAAAGGTTGAGTCCGAGTTTTCCGAAGAAACTCGGAGTTGCGGGACGGGTGGATGATTTAAAAATAATTTCCAAGAGCACATTTCAGCTGTGAAAAGAAGAGAAATTCTCGTGCACTTTTTTTTTTATCTTTTATGGGGCACGCGTTCCAGTAGTTGGTGGGCGTAGTCCAGGATTTTTATTCGTGAAAATCATTTGCTCGGCGGTGAGAGAGGGCGTTGGAAATCACATCGTGACCATATAGATATTACGATCCCGTAACTTTTTCATACACATATGACACGTTTCATGCGAAAAATATTCAATCAAAATTAATTCAAATTTTTCATTGTCAAAAATGACAAACAATAATCAGTACTCGGGTATTTAAAAATTGTCCAGTAGAAAATTTGAGAAGCCACGTGGTTTTATGTATACCCTTAAAATCGGAGATCACAAAGAATGATTTAAAACCAAGATAAAATCACGGTTTTTATACAAAAATCGTCTTATAGGAAATACAATATTCACTTCTTTTTAAATTTTAATTTCAATCGAAGTGCTTATAAGCCGTAAAGGCTTCGTACCTATTACATATTGAGGGCAATTTGTTGGGAAAAAATATTTGAATTTTTTAGACACATGCAATTTTTAGCCATAACAATTTTCAATTCCTATATTCTGAAATAATAAAAAAGAATAAATTTTTATCAGATTTGTTTTGTTCCAAGTCGAAATGGTGTATATAGTTTGTTGATTTTAGGTTGAATGTCCCCTAGGAAGGATTGATACATATAGTACGTGGGTCCGAAATGGAATCGAGAGCTTGGCCGGTATGAGATAATTGTTTTGGAACCATTCAAACCTTTGTACATATGTATATATGAGCCTATATATCTATATATATGCCAATACGTGTAAATTCATATATATATATATATATATCGAGAAAAGATCTGGGAAAGGGTTGCCATGACTACGCCAGTTATACGATCTCTCCGGCGTCTTCGCTGCATATTCGCTCTCTCTCGCGGTTGAGAGCGCGCGAAATCGAACGACCACGATCGTGAGTACCTCAGGCCGCGAGACGCAGATATGTCTCCATGGTGGGGATACGAATCGCGGATAGGAACGATTATTTTATGGTGGGGAGAATAACGGAAGGCGTGGCTATCGGCAACGGGATGAAGAAGTTCGCGTAGGGGGATTCCCCGAGCACGCCTCCACTCTCTTTCGTCAAACTCACCCCTGACCCTCTTTTTCCCTTCGACCATATCTCGAAACCCGCGGAGTCCAACGCGAGACGCTCCTCCGGCAATGACACCACATTAGAAACTCGGCATGGATACTATAGTTGAAAATCTTTCTTTTTTGTATACCTTTAGAAAATTTTGCTTTTCAATAAACCACATGCGGTAATTTAATTTGAATAGAGTTCTTTATTGATGAAAAAAAACTTCACGTTTTTTGCTCCTTAATTCAGTGGAATTGTTTCGAGAAATAATTTTGAAAAACTAAAAGTGCGAAGTCTTAGATTATTCCGAAAATACCGAATTTGTTTATTTCAATTTATTATGCGAAGAGATTGATTAAACAATTTCGTTAGTTTTGGTCACGGAAAACAACACAATTACACGTACGATCTGACATACTCATATGTAATAAAACATATTATGAATAACTCGATTAGCGAGACTCGAGAGTCCTTTTCGCGCTTTTTCTACCTCCATATTCGTACATACACTTATGTAGAAAATATGGATGTTGAATGCATTTAACTGGAGAGTTGAGTACTCGCGGGGGACGTAGGGAAGACTCTGAAAACCTGCTGTTGTGAAAATAAAGCGAGAAATTCTCTCCCTTTTTCTCTTTCTGTATATTTCTCGCGTCCGGGGGGTAATTAATTTACGGGGACAAAACCGGTAACGAGTTCGGTGCATGCAACGTGTTTTCGTTGTCGACGGAGAAACTCTCACGCGATAGTTCCTCCCGAGTATTTATAACGTGTCGGAAAGCGTTTCGCATATATATAGAATTATATTTCAAAAATGAGATGAAAAAGCTTATGTCCTTATGTGAATTACGTAAACGCATTTAATTAACGTGAAAATCTGGTCAAAGAGAATTGAACCGAGATTAAATGCGAAAAAACTCCATTTCATAATCGTTTTTAACAAAACTGTGTCTTGAAAGATCCTAGACAGTTTTTTAGGCGTTCGATATATTTGGGATGTAATTTTTTAATTCAAAATTTCAAAATTATTATAGACGTGATGGTATGGTATTTTAGATGATTTTTTTGAAGAGATGGTATAAATTACTTGGTGTGTTTTGAATAGTTTAAAGATTACAAAAAAGTATATTTTTTTTTTAAATCAATGTGTGAATGAAGCATGTTCCATTAGTCTCTTTTTTTCGTAATTTTCGCTACTCCAGAATAGCTATAGAAAAGCACGAGAAACCCGAGAGACTACTCCCTGGACTATCGGGTCTGGAATTACTTTGGGAGTATCTCTCGAGTTCTCGATCGTACGAAAGAATGAACCATATACGTACGTATCGCTGATGCCTACATCGGATTACCATTTTTATCGTATATATCCGACGACGACGACGAAGCAGAAATGAAATCGTCCACAAGAGGCCTGATCGAAAGGTAGAGGAAAAAAGCACTTTCGTTGATTTCAAAATGTGTCAACGACTAAAAAATTAGCTGATGTTAATCAAAAATCCAAAAACTGTGTATTTTTGTGGTAGCCCATATCAATGTGTTGCTAATCCTTGAGTACGAGACTCTATACACTATTTTTTATTATTTTATTAAAAATAAAATCCAAAATCCCCTCTGCATGACGATGAACTTTTCTGATGAAAATAAATAACTAAATTTTCTATAATTAATAAATATAATAATAATAATAATAATAATTGTATAGAATTATATAAAAATTCTACGCCCTCGATTTATGCAGTGTGGCATAAATCGAGGTCGTAGTGTACGTTAATAAAAGAAGCGATGTTTTTTTGAATTCAAGATTTTGAAAATTCTCCAGAAAACTCGTTTGGATAGGATGAAAATTGAACCTGGTTCATCCCGATATTTGAATTTCTAAAAAGAAGAGCTTATCGAGTTTGAAAGAAAACTGCTCTACCTCTGGGACTCCTCCAGCCGCAATTTCCGAAACGAAAAAATCCGGAAAAAATCAGATCGTCGTAACCTGAAATAAAAAAAAACTCACAATACCGATGAGTATCGAGTAGATGTAAAAAAATGAAGCTCAATAGTGTTCATGGAAATAATCGATCGATCATATTGAATAATAACTACCCCTATACCGTCTGTTGGGAGTTGCATAAAAGTTGGGTCCAAAAAGGCAAACAACACGTGTGTCGTGATCATCATCGTCTGGTTGTGATGTTGTCGATTGAGTGCGTACATGATGAACGTATCGTAGGATCGTTAAGCGTCGTGTTACAGTGCCCCACAAGGTTTAAGAGAGGGTGGTTTTGTGTCGTCCGTGTGTGGAACACTCGGGTTGGTCCATCGGGGAAGCTGCGCATAGTGTTGGTCGCGAATGGATTTCTAAAGATCAAAAGGATACTCTTTAGGATTGCTCCATATATAGAATAGGCGGAGATACGTCCTTGTGATTTTGGATCGTCGTATTATACGTCTAACATTGTCAAGGGGGTTGGTAGTCGGCTATTTACGCGCCCCGCCGGTATCGTTTATATGAGTTCGTCACTCCTCGTTTCGAGACACGTCAGCAGTCTCAAATCTATGTATCTGCTCTCGAAACAACCTTTATATCGTTATAGTAACTACGTACAAGTCCCAAAAGCACTTTGCCTCTTCGTCTTTCTCCTCCTCGAGCGAAAAACCCATACCAGTCTCGACACTATCCGTCGGCGGTCCCTCGAGATTCGAAGATATTCGACGGGGATGTTCAAATTCGAGTACTGAATTCCAAACACGAAAATAGATCGATTGCTTTCAGATAAAGGTACGTTGCTAGCTGTCATTTGATTAGGTGTCAAATCGTACGAGTTCGTGCTCACTGATAAATTAAGCAATCGGCAAATTTCGAGAAACAAAAGAAAACAACAATTTCACGACTGTAAGATGAAATTTCTATGGAATATTAATAAAAAATTGCGCCTTAGTTTACGTCTAAATGCATTAAATTGAAAAATTTCATAAAAGTCAATAAAACAATAACGAAGCCATATTTTTATGTAATTTCTTTCTTCGTTTTTTTATTTGAATTTATGACCTTCGGTGAGCATTTCGATAATTGTAAAATAAGGGCTCTGAAAATTGCACGAAGAATGCGATTGACGTGGTTGCAGCTTGCGGGGATGGACGGATGAAAGAAAAAGAATTAAAAAGAAGAGGGTGGGGGGAGAGGGACAGGGAATCTTTGTAGATCGGTGTATAGTAATTAAGAAATAAATGAAGACGTCTGCCATGATGGCTTGCTCACGGGTGCAGGACTTGGCAGTTTTATATGGGGTAGACAGGACCGAAAGGTGTTGTTGCTGTTTTCTTTTTTTGCTAGCCTGAGAACTTGGAATAAGGGGGGACTCAAGACGAAAAAAAGGATGAGAGTACTGTTGTACAGTTAGTGTGCTGTATATATTTATACATAGTAAGAATTCGATGAGAAGGACACGCGATTACAGGGCAGTAATTAAATATAAGTAAATTAGTCCTATCAGCTGTCCTGGAATGACGTTTTGCTCGATTCTGATTATGATCATTATCATCCTCGTAATGATGATTTTGATCTTGTATACCTATTTCTTTTTTCTTTTTTTCACGTGACAGATTCACAGCATCATTCGCACCTTCTTCTTTTCGTCTTAAATATATACATACGCGTATTATATATTATATATATGGCCTCTCGAATCCCTTGAGAGTGCCGACTTGCCTGCGGCACTTTCATTAATCTCGCAGCTCGGAATTTCTCTCTATACATATATAACGTCGATCTCTTTCTTTCTCCCTGTCTCCGTCTCTTCCTTATCATCCGCAGTTCTTCATAATTCTGTCGAGACAGCATTTATTTTTGCGCCTTGTTAAGACACGAGAAATCGCGAGGATCAGTCGTCAGTGCAACTGTACGGACACATCATCAAAGCATCCTCAAGCACGGTTCTCATATTGAGCAAATCTACGTTCGTATAACGCGAGAGTACACAGAACAATTCGTTTTTGTATAGATCCTCGTCAATCTGATGAAAATATTTTTCTTTTGCTGGAATTACTCGATCTTTGTTCATTTCATTAAAACGAATCAACGTGATACGTATGATTTTTAAATATTAAAAAAAATAGTTGATTCTAAGATTTAATAGTCTAACCTAAGTAGAGTATTTCAAAGAAAAAGTTAAATATATCGAGATAGAGATTTCACAATTTTTAATCTTTTTTTACTCTGCAGCTTTTATAACGACGATTTTTGAATAAGTAGAATAATAAATTCTGCATTATAATATAAAATGGATCTTTCATTATCTTTCCAATAGCATTAAAATGATTATTTACAGAACTTGAGTTCGTATTCTGAACAAAAACCTTTTGTGATGAAGAAGCAAAAGAAAAAGAAAAATTTGGTGTCTCTTTCCTTGTGGATTCCACTGGTTGAGATATGGGAGTCGTTAAAAAATAATCACTGAATTAAATCGGGAGAGTATGGGAGGCCTTGTAAACAACCCTAAAGTATCTGTACAGTGTGTATAATAGAGTGGCATGGAGTTTCGTGTAATATACCGGCTAGATGTCGTGTTCCACCCTCTTCAGCTCTTCAGCTCTCTCTCTCTCTCTCTCTCTCTCTCTCTCTCTCTCTCTCTCTATCTTTCTCTCTTTCATACACACATAGACAAAGTCTCGACACATCGAAATACTTGAACGAGGGTGCAGGGGCCCTCGAGCTCTGTCGCAACGACCCCTACGAAATTCTCGTGCTCTCTTCCGATAATAAATGGGACCCTTGGGTACCGCAAATGAACCACGAAATGCTGCCGGTGTGTCCCGTGGACCAACCTGTCGCTGGACTCGAACCGAAGGACCATCTGTCCGGTATTTCTTTTCCTATAGACATACACACACATATATATATATATATATATATATATACGTATATGTATGTTTCATGACATTTTGCTTCGACCTTCGTATTCCCTCCTCCTTCTCTAACCCTCATCAACAAAGATTCATTGGGAGATAATAAAAACGATGCTCAAATCTGAACACCAGAAAAAAGGGTGTATAACCCCAGGAGGAGGAGGTTGAGAGATCGCCACGATGAAGATCGTGACGAATCTGATGACGTTCTAAAGCATCTCCTATTTATTTCACGCTAGGACTAACTCGAGATGAGATAACGTTGTGGCATTATGATTTTAACGCGCCAAATGTCGCACCTCGATCGTTGGACATACGAATAGTTAAGAACAGAGCATAATCGAGCGTAAAATTTCAAAAATTTTCATTGTGCCGTTATTACCGCATGTGGATGGTGCAAAATGGCCTGCGACCCTTGCTCTGAACCTGCTGTTGTTGCGACGAGGCCTCGTTAACTCAAATTTACGATGGTTTTTCAATGCCTCATTTCACTCAACCTTTATGCCCATGATGCTCCATGTTTCTCATCATTTTCGCCAAATATATTCTCACTCGCCAGTGTCCAGTGGATTTATATATAAATTTGACTGTTATTAATACGCGTATATCGGCTGGAAATAACGTTCGCGAGTCTACGGTTCAACCAGCGTTAAATTAGTTCGTTCTCGTATCCGCTTTGTTCACTTAACCTCTCAAAAATGTTTAACCCTCTTTCACGACCAAGTATATATACGCGTTTATGGTTAGTTACGGAAAATTTCTAACTGCCTCTCGTTTCCTCGTGAAAAGTTAGCTCGTTAGTCGAGCACGCCCTCTCGCTGTGCTTTTTCAGTGTGTACAAAGTTCAAGAGTGTGGCACGTATTAAGTACGGAAAGGAAAGTGCAAAAAGACCGAGAGAGAAAACAGAAAAGTGAGTGGAGAACACCTGGTCGATTCGGTTCGAAGCTCGAGCACAAAGTCGACGAGAGTGCTCCATATTTTCCGTAACTTTGCCAGTACAACATTCATTAATAATCCTAGCTATAGCTTCTCTGGAGGATCCGGGGTCCGTAAGTGACCGAATTTTTGGTCGCGAAATGGTCGGAGGCGACCGTTTTCGAACCGAAAACGGTCACGTCCGGCCATTTTGCGACCAAAAATTTGGTCACTCATGGACCCCGGATCCATTAGGGTTTGGCTTCCATTTGCTCCGAGCTACGAGGGTTTTCCTATTTTTTGAATAATTTTGGATCTCCCGTCCATTTTTTCGACACGTTCAGTTCTAATAAATATTCGGTTTCATCGTCATGCGAGGACATGGGAAAAAATTCCGGCACCGGAAGTCCGTTAGGTTGACGAACGTATTTACTTGCCATAAATAATCTATGGATAAATAACGAATAACCGATTGTTGTAAATCACGATTATCGAGGCGTACACCCGTCAATTCGTGCATCTATGCATTTTATACGTGAAAGGTTGAGATCGGAGTGCAAAACTAAAATGCACATGAGCTTAAACACAGCACCCTCTGTGACACACACACACACACACACACACACGCGCGCGCGCGCGCGCGTCAATTTTAATTTGAGATCAGCCTCGTGTTTTTTTACTCTCGCGCGGTGTTTGACAACTTTTCGTACGAGATTTATAGAGCTCGTATATATTGGCACGTAGAGAACACAAATCGTCATTTACGAATCATCTGCTCTCTCCCACTATTTTCTGCCTCTTCATCGAAGAAATTCGAATAACGATGATCGACGCGTGTATTACGAACAAAAATTCAACGCGGGATAAAAACAATCAAAAAAAACGGGCGAAAAATAAATCTGAGACACTAATCACAAGACGTAATAAAACCTTATCACAAAAAGCATTAAACAAGAAGAGTGAGGATAATTAAAATGTTTTTTTCGGTTTCCGAAACGAGATCACTAAGAGAGAGAGAGCAAGTTTGACTGTTTTATTTAATCGCTATTAAACTTTAGCCTCTGTCAAAATAGCAGCCACGACATAAAAAAATTATCCACATTTTCGATAAAATAATAAATGAACCAATTGCAAAATCACTCGTATTTATTGCGATCAACCGGTTATGAAATTAACGTGCTCTTTTTTAATTACCGAACTGATATATTTAAAAATACAAATTTACATTCTGAAGATATTAAAAAGCGGAACTTTTACTTATTTGCAGTTACATAATGATAAGCAATTAATTAAATGAGTTAAGTGAGTCCGATCAGTTGAAATAAATTGTAAATTCAATAATAAAACAGAGAGCATCTTTATTCTCATGTAATGGAATGTGGAAATTTTTTATTGATATAGATTAAGTAAAAAAAAAATACTTTAGTCAGTATTTTTTAGCGTCGATAATATAAGATCGTTGGGACAAAGTTTACGACGTCTCGGTTCAATTATCCCGTCCCTGAAACATGAAACTTAGCGTCTTCTATTATATTATCTAGGTGGATATTCTAGTGGTCGGGGGTTGAAACGCCGCGGGGGGTAAATATACCAAGCGGCGGAAAACTCCAATAAGCGAGAGAGAGAGAGAGAGAGAGAGAGAGAGAGAGAGAGAGAGAGAGAGAGAGAGAGAGAGAGAGAGAGAGAGAGAGAGAGAGAGAGAGAGAGAGAGAGAGAGAGAGAGAGAGAGAGAGAGAGAGAGAGAGAGAGAGAGAGAGAGAGAGAGAGAGAGAGAGAGAGAGAGAGAGAGAGAGAGAGAGAGAGAGAGAGAGAGAGAGAGAGAGAGAAGGGTGGAAGAGGAAGCGAGGAAAGGGAAAAGAGATAGAAGTCGTTGACTCTCTAGTAGCGAGAGACTGTGTTATAAATATATATGTATATCGCCTGTGGCTAGGGGTGGTTGGTATACACCTGGGGTGCCGTTACTTTGCCGGTGCACAGCCCCGGAAAATTGTTTACTGGATTGTTTAAACGAAATTTACTAAAGCTTACTGATTTTATATCACAGCGGGAACGGAACCCCGGGGAGCCACAGCGGGATTATACATTAACGAAGTTAGCAGGCGCGTCCCGCCCTCGGGCTTGTACCAAAACGTACGTGTTACACACTATATATATCCTAGATCGGGCTCCATTGAAACACTTTTCACCATTTGCCAATTTTCAACATGTAAACTACATTTTTAAAGGGTTCAATTTAGAAATATAGTTTATATATTTTTTATATAATTTTCATTGTTGACAATATTAACAATACTGCTATTTCACCTCTCGAAAAATGACGAAAATCATTCAATTGATTAGAAATATAACAATTTGCAATTGCAATTTCGGAAGGTTCAATTTTATAAATAATTATAGGTATATTGTTTATATTATAATATTATTATGCATAGGAAATTGTTAAAATTGATTGAATATTGATAGATTATAAATAAATACATCAATGCCGACAGCAATTTCGTGATCACTCCGGTCAAGTAGCTTCCAGTGAACTCACTACTTCGATGGGTGACTTCTTAGTTATAAACTGGCTCACGCTTCAATAGCTGAGCGGGAAGCAATTTTTCTGAGTTTCCGATGAGGTAATTCAACCAGAAACTCGGTAAAAATATAGTCGACCATATCGACACAGGTTTTCCACACTTTCCCTGGGCATTCGTGCAAATGTGATGCAGTAGAGCATTAGGAAAGAGTGGTTGTGGGAGAAAAGGGTGCAGGGGGGGGGGGGGGTCTCACAGAAATATGAAAATCGGTGGAGTAAGTGAAAAAAAAATAAAGTATTGCCAACTCCGCGATGAGGTTGGCCGAATTTCGTTGCGCCAATAGTTATATTACGTTTAGTTAATCACCCGGTGGTTGATCCATTGAAAGTCACGTCGTTGAGACAACTACGCCACGATTTTGCCGCTAAATTTTAATTTAT
This sequence comes from Rhimphoctona megacephalus, assembly GCA_963989365.1. Lineage (NCBI taxonomy): Eukaryota > Metazoa > Arthropoda > Insecta > Hymenoptera > Ichneumonidae > Rhimphoctona > Rhimphoctona megacephalus. The sequence continues at coordinate 17,933,054 of OZ022421.1, forward strand.
TTGAGTTGTGTCTATTTCATGCGATACAAGCGTAATATATGGTTACATTGAAAAAAAAAAAAACAAAACTTGAGACACAGAATCAATTGAATTTGAAATAATCACACGGAGGTAAAGTTGTATACGGTTTGTCCATGACTCGATAAAATAACAGCATCGAATAAACTTCTTTGCAAGAATTGAATTCAATTGAATTCACACCATAGATCAACTAAATATAATTTATGATTAAGCTAATTACTTAGTAGTAATTTGGATGAAATCTTTTGTTACTATTCAAACAAATAAACCTTTTGCTAAAGCTACTAAAATTTCGTTGCGCAAACAATAAGTTTTATGTAATACGAATTATATATATTGTAACCGGACAGCTTTATTCCCTGGCTGGATTTCTGGTGTGGCAGAAAATCGCTAGAGGGCCACGGGCGGAGCGCTCTCGCGTGAGCGTCGCATCGTCCGTGTGCCCATAAGGCTCCGACATTGAATCGTTAACGCCTTACATACGTCCAGCAGCGCCTAAAACGCGCTAAAAGAAAAACTGTTTTTAGAAGAGATAGCAATAGAAATTGATAAAAATAATTTTTACACATTGTTTATTAGTATTTAAACTTTATAAAAAAATTTATTTCATTTTTTTTTTTGCAAAAATTACAACATAAAAAATCACGTTTCCCGAAGCACTATGAAAAAAAAGTTGCTCCACGGTCTGCATCATTTCTTCTTGAAATGCTGATGGATCTACAAAACGTAAAAAAATTCTTGTAAAATAAAGTTGTAGTTATAGTCTGTCGAGCCGGATTTTTGAAATTCGAAAAATTTTTGCAATTTACGGCAGTTTAAAAAAAAGTGTGCATTTTGTGTCATAAATGTCACACTTTAATTATGTTTACAAATTTTTTTCATCACAACATCAAAAATCCGATTCGACAGACTATAGAGAAAACAATTTCGAATATTTAAAAAAAAAGCATTAAAAAATATTAAAAACTGTATGAGTTATCATGCAGACCGTGTCAGAAAAAGTAGTTTTGAGAAAAATGCATTTAAAGTTTCAAGTGTGCGCATCAGACTCTCGTTGGGCAGTCACGTTTTCTATAATAACTTTCGATCTATGGGGAATTTGTACAATCGACTTACACAGAAATACGCCTAAAACTATAGAGAATAATAATCTGTAAAAAAAAATCGATTTTTTGAAAACTTAAATAATGATCGTCGACAAACCCCGAATCCTTGTTTTACCAGGTAAACAGGTTTAAGGCCTATCGTACAATTAAAGTACGCGGGTATAAAAAGGTTTTGCCACCTAATTATGTCAGGATAGGCGCTCTTACGAGAGAGTAAAAAATCGATTAATTGTATTTTACTATTGAAAGTCGCAAAATATAAAATCAAATATATCAAATAAAAAATATTCCAAAAAATATATATATAAAAAAAAAATTTGAAATATTTCTTACAGTCATTCCAAAATCATAATTGTAAAGTACAATTACTGTACGTTTTAATTACACAATGCAATTCATTTAATCCAAACATGATTGATACAATTGACTGAAATATTTTTCCGCATTCTCCGAGCAGTGCCATGATACTATTTCAAATATTTATTGAATTTTATTGAAAAAATGTTTTGGTTCCATTGAATATTTAAAGTTTTATCTCAAATTGCGGGCGTAGTTGGCTCAACAAAATACCTTCAACTACGCGCGGAGGTTGCGTCAACTACGCCATTGGTTTCGCCGTATCCAACCTCAGGCCGTAGTTGACCCAACTACGCCTCCGTTCTCAGCACTATGTCTTTTTTTCAGGAGGGAAATGAAAGGTTAAAGTGGTGGGATAGGCACATAAGAATCCCAAAAAGGGAACGCGCAAAGCATTGGAAATAAAAAAGTCAATAAACATTGATTAAGATAATATTACTATGAATATATCCTCCATGGAGCTACACTGAAGTACTTTTAATCATTTGTTAACTTTCGTCATACTTACTGTATTTTTGAAGGGTTTAAATTATAAGAATATTCCAAACAAGAATGAATAAGATCAATTAATTCTTAAATAAGAAATGGATGTATAATAAACAACAAATATTATATAAGTGAATAATAATCAATACATATAATGACACGCAGTTGGATGCCACAGAATTTATCACTGAGGAGACAGAAAATTGATCAGCGAGGTTTCGGATTTCTGTAAGTTACAGAAGTAATAAAATACATATCATAGACATAGAGGATGGATTTGTTAGAAGTCTCGCAACACTTGAATATCTACCTGCAAACGGTTCAGTGTAGAATAAATGTTTTATGGGTTCCCGTTCGATGCTTCCAACTTCTTTTTTTTTATACATAAATATCGAAGGCTTAAAGTTGTAAATTCTATTTTTTAATGTTATACATACGTCCTTTCATTTTTAAGACACGGTTATATCGTATTGGAGTTTGTGTGTATCTATATTTTTTTTAAGCTACCGTACAAAATCAACCGACCGACCGGAACGGTTTCGAGTCCACAAAATAGAGGGCTGAGGAAACAAAAATTGAGTTAAGGTGGATCTCCATCTGGTGAAAGTGGTGAGCGTAATGTCCCCCCCCCCCACTCCCCACGACCCCGTCACTCTTTTCAAAATCAACGATCACCTCTATAATTTTGGGTAATATATTACGACGATAATTCGCGTATTGACGTAAGAACTGGCAATTATAACTATATGGCGATCGGAACCCTTGGCAAATACGATTCTCAAATTCTTTTGCACCCTCGTGGATAGAACCGTCGACCATATGGTCCACCTTTTGCCACGAGTCTTCAAGAAATCAACCATCTCTTTTTTCTCTCTTATTCTCGAGGGTATCCTTTTTTACCCTCAGTCTTTCGCACTTGACCCTTCCATCCCATATTGGCTACGATACCGTTTTATAGGGTTCAATGAATCGGAATATTTTTCATGTCAGTTTTACAGGTGCTCGATAATGAAAATTTGTATCAAGTATTTTATTATTTGATTTATTTTATTTTTTCGAACTTGACAGTTCAAACAATTATTAATATTATTGAATGTAATTTAATTAATATTCCACTTTTTTGCCGTTATTCCCTTAAGGATGATCTCGACGATTTTTTCACGGAATAAAAACTAAAAAATACATAATCAAAAATAAATGTAAAATACTCGTACAAAAGTACTCTGGAAACTCCTTTCCTAATTAAAAAATTGATCGATTCATTGCCTCGGGATAATAAATGAAAGCCCAAAACTGGAGAGGATTTTGCTCTCTTGCAATAATGTAAGTATAGTAGAGAAAAACGGAGGAGAGGGATAAAATTAGAGGAGGATCGGGTTAAATACGCGAATGCCACGGTTGCGCTGGGCAAGAGACAGATTAGTCTCGTAATAAAGTGCTGTTCGCCGCGGTCCGCGGAGCTTTCTGTTTAACTGTAAATATACATATATATACATTCATAGAAGGGTGTACACGGTCTCGAGCTTTGGGGGCACGATGGGAACGGTCCACAAGGGAGTCACTAAGACAGTGCTCTGCGACTACTCCCTCTCTCTCTCGTTTTCTCTTTATTTTCTCGAAAGGCTATATATATTTGTAACGCCGAGTACTCGAAAGCCCCGCTCTGAAACAGATTTAAACTCGTTTTCTCTGACTCTCCCCGGGAAAGTTCGTACCACCTTTTAATTAGTTAGCCAGCAGTGGAAGAGAACACGGCGAGAGGAAGAGAGAAAAACGAGAGAAGAGATCTTTCTTTCTTTATATATGCGTATATATATATGAGTAAAAGTGACTTTTCCATCTTGACTTTTTGTTCCTATCATCGAAAAGAAACTTCATAAAATTCTTTTTTAATATATACGAAGCATATCTGTATCGTTTAAATATAATTAAGATTGTGGCACGATAATTAGCTGAGAATTGTCATTAGGGATTAATTCGTAATTTATTGTAGCTCGGGGAAATATTTTTTTTTGTATTCAAGGAATGATGAGGCGAGTAAATTATTCTCAAAAAATCGCTGTACTCATAGAAATTTTTCGTGTGGTTTTAAAGAGTTCTATATATTTGTAATTATTATTTTTTAATTTTGTGCATTTTTTAAACATTTCGGATTCTCAAAATGATGATAAATACAATATTAACATTGTCGATGGTTTTGAGTGTAAATTATTATGAGAATCAATGTAAATAGATAACGAGCAAAGTTTAAATGATGAGAATGAAGAAAAGTTCCTCTCCACGGTCGCGTAGATTTGTATTAGAAATGCAACATTGAAGGTTTTGAGAGGTTACATATATATAAATGTAGTTATAAAGGGAAAGAGGTTTAAGCTCGACGGTAGAAATTACTTAACTCTCGGATGATACATAAATTAAGTAGGAATCGTAAAGGGGGTAGGACAGACTCGCAGCCAGTTAGTGTGAGGGTGCTCCAGGGGGCTGTACACCCCTTCCATTGAGAGAAGCTTCGATGTAGGAATTCTCTCTTTCTCTGGTCTCGCCCTCTCAACCCTTTACGACGCTTTGCGTGGTGTGCCCCTCTATGCTACCTAATAGAATTACCCTTTCTCTCTCTCTCTCTCTCTCTCTTGTCCTTTCTTTGTATATACATAAATTAATACGCAAAATAGAAAGCTCGAACCCAATGTTCGATTGAAATTGCTGGTCCATTTCCTATAAATGGAAAATGTGTGATCACGAGTGAGTTAGAATAATATTTAACAAAATAAAAAAAAATGTGGCAAAGGAAATATTCTTGATTATATAGAATTTATACGGAGGCTGAAATACTTCCGGAAATTCAACTGACATTATTGATATATAATATGTATTTTTAATGTTCTTCAATTATTTTTAATATACTCTTGTACCATTTTGAATGTTTTGCTAATCATGCAAAATTTTTGGTCATATAGTATAATTAATCTGCAGTGAGCCAACAATATTTCACTGATCGAAAAGTATTATTGGAAACTGAGGCTAGCATAATCCTAATACCAACTAATATGATAACTCCGAAAAAAATTTCGTTTTTGTTACCTAATAATTTCGCGCAATCAATCAATACTGAGATAAAAATGTTATTGACCGAAATAAATTTTGTTTCTTTCGATCAAAATATTTAGATGGACACATATATGTACAACACAATATATTTGAGATGAGACAAAATATTTTTCGAATCAACAAAACTGTGATCCAGTCAAACAAATTGATGGTAATGCAACAAAATATCGTTCGAATAAACTAGTTCATTTATTTATGCTGACGATATAGTTTAATCAGTTTGACAATTGAGATTTAAACACTGAGAAAAAATGTTGTTAACCGAAATAAATGTTGTTTCTTTCAATCAAGTCGTTTAGTTCGGTACGGGCCACAAAATATTTTTGAGATGAAACAAAATAATTTGTGAATGCTCGAACAATTTATTTGTCGAGCCAACAAAACTGTGGTGGAGTCAAGCAGATTAATGTTAATGCAACAAAATATTGTTTGAATAAACTAATTCATTTATATATTCCAATGTTACCGTTTAGTTAATTTAATAATTGAGATGTAAATAAATATTTCGTTAAAGCAACTAAAAAGTATACTTAAGCAAATAAATGGCACTTGTTGTTCGAACAAAAACATTTACAACTACATACAATTACAAGATACAACTACAAGACATTTTTATGATTTATTTGGAAAAACTACATCGTTCGCCATTGAACAAAACAAAATAGTCGAATCCATCAGTTTTTCATCCAACAAAATAGATTTATTTCAATGAACAATATTTTTTTTCTCATTGAAGGTATCGATGCGAAATTTGAACCCGGAAATCTTAAAGATTTCTTAGAAGGGAAAATCCAAACACCATAATCTTGTCCCCGGCAGATGGCAAACTTGGCTTCGCAAAAAGAATGTAATTGTAAAGTGGTCTGAATCTTTTGCCCGCTACTGTATGTACTTAGACTGTGGCACGTACAATCTTACATTTAATTTGTTACAAAACACTAACATAATACGAGCAAAGCTGCGAGTAACCACTAGTCATAACATAATTGCAAACTCGCTAAGAATCTTGTATCAGCTACTATATTGTAATATACAAAATTATAATCAATAGAAATTTATACGAAAAAAGTTAAATATTCAATGAAAGTTCATGTGAAAAAAACAAAAAAAATTCTCACCAAAATCTAAACAGAGAAAATCGTGAGAAAAAGTCACGCGACGCTCGAATATTGAAGGAGGTTCGGCCAGGAGGGATTACGACACAATAAATTGTCTAGTTTTGTATTAAGTCGACGGATTGATAATAACCCGAGACATATGTAATTTTTACATATGCATATATAGATCGATGTGGTCCAAGAGTCCATTAAAACACTAAGTCCCGTGCGAAGAGAGATGCGCCACTCAGATACGAAGTATTGGGGGATGAATGAGAGAGGAGTCGGGTATAATAATTCGTTGAGTAAAACCCACCCCTTGTGGAGATGGGGTTGCAACTACGAGCTTCTATACATTATGCGGGTTTTCTCTTCGAGGATTACGCGAATATGTGATCCATGAGCGCACGCCCATCACGAGAGATGCGAGGGTTCGTACTGGAATCCCTAGAGATCGATGGATCACGAGTCCGATAAGCTAATTTTTTTTTTCTACCATATTTTTTCAAATTTGCCTCGATAAAATCGACGACGGTTTAACGAAAAACGAGATCCAACAATTCGAGAATGTATACAAGAGAATGGATAATAACTAAAACTTCTATGGGGTTTGTAAATAAAAATGTTAATGACAGTCACGATTTTTCATTGATTCTCTCTTGGATTCGATTTATAAGTAGATGGCTCATTTTTTTTATTGCCCCGATGATCGATTTTATATTGCTTATAAATTTGCTGGCTTTCGTATTGCACTTTTAAATATTTAACCCTAAATTTCTACACGATTTTTTCGTACCACGTCGTTCCTATATGGGGGCAATTTGACCTGAGCCACTTTGCGAGCTCATAACTCTTAGTAGAATTTATTTGAAAACTATTGTACAATTCCCGCTTGATCGAATGGTACAAGACTCAATGCCGGAAAACGTGTAATGAGTGAAAATTTTAAAATTTACTCCACTCCTCGCAAGATCATTTCTATCACGTGTTTCTCCAATTTTCGATCGCGCACGAGAGGAGGTTCGATTTTCAAGATGCGATCATTGTCTCTCTATCTGTGGACGAGGACGGATCTTCTACTGGTCATCGTTTAATACTTATATCATAAAAAGTTAATACCCATATATATCGACATACGTTCGTCTATTATCTCGCCGTTTCACGACGACATTTCTCGATTTGTACTTGGGTATTGATTCTCCGTCATCTTTGTGTCATCTACATCGAAAGTCCAGCCCTGGCTTTAAGGAGAGATTCATACAGATCTCTGTATGAATCTCTCCTTAATAGTGCACTATTAAAATAATTTCATCGCAGCTTTATATACGGATTTCTAATAAAATAAACGGTTTCGTCCGTCTAATATTTATCGTTTGTTAAAAATTATCTGTATTTAAATACATGACGTAAAATTACATATATATATATATATAAACCTCGAAGGCCCTATCCGTTCAGGGAGACTAATTATATGAATTAATAGGTGTGGGTGTCTATGGACGTCTGTCCCTTGATTTTGTCACAAATAAATGAATAATTGAGCATATACAATGATAGAACGGACCCTATACACCCGTTCTATCTCGCATCGCTACACGGAGAGAAAAATATCACAAAAATTACCATGCTCTGCACAACAAATTAGGCGTGAAAGACATTACTGGGCTAATTTATCGAAAAACAAATTAAAGATTCTAATCAGTATCGCAATATTTGAAATAAGACTATGAATTTTTATAATAGGGCACAGTCAAATTTCAAAAAGCCTATGAATTTTTGTAATACGGCACAGTAAAATTTCGGAAACAGCACTGTAAAAAGTCTCACTACAAAATAAAAATTCCTTTTCCCGGAATTTCTTATAAATATTCTGAAACATTTATCTCCGTGTACATGGCTTAAAATTGGATTTCTTGATTTTTTAAAAAATAATTCGGTTGTTCCATGAAGTTGAGATATGAAACTATAAGAAAAAAATATAGCAAACTAACTTGAACATTTCTTGTACAAAACTGCAAGGGGTCAAATTATGGTGTTTCTAGATCTTAATACTTCAAAACCGGAGCAAGTGTCGAATAAAATGCAACACAAACGCTTTCTGGAGTAGGTATTGGTTTTATTTACTCGTTAAACATTGAAATATTACTCGTTGAACGTTGACAAAAATTTTCACGGTATCGGTACCCATGGTAGATACAATAGCGTCCGATGCGCATTGCATCGTGGTAGCTTGCAGCGGAGGCAAATATTTTGGAATTTTCGGCTGTTTCCCATTGGACGGTACGAACAACGTATGTGTTTTTCAATTCTGGAGTCGATGGGATCCACGGTATAACCGGGATTATTGACGCCAATGATGGCTCCCATTTGCATACGTAACGGCATCGATTTCACGCTCGTACTTATCCTCCTGGTTAGGAACGGCGTGACCAAATCTCTTTTCGCGTTTCGAAAAACGCGTGTTTTTACATATTTATAATTACTTACTTTTTACAATTACTTTGTAGCTTGACCTCTCTAGTTTCAACACCCAAGGGATTCATTTGATGAGCTCGAATTTATAGCAACAATGATTCATGAGCGAATTTGAAAATTTTCGAAAGATTCTCGGTCATTGCCGTATGGATGGGAATCTGTTTAGAGCCCTTTTGAAGTTGTTCGTAGGCTTCGACTCCTGGACCGGGTAAAAAAATTTGATTTACGTATTTGAAATTTAGTACAATATTTACGGGGATTGAGAAAACGCGAAATGTTCTTTTCGATTGCAGAATTATGCATTTAAATTTTCTTTTCGATTGCAGAATTTAAGCATTTTAAGGAAGAACGATCGCGGCAGTACCTTCAAAAAGTTACGCGCATTACGTATGGACAAAACATGGCGATAGACTAAGCGAAACGTGAAAAAATTTTTGGCGTGCCTGTATTCAGACTGCTACAACACACGGAAAAGCGGTCTATACAAACACACGCACACCATGAAATTTCGTTTCTCGTCACGATCGTGCAACGTCGCATTGAGCAGATGACAGTATTCTTTTGGTATTTCTCTATCACTGCTATGAGTACAGCAAAAGGTATCGAAAATGTCGAAACAAGAAAGGTATAATGGCAGATTTATAAAGAATAAAAATTTGACAAAAAAGTTGAAATTTATCGGGACAATGCGAGAAGGAAAATTAAGAAAGTCTGTCATTGTATTCAAAACTACATTTTAAATGTAGGTTATGCTTGAACTACAATAAACAATAATTATTATTTGAATTAAAAGTTGTTTTTAAACAATACATAAATTTGTATTGCTTAATTAATCATTTATAATTTTATACCAACGACAACGCAACCATACTGAAGTAAAGAAATCCCGTGTGTTTGTATAGCTACACGCACACTGCGACGGTTACAATGTTGCCGGATCGTATTCCCCCCATTCGCAGCCGGGTAGAAACTCCATAAAAATGTACATCTTCCTACTGTTGTATCTCGACTTCAAAACGGTCAATCGAAGTATTTTTTTTTTACTTGTCCAAAAAATATTCATTTAGATCATGCTATTTTTTTAATTGAAATCTGTCGAGACGTTTATTTGCTACGATTGAGAGAAGGGCGACGGACTATGTCTACAGCATGCTTCACATATACGATACGTGTTAAACGTGCCAACTTTAATGGTAATTATCTCCGGTTCTAAACGGTCAAATATTTCCAAATTTCAGTAGCGGACAGATGCTGCAGTCTGTTTTGAGTTATAAAAATTTGAAGAAAATCTGTCGACGCGTCGATTTGCGATCGTACTTCCTTAATGATACCATTGTGAGGGTTCGGCGATCCTGCATTCCAGGATTATCAGTATTAAAGTAAAAAGTGCAGTTTTTGCTTTGATTGCTCGTAATTAAGTCAAAATAGAGATGGAGAGTCCTCTGATGGTTTTGAGTAGTGTTCGTATCAAAAATGAGTATTGTAATAAAATTTATTGAAAAAAATGTCCCTTAAAAGTCGTTTATCATTGTAGAATGAAAGCGTCAGTTCAATTTCTTGATTCAAGTATATTCGAAAGAAAAAATGGTATTATAGTAGTTGGCCGAATTTATCTGATAGTCGAATATGATGAAGTGCCACATTTATTTCTCGTTCTTTTTTTTAAATACGTATATATACATAAATACAACGTATATTTTTAAGCCCGACAATTCGAACCCCTTTCATCCCCGAAGTTTTATTTTTTGGCACTCGCACAAAAATCTCCGAGAAAGTGGTCTCGCTTGCGAAAGAATGGGAGGGATGAGAGGCGAAATAAAAGAGAGAGAAGGAGGTTCAATTTCACCGCGAAATAAAGATCCTCTCACGGTGGTACATAGCATTATATATAACCTTACCGAGTTCAACCCCCTCGTACTGTGTCTCTTGAATTTTCTTATTTATTCCCGTCTAAAATCTCATTCGCATGAGATATCGGACGGCTCAAGCACCCGTTTTCTTTCCTTCTCTTTCTGTCTTTTTCTTTCGCCGAGAAAAAATATAAGTAGAAAATAAGGAAAAAAAAAAAACCCGAAGAGAGAGACGTACGAGAACAGGGCGAAGAATTCTGGTATGATTTTTCATTAAAGTGTCTGCCGGCTGTGAGATATGGTCCGGACATTGAATGCGAGTTCAGACTTTTTTTTCTTGATACAGCAAATACTCGTGGATAGGATGAAAAGCAGTATCGTCGAAGTAACAGTGCTTGTGTTGTATTTTGATTGAGCAATAAATTTTAAATAATAAATTCGAATAATTTTTTTATATATTTTCATTTTGAACATAAATATATTTCAATTTGTATTCTGGAAATTCGTAAATACGATTTAACACGAATACGCAAAGAAAATCCTTTTTTACAAATAAAAGTTACAAAAATATCTCTAACGTTTATAACTAATGTTTTTTATACAGCAAAAAAACATTTGCTGTAATTAATATTTTAACAGTAATCTTTAAAAAAACTCACAAAACTGTTACAATAAAAAAAAAAAAAAATCACTTTCGGATGAAGGAATCTCGTACAATATTTTGGCATGTTGAAATTTTTTTTCCTCGTCGTGAATCCGCAGAAAGAAAAATAAAAAACTGAAGATTGGACAATCGCTGGAAGATCTGACGTATATTATGAAGACTCGTTGCTTTTCCCACGCATAAGCGATAAGAAGTTGTACATATGTACGTTCAAGGAGGGAATTTTGTGCATGTGCTTGAGAAAACACAAGGATTCACGTACGTACGAGCACATTGAAACCCGTGGTGAATCTACGGGAAAGATAATTTTCTTTTTTTTCTCTTTTATTTGCATTCTTATTATTATCATTATTGTCATTATTATTATTATTATTATTATTATTATTATTATTATTATTATTTTACTCGAGTATACGAGAGATGCCTGAGACGTTTTGAACAGGATCCAAAGTGCTAGAGATCACAGCGCGCACATCTCGACTTTTCTTATGCAGTTTACTTGAGAATCTCGCTGCATAATACCGTTCATTTATTCTCTCGTAATTCTGTTTTCACATCGCCGCAACAAATGTTCTCTAACTTTAAATGCTTTCATATTTTCCTCAGTTTTGCTTTACTTTTATGTTGGTAAAATAAAGGAAAAGCTTTTTTTATTCGAGATATTTACGCCTAAGCATTGCAATTCTTCTAATTAGCCGGAAAACCACATTTTAAATTAATATTCGCTGAATGAGCGCATGTTTGTAAAGTTTTTTTAAAAATATTTTTATGAAGTATTTAAATTTTCCATTTCGTTATTAGTAAATTGAGTTGCACAAATGTTTGGGTTTCGCAAAATTTGTTGGTTGTCAAATTCAAATTTGTACTAATTACGAAGAAACTTGTAATGTTTTTATATAATTAACGAAAGTTTTAGTCTTGCCACGGACAAATCAGAAAGTTTTTAGCAGGGATAATTATTAATGGAAAACATGATTCCACAATTGTTCGATAAATTTTTGATCAAGTTATTTGGAAACATGATAAAAAAAAATTATATCAACGAATAAAGAACGAAATAAACATTTCAGGTTCGAATCGATCACATCTTTTCATTTTTCCCAATTCCCGTTTTTCCAATTCTAATGCAGTCCAAAATGGAGGTTTCAACGAATCGATAAAATGCTGGATTTTCACGGAGTCCAGCAGGACCTTTAATAATTTCCTTGACTTCCGTTCTCATCGATGTCATAGTCCAAAGAATGCATACGATTAGTCATTCTCTTGTCATTTGTCGCGGACGATGTCATTTCGATCTCGAATAAAAGGTTGAAAGAAAAAAAGAAATACACAAACCAATCTCATTGTCTGCGGATATCGAATTTCGTCTGGAGAGATCGATAGCTCTCCTCAATAATTATATATATAAGAGTACATGTATATATATTACAGATGTTGAGTTAGTTTTGATGCGGGGGCGAGGTGCAACCCCGATCAAACACATTAAGACACGACTTCCGGCGGACGTCGAAGCCCCTAAGTGGACCGCCATTGTGTTGCCAAGTGGCGAGAGCGACCATTGTACTCATCTCGATTTTACATGTATCTGTTCCTCTCGCTCTCCCTCTCTTTTATTCCGTCAATTTTTCTCTTATTCCACTGATATGCGTTTCTTTTCTCGAGTATATACAAGGCCTATCTATGCAGGGAAAATTGGAGAGTCGAGTGACTCTCAAAGCACCGGTTTTGCCTAGGGCAATTTCCCGATGTTGCTATCCGGTGGTACAAGTTATAGAACATTATGGGACTTTCGAGAATGTCGAGTGATTGCCATTTCTATATTCTAGCCACTCTGGCAACATTAATTTGAACTTTCTATAAGCAGAATTCCGGCGTCAGAATTGACAATCACGCGATTCGCAAAACGACGACGAGACACATCTAACACTCGATTATTCGCTTCATTGACCAATTGCTTTAGCGAGAAAATCGAAAATATAAACAGAAAATGTATTTACGGCTGTAAGAATGAATATATGTGTGAGGTAAATAAACGTCATGATCGCATTTCGATTTTTTATAACAATTGACGATATTCATTTTTTAATTCACATATTTCTAGTTTTTTACGCCATTTTTGAAATGTATCAGGATAGTTTACGAAACTACAATTAGTAGTCCGTTTTCATCACAATTTCACGCGGCTTTTTCGTGAAAATAAATAACAATAACAATAACAAGAAAGTACGGACGGATAAATAACGAGTGTCGTAAAAGTGGTGATTATGACGTCATCATCGCCCTCTCATGAACGATAATAAAGGACCAAATTTGCAAATATATTCCATGCCTCGTCAAAAAATTTCAAACCCTCTTTTCCTTTTGCCACACTTTGACGATGGTGTATGAGGAAAGAGAAAGCGAGAGCGAGAGAGAGAGAGAGAGAGAGAGAGAGAGAGAGAGAGAGAGAGAGAGAGAAAGATCCGAGCTAGAGCCATTGATTCGCGTATCATCGTAATTTCACGGCGCGTTACCTACGCGAAATAACTTGGGGGACCTCTCGCGAGGTTTGTGTGTATGTGTTTTGGATAAGCTCATGCTTTTCTCGCCTAATATACATATATATCGCACTCTGTCTCTGGCTTTAAACCAAGCCACGAAATTGGTTTACTTTTGAGCCCACATCGTTCGCTCTTGCAACAAGAGATCCTTATCTATATATAATGTTACGTGAAAGAGAGAGAGATTGGGAGGCAAAGTGATGTAAATATAATTTTTCAGAGGAGTTTATTTAGATTTTTGCATTTTGGAAATGAAGCTCAAAAAATGTAAAGTATGCGAATGCAATGAAAAGTATTAAAATTGTACTTGACTATCTAGATGATAAATAATAAATTTTCTGAATTTATAAACCTCAGTTATTAATCTTTTTTCTTTTGAAAATTGTTATAATTTTCATGATATATTTCAAACCGCTGAGGTACACCGGCTGGAATTGCAATTTAGAAACAACAGTGTTAAATGAATTAATAGCTTCATGCAATGGATGTGCCAAGATGTTTCATTCATTCGAAGTTGTATTAAACGTTTTGATAAATCGTTAAAGTCTATTTGCTCGTATGATTGTTTAAAAATAAAATTTTATGATAAATGCTGTAACAATAAACATAGATGAAATTCGATTCGTTCCAGCAGAATGTTTTATAAAAAATAAGTGTCAGAATAGTGAAGAAAAATAGTGATATTGTTTGCTCGTACGATTTGTGCGAAAATTATTTTTTTAACAATAAATGTGGTGGCAATGAACATAAACGAATTTCGTTTCGCTCCAGAAAAATCGCCATGAATGTGGCACGTAACGTCCGCACGAAGCGCTGGTGTCGCGAGCTTTTTACTTCCTCTCGCGCAAGCTCTCCCGCGAGAGCGAACGTCCTGAATTACCGTCACCCGGGCGCGACGCTTGATAAAAAAAGAAATTAAAAAAAAAAAAAAAAAGAAAAGTAGGAAGAAGAAAAAAAGCCTAATTTCGTTCGTTCCGAAACAGCGGCAGCAGCGACGCGACTCTCGGAGTTTTCTCTCCGGTGGATTTCCCCTCCCCCTGTAGCTTTCCGTCGGGGAATTAGCCTTTTAAATTGGCTCTCACCTATACCCGAGAGCACCATACCGCTATTCCCCTTGTGTAACACGAAAGTCGAGCTTTTATTTTTATTTTCCATTCTCCTCGTCTGTTTTTGCGTTAAACTAAAAATCTCGTGCTCTGATCTTTATTTTTTTATTTATTTTATACACAAAGGGCGGAGGGGAGGGGGGGGGGGGGTTGTATCGAGAGGGTAAGAAAATTGCTCAGTGTCGAAAAAATGTTTCTACGCAATAAAAAAGAAATTATAAGAAATATTCGTTGTAAATAAAAATAATATTAGATTGGAAAAGAATAAATTAAAAAATTTTGAACAAACAATAAATATTTTGTTTCTGGCTATGTCGTCGGGAATAAAGGTAGTTATGAGAGAGAAGGGCTTTTTTGTTACTGTATTTTATCTCGAGATCTATGTAAAAAAATGCAGAAACAGAAAACTATCAAAAATATTAATTGCAAATAAAAAGAATATTTAATTGGAAATAAATAAATTTGAAATTTTTTATTCGAAAATAAATATGTCATCGTTTTGGTTATTTAGGGGGAACAAAAATAAATAAATATAGGAGAGAAGGGATATTTTTGCCACTTTATTATTGTACCCTAAAAGCGACGTTCCATATAATAAAGTTGAATTTATTGATCGTCAGACAACTAATATGTCGCACGAATCGTTGAATACTTAATGTACCTCGTTCTATATATACATATATTATATGTATGTAGATTTATAGATCATATGTCGAGGGAAAAATATGTCACTATTTTGGGGAGACAATATACGTATTCTAACACAAAAATAGACTCGCCAGATCGGTCACGTTGGACGATAGAATTTCTATATAAAAATTATATATGTGAATATATCTATGGTGTATATGCATTTTCGGCTTTATCGTTTTCGATTCGCGTGTTTGGAAGAACGGAAAATCTGCGTTGATCACAGTGCCTTCTGACCGCATAACACGCACAATAAAATGTGAGATAGAAAAAAAAGAGAAACGAGCAAGAGAGACGAAAATGGATAGAGAAAAAGGTTCCCCTTGAATAAGGGTGGTTTTCGCCCTATATCTATACATTTTTCGGTCCTTCGTCGATAACTGGTCCAAGTATACATATATATATATATATATGTATATATATATACACACGCACAATATAAGCTCATAAAAGCGAAATACCCGACGAGGCAACGCAAAAAGATCGACTCCTGATCGCAGAGGGGATGAATTTCGCAACCCCCTCCAATTCCTAAGAAAACTCGAGGATGTATCCCCACTGGACACTTCCAAACACAAGGAACAAATCCCAAACATATTTTCGCCGAGTTAGCGAATTCCCAAACACTTTCGATGTGGTCGAACTATTTTTTTCTTTCTCTTTTCTTTGCTCAGCCTCAGTCTGCTCAATCCTGAGCTCTGCATGGCAAGTACAAATGCGTTGCTGACTCTCACATCTGAAGATTTGGTCTCAAGGGCCTTGCACTTTTCTCTTTCTCGGAATAACAAAAAAAAAAAACAAAAAATCGAGACCCCATTTTTGATTTTAAAAGATGCACATTTACACATTACATACACATTTTTATTAAATTGAATAAAAAATTTTCAGTAAGGCAAAAACAATAGTTATGTTGACTGATAGAAGTAAAAAATGGAGAAAAATAGTGAAAATTAAGTGCCTATTCCTTGTGTCGCTGTCATCAATTTGAATAAACAAGCATTAAAAATATTAGAGATCATTTAGAAATATATCTCATTAGGTACTCCGATTATATAATTTTCTGCTAGAGAAATATTATTGTATTCAGCAAAAACTTATTCATGTGACTATTTATATTTGAAAGAAAAATTGTATGAACGAGCAATAAACATTTTGTGATGGAAAACAAAAAGACAATGAAAAGGCAATAAAGAGAAACGTTACGGAGGACTTTCGATTTTATATGCAAACGCTTCTACACTTCTACAGTACAAATGCGAATATGTACGTAATCCGGATAACCAGAAAGCTTGTGTTTTAGTCGATTCGTTGGGTAGCCCAAGGGCACAATTCCCAAGGGTCCCATAACGAAAAGAGAGTGCAAGGGAGTAAGAAAGAGAGCGAGAGAGAGAGCGAGAGAGAGAGAGCGAGAGAGAGAGAGAGAGAGAGAGAGAAAGAGAGAGAGAGAGAGGGAGAGATAGTCAAGGGGCCACGTCAGGGTGGCTTTTGGTTCAAACCATCTCCCTTCTCGTATATACGTAACACGTTGTATAATATGCCTAAAGCTTGTTCGCGTTATCGGTCCAGCCACACACCATATGCACAGGCAACGTTACCCTACATATTTTTCCATCCTACCCTTCGCTTAATTCTTTTGGCGATCCACCGTCTCGGAGATTTTTACCCGGGTGGATAACTTCGCGTTTTATCTTATCAGACTTGATAAAACTACATACCCAGATCATATTTGGCGATTAGATATGTAACTGCGAGACAAATTGCACATGAAAGATTGATGAATCTGGATAAAGTGTTCGAGGAAAAAAAAGTACTTTATTAACGAGTTCCACAAAGGCAATTAAATCGTATAAAGTAGTTCTGATAATGAATAAAATTACTATCCAAAGTGATAAAATTATGCACGATTTTTTAACCCGCTCCTAATTAAATATAATTAGTTATTGTTTCATTCCCTGATGATATGCAAACTAAAATCAAAGTGTGTAATTAAAGTTTTACGATCTATTAAACCGTGGAGCGATTATTTCTTACTTGCAGCTACATGAGAAACAATAAAATAATCTAATTTTGTCAGTGGGGAGGGCGTTCGATTAATTCGAGGATATTCGACCGTGCGTATATGGTCGTGAAATTAGGAAAAATCGAGTACGACAGGCAAGAGTGAAAAAAGATCGTAGGGCGTGCGAGATAGGATAGAAAACAAGGTCTACATATATATATATACATATTTGTACACATAGCGAGGGTAAGGGTGGTTGGAGGATATTGCGTATGTATCCCCTGGAGGGGGTGTGCAGAGGTGAGGGTTCCGTCGCACTTCGCGTACGATGGTTATTTTTATTTATGAGGAAACCACCATGAAAAGAGTCCTGAAGGGGGTTGTACGAGAGAATTCAACCCCCTACTCCTCACTCTTACCAATGTAGCGTTATATGCAGACCGTGTCACGGGGGTGGCGGCCGCAAAGCATCCCCCGACTCCTGTAGCAATATGTCCGGATTTTCACAAGTTGAATTCTCTCGCGGTGCTCAGCTCGCGTACGAATTTTCTCAATCCCGAGAGTTTCACCAACACCATCCCACCCCTCTTCCCCTTCGCTACTACGGGGATAATTGCCTTTTCCTAAGCTCACAGCTCCGAGTTGTTCGACGATCACGAAGCACTGGGAAAGAGAGAACGAAATATTCGTTTTATAGAGACTTCCCCGGAGCAGTGAGAACGATAAAAAAAAGAGACAAAAAACATCGTGACGACGATTTTATTACCGCTTGCGTTATATATTTTTTGGACTAGCTATGGGCTTTTCTAATTGTGAGGAGATAATATTTCACCCGGGACCATTTCTTTCGATACATTCATAATTATTATATAGATGTACAATTTAATAATAAAACTTAATAAAAAAAGGTCACTTGATATATTTGCAAATGAAAATTAATGTAAAATAAAACTCTCAATAAAACACGAAGTAAATCACAAAATAATAAAAATACGGAATATAAATAATATAATATGAATCATGGAAATATAAAAAAAAATGAAAATAGAAAGAAAACAGCATTATAGAAAAAAAGTATGTTTTACGATTTCGCAAGTAAATTGACATATCTTTAAAAACAAATTACGATGCGAAGGTTATTAAAAGAGATGCTCGTCATTATTATTCCGTGACCAAAAAAATCCAGACTCACTTTTCTTTATCACAGCCAGTATCTGTATAACGAGGTCGAGACGCAAGTATCATTTTTTTAAATTATATTAATGAACGTTAAAAACGTAACAGCGTTTTTGTGTACGATAGTGAATAGTATACATCATAGGGGCTTGATGATAATGATTCATTAGTTGGAAATATGAGGAGGGTGTGCTATGTGTATGATAATTTTTTCTCCATCTTTTTGTCTCATTCTCTTCGTCTCTGTATGATAATTTTTTTATTTCTAGCTTCCAAAATTCATACGTTTATCGAGGATGCTGCAAGACGAATTGGAATTCGAGTCGAACAAAATTGAAAATTAAGAGATGCAACAGTCCAGAAGAAACGTCCGATTTTTTTAAATAAAAAAAAGTATTTCATTATGTATTCATTACGTAAATAAACATAAATGAAATATTAGACATGTCATTTATAATTATAGTTACAAATTTATTGGTTATTGTATAAATTACTATTATTTATATTTATTTACGTATTCATTAATAAATATTTATATATATATTTGAATTCGATCACGATCACTCACTCGCTCGTCCTTCGCTGCAATTCTCGTTCGTTTCTGAACGCTCGTACAGCAGAAAACAGGATATATACGTATATATGTACACCGCAAGAGATAATGGACTAATTAATTCGATCGCTAATTGCCCAGCGACCGCGAGCGTGTCACGGCTAATCGGTTTGAATTATTATCCGGCGCGATTCGAGAGAGCTCTCTCGCAGTTGGAGAGACAGGCTCGATTCATGTATACCTATAATATGAGCCAAGTTGAAAGTTGATATAAGACTTACTATAGAAATAATTTGTAATAAGAAATCACAACCAATAATATTATTCAAACATAAAGATTAATATTTTTGTGATGTTTTTTAAACTTATTTGCTTCGATAAATGATTCCCATAAACAGAGGCAAATTGAGAAAAAAAACCAGAGATCCTATGGTACGAAAAGAGAATTAGACTAAAGATAATTTGATTGTTATATAATTTCATCCGAAAAACCACGATTTCAGTAATATATTAAAACCCTAAATGTTTCATTGATTTATGTTTTTATGATCAATTGCTCGGAGGCTGGAAGTATGAGAGGTAAAAAAGGCCGGTCCGAATTGGGACGAATTTCCATGTATATAGGAAAAGAAAAGTAATACAGTTGTGGCCACGTAGAGCGGTTAATAGTAGTAGAGCCGAAGAGCCGGACAGATTCGTCGGGTAATGGCCCTCGTTGAGTATGTCGAATAAAGAGTGACAAAGAGAGAGAATCAAAGAGAGCTCTCTGTGTCTCTCATCCTACTGGTGGTGATCCGCGTGTAATTCGTCCTGGCGCGGTATATAAAGAGGGGTGGCTTGTTCTTTTTCCTTGTCTTTTATTCTACACACACATATACATAGTTACGTAAAAGATAGGAAATAGGGTGACTGGTGTCGGGGGTGGTTTTCGAGCTAGAAGAGCTTATATATATATATATATATATATATATATATATATATATATATATATATATATATATATATATATCGTGCAAAAGGAAGCTGCGAGAGTTTTGGTTGGAGAAGGGGTGGGAGGGTTGAAACGTCGCCATCTATCGTTCTATTTGTTAGCGGGCTTAGCAAATCACCCCAACGAGCTTACGTGATACTTGGATACGAGGGTGCTAAGCCCTGTGGCCGTCGCCGCCATCGAGAGAGTGAGAGGTGGAAAGAGCTTTTGCTCCCCATGTGACAAGAGAGCACCACCACTGAGGGGTGAAAATACAGGCTCCAAAATCCAGCATATACACAAGGACACATTTAGTAACGTCTCTTTATCTCACTCGCCTCTCCAAATCCCGATATCTCGGCTAATTTTCTTCTCGTTGCATCCTCCCTTCGTAATTCGAACGATACGATTGCTGTCCGATCGAATATACGTTTATTTTAGTTTATATGTATGCATGTATATTTGAGAGCATGTGTGTGCGTGTGTTTGTGTCCGTGTACGTGTGACAGAGTAAATAGAGATAAATTATATGAAAACCTCAATCTATCTGGTCATGTTCAATGAATTAATGAATAATATATTACTGCATTTCCATATTGTGATAAATAAATTAATGAAGACACGACAATTAGTTTTTGAACATTACCAATCACTTCGAAGTATCATGTTTGAAGCATAAATTAACATGCATTGTGAGATGATAATATTTTTTGTTATTATAATTTTACCACAGGGATGAAACAACAATCGGACATTGTTAAATTCATATTTATTAGTTCATTTAAAAAATACAAAATACAATTTATCGTGGGGTATCGTAAAAAAAAAAATGTCGAATTCATTCGAGAAAATTCCGCAAATGCAACGTAAAAAAGGCTCATAAAAGAGCAACGACAATAAAACAAGCGACCCCTGGAGACCCAAAATCGACTGTTCTCCAAAAAAAAACATAGATTCACATAAAAAAAGAGTCAATGTTTCCAAAACTAACGCTTTTAAACTTTAATAAATCGCTGAAAAAAAAAATCGAAAAGAATTCAGCCAAACGGATCCTACGGGAAAAATCATCTCCTAACAAAAAACACCCCTATCCCGCGTACATACATTTGCCCGACAATCGTGATCGTATTTTCCGATTAGAGGGCGCGGCATTCACTTATAAGCCATACTATAACACTTGTTCACTAACATTATGAGGCTCTCTGATCTTCGTAGAAGGGGAAGCCGGGAGGGGGCGGTGAATGGGATGTTTTTGTAGCCGAGTAGGCACAAGGGTTGGTGCGGTTTTCGAAGCATTGGCGCGTATGTGCATTCGTACGTGTACAATCGCACCCGATATGGTGCAGAGGGTTGCTCCTGGGATGTTTCAGGGTCGACAGATTTACGAGCACCTTGGGCACTGATTCACGTTTCCGCTGTTCGAGCTTTCCTGCCAGAGTACGTCTGTACATATATATATATATATATATATATATATATATATATTTTTTTTTTTTTTTTTTTCAGAGAGACACAAAACCCCAAAGCAAAAACTCTACGAGCTTTGACTTTTGAACCTTACCCATCCTTGCAATGGCCACATGTTCACACGACACCCTTATCGAATTTTTCTATACGCACGTTTATATCTGTATATATCCTCATAAATACGTGATAAAGCATCACGGAATTTTGAGGGGATAATTATTATTTTATGAACACCAAGAGGAAAATTGTGAAAATTTAATGAACCAGATTTTGTGTCAATATAAATTACGTATTTGAGTTACGAACGTTTTGCACTGATACTTAGAAAAAATACGGGGCTTCGTAAAATAAGTTAAATCCTTGTAAGAGTGTGATAGCATGAATGAGATTTCTGCGAATGTATGTGCAGAAAGTTGAATGACTGAAATTTGTGATTTTATAAATACGCGCGTAAAATAAAAGGGCAATGTTATTGTAATGGCCCAATATTAATCATGATTGCTAATCGGCATTGTGCGCAAGTCGATTAGCTCATCGATCGACTAGGTAATCCTGCAAAATCGCTTTTTTTTCTTTTGTTCCTTGACCGTCGTACCTTTGACACCATGCCCAACATATTCTGGGACGATCGATCGATTTCTCTCGCAGACTGGCCATCCACGCTGTAGAACTCAACAAGAACCACAAAGAGTGACATCGGGATCACGGAACAGAGGAAAAAGCCGACGAGGAATGTCGTACAACTAAAAGAAAAATGCAATTTCAAAATTCAAGCTATCTCTCGAACTTTGATACATACTTTTACACCCGTTCTGGCGTATTTATTTGAGTCGTGAATTCTATGTATGTTCGTGCATGAGAGAGTGTAATTGCGAATTTGTAATAGCGTTTGTAATTGCGAGAGTGTAATTGCGTTTTTTATATATACATATTAAATTGTTTGGAAACAAAATGACGTCGCATTGAAAAAAATCACTATCAACATAAAATTTTGGTATGAACGAGAATCGAAAATTATTTTTCTTACGAGTATTTGAGTTATAAGATTAGTTTTTTGTTTGACGAAGTTAATTTGTGCTTGAAATTGGAATAATATTTAAAAAAAACTGTTCTGTAATTACGTTCTAAAATTGTCGATAGAGAATTAATTGAAAATTAAGGGCTAAAACCACAGTAACGGTCTCAAGAAATGCCTTTTCTCACAAATCACATCTAAAACATGTGTAGAAGACGTGGGTGAAAGGATTTTTCGAAATTCCAAGCCATTGAAAAGTTACAGCCGTAAACCGGAGCAGGTATACGGAGTGCGCGATTATATACAATAACTTTCAAACGCGTTTTTCTCAAAACACGATTTTTTCAAATTGCTGCCATGATATCTCAAAAACTAGTTAATCGATTCTGCTCAAATTTATACAGCATCTTTAGTACATATATAACTACAAGTTGAACTAAAATAATTAAGATTGCTTCGTTAGTTTTCTTTTTACAAGCTAAATAGGCCCCCAAAAAAGTGCGAAAAATTGAATTTTTTTTCTAAAGCATAAAAAGAAAATATTTTTTGGAATTCTGACTTTATTTCAGTTCCATGTAGAGCCTCAAGTCTCACAATTGGAATGGCATTTGGTTTTTTGATTTCAAATAAGCAGAATGGCCGGAATTATGGCAGCAGTGGAGCACCTCTTTTTTTATATGCGTTCCTGTTGGGCGGTGTATCTCCGATTATATTCAATATATTGACTTCAAAAAATTCACAAAGTTTGTTTAAATGTTAATAAAAATGATATACAATTTATAAATTATTTTATTTTAATGGTTTGTCAAAAAAAAATTCCCCAAAAAAACATTAAAAAAATAGCCTTCGCACTAGACGTACAACAAAAAATTGTGATCGAAAAATATTTAAAAATGGCGATACCAGAGCCATTCCCGCGAGGCTTGTTGAATTCTAGGCGCTCTGCGGTACGCAGTGTAACTGGTGCAATTGTTGATCTGGAATAAAAAAAAAAAACACTTAATCTATATACTCACAGCTAGCAAAGCTAGTGAAGTACGTAGGAGATTTTGAAAATATTTATTTTTGTGTTATTGGTGAGAGTTTGAATGAAGAGGTTCAATTTTCGACAGAAAAAAAGGGGTAATTATTAGTTGATAAAAAATATTTAAATGAACTTATCGAAAATTTCGTACGTATTTCACTTCGAAATGTTATTTTCAAGATATGGTCTAAAATTTAAATGAAAAGAATGAAAATTGTTGGAGTTATGCTGCGTGTCGTTTTGAAAAATCGTGTTTCGAGAAAAACGCGTTTAAAGTTTTGAAACGTGATACTGAAATGACCGACGCGCTCGGGGAAGAGCTCGAAATTTCAATGAAAAATGTTGTTTTCAGGTATAAACCTTTTTGCCTCATATTCAAGAGGGTTCAAAGTATATTTTAAGCCAATGAAAAAATATCGATTTTTCGAAAATTCTACAGTGGTTTTACCCGTTAGAATTGAATTGTATGTAGAATGTTAATTGTAAAGCAGTTAAAAATATTTATACCAAGTACGACCAGTTTGTGGATGGAGGATTTTATTTTTGAACGATTATTAATGGACCACTTTGTGCATATTGCTGACTGCGGTGGCTACAAAGTTTTTTCGATTGCTTTTGTGGTCAGCAAGCGGGAGAAATAAGAGAAAGCCACAAATTGTGCGTCGAGAGAAGAATGAAGAGGTCTCTTTGGTCGTACGATAACAAATGAATGTTTCCTCGAGGGGTGTCCGTCGGAAAGATTCCTTGCAGCAGGAGCTCGTGTAACACCGTCATTGACTACACAATAACATTGTGTCTACTATTCAACCGGCTTTACTATGAACACGTCTAACAAGGCGTTGGAATTTGTTCTTTTTTTTCCTCGCCATAAGAGTACAAGTCCATTAGCTTGTTGACGTATTAATTCGAAGATTGAGACAGAAACAAGATCGAATTTATAGTACTAGATACTGCATTCAAAACCGATCATTCGAGTAATTATTATACGTGTAATTAAATTTTATTTTAAAAAAAATGTTAGTCAATGTTGCATTACGAGAAAAATATCGTAATAACAAAATAAGTGTAATTTTAATTGCAAAATCTATATTCTCAGTTTTTGTACCTCATGATTTTCCATAATTTTCATATCTCTTAATTTATAAAACATTATTTCAATGATTTAAATTGGTATAAAAAAGAAACTGATACTACATGAACGGAATAGGATTGTTTCAACAATTAATTTAGGAGCAATTAATATTGATTCTACGAGAAAAAAGACGTTATAATAAAATAGCTATATAACGTTGAAAATTATAATTTTCTTTGGATATATAGACTCTTGCAAACGATTTGCATAATTAAAAAGTATTTATTGTTAAAAGATTGGTTTCTTTTGGGTTCAATAAATTCAGATGTATGATTATTAAATTTCTATTAATACACATTAAATTATTCATACAATTTGTAATATGAGTATATAAATTTGTACATATAAATAAATAAATAATTAATTTATAAATACTTATAAATGCTTTCAATAATATTAAAGATTTTTTTTTCGATAATGGTTTACCTAGGGAGAATTGAAAAAAAAAAAACGAATAGTTTGTGATCGTTAAAAAAAAAAGAATTTCGTTGGCACGCACTCTGATTTTCTCAGGTCAGGTTGGGCGCGAGTTACGCAGAAGCAAAGTAGTATTCCATCAGTAGAGAATTACGGGCAATTCTCAGTGATGCCGCAAAAAACCACGAGGCATCTTGTGGTTTAGGTTTTGCGACCGTAAACCATATAGCGGGGCCGTGAGAGAGGGAGTTGGAGGGAGGGAGAGAGAGAGAGAGAGAGAGGGGAACAGGCGCGCGCTAGCGTTTCTTGAGGGCCTTCGGGCCTTCCTCATGTCTGACCATCTTCTACAAAGCGTAGAAAATATATACTCGTGCTCAAACTGAACGATAAAATTCGTCCATAAGGGGCGAAAAGAGAAGAGCCGCGTCCGTTTGCTGGCTCGAAATTTGAAAAATGGTGAACGGATATGACGAGCCTCAAAGCGGAGAAAAGAGAACGACTATTACTTATATTACTACCTATATTGTAGCTCTAATTTGACTTCTTACTCATTTTTTTCCTACAATTTATTTTAATTTTGGGCACCAGGGAAAAAGATAATCGATCAATTTCACGGAAATTTTGTTCTTAAACCGCTCTGCGGAAAAAATTTTATTTCACAGCAACGAGACGATATTATTTCGGTTGCAATCTTCTTTTATTCAACTATTATGTAGATGAAATAATGAATTTAATATTTTTGCAACGGGATATTTAATTATATAGATGATTTTGAATAATATTGAAACTGGAGCCAGTGTTTTATCTTATATATAAAAAATGACAGAGTGATGATCAAATATTGAACTGCATTTATAAGAATAAAGGAAGCTGCAAAAATCATTTGGTGAAATAATTTGTCAGATTTTCTTTAGGAATAGTGTATGAATAAATACAATTTCGGGACAATGTTGTTTTTTTATGTTCAAAGTTACGAACGTCTCTTCTTTGGTACGTCGAGTTTAAAATTCACAAAAAATGGAGGATTCCTGTGGCCGGCTCAATTATATTCCCGATTGCAAAAAACCCACAAATGCGATCAAAAATATTTTTATTTGCATTATTTTCATCATTTGTAATATAATCCGAAACGCCTCGAGGAGTCCTCTGGATCTCGAGGTTTAAATTCAATGAAAAAGAATACAGCAACACTTTCTAAAAGTCGGAATGCTTTTTTGAAGGCTGTTTGTTTCGGATGAAGACATTTTTCGGCGTGGAGGCTGCGAAAATGTTGCAAACTCTGTAACAGGCGGTTGAAGCAGCCGTTAAAAAAAGCTCTCTACCTTTGTTTCGTTTGAAAGGCTCGTGTCTGTTATCCAGGGTTCGAGAACACTTCAAACTCTAGCGTGGCCCATAAAAGCTACCGGTGATGGTACGTTGGTCGTGCGCGAGACTTTTCTCTCATTCTCTCCCTCTCTTCGGCCCTGTCTTTCCGTCCCTTTCTTTATCACAGGGACGAAGTCAGTACGACGGGGCCGTATAACGTTTAACATTTAAGCCTTTAGAAGGTTGTAAGGATTGGCCTCCCTGTAATTATCGCCAAGGCGCGGCGCCTTGAGGTCTTCATTACGCTCTCCACTTCACGAAATATCCTTGTTATTTCTCTGTACGCCGCGTGTGCCCTCTCCCTCCTCTCCCTCTCCTTTTTCCCTTCAAAGGGACGTCAGAAAAGAAACAGATAGTACGAAAGAAAGAGAGAGAGCACGAAAATGGCGAAGCTTCCTTCACTCGGATACTTTGAGCACCGCAACTTCTCTTGCGAGAATAAAAACGTTTCACATCGCGAGCGGGATCGTAAAAACAAAAGAGACGGGGTAAAGAAGGACGTGCAACAGGGATCCAAGGGCTCAACCCGCGAGCAGCAATGAATAACGAAAAAAAATGTACTAACGCTGCGTGAGAGTCTTTGAAGAGAAGTTGATAAAGATAGAGCAACATTTTATAGCTTGCGGGCCACATTTTTTCTCTGAAATCCTCCATTTTTAAGGATGATTTAGAAGGGAACTGCGTGACAATTGATTTAATTCGTTTCATCATTGATCTGAAATGGACAATTTTTAACTCAAATTGCATAAAACTCTCATTAGTTTAAGATGATTCCCCAATATTTTGGGTTCAATTGATTTCTTGAAAATTGTGAACGAACCAAGAAATTATTTCGAACTTCGATATATAAATGATTGAAATATGATTGGAAACAAATCAGCATTTACCTATACATTTGATTTTCATACCGTACAATAATGCTCATTTAAAGAGAATGCAATTATTTATTATTCCTCAATTAAAAAACTGCACTATTCATCTGAATTATTATCATTTTGAAAAAAGTTCTAGAAAATTAGTTCGATATTTCATAATAATTTTCGCGTTTCATTATTTTACCGAAGGGGGGATTCTTATATCGCTAACAATCGCTAAAAATGCATGGACAATGAGAAATATGTCGACTAAACGGTTTCGTAAAACACGTCAAATGCAATATTGAGTTTTAGCAACTATTTATTTTATTAATTGAAATATATCTTGCGTTGATTCAACAAAATGCAATCAAACAAAATTTATTGGGCTCATTCAACTGATCTCTGTCCTCATTACAATAAAATAAATAATTGGTACAACTGAACGATTTTCGAATGAGCGAAATATTACATTCGATGTATTTCACGAAACCATTCAGTTGACTCAGCTAAACTCTTTTCTCAGTGTAGCAATAGTTGTACTGAAACTCCATGCCTCTTTTGATCGTACTAAAACATTGTAAATATCAGCTACATACATATATGTATATTAATATATGCATATAGATGATGGTGGATTTAATTTTCAACGTTGAATCGTCCAGGGGGTGCAATATCTCGTCTCTCTCGCGAATCGATACTCGGAGTTTCTCTCTCGTGATATCGCACGATGTGGGAGGGACCTCGCAGTCTATCTGTGTGTTTTCTCACTCACTCTCATCGCTCTTGGTGACGTTTTGCTCTATCGTTCTCGATTTACCTTGGCGCGCTGGCGCGAGAGACCTGAAGAGAGAGAGAGAGAGAGGCGCGAGGAATTTGGTGCTGGGGCGCCATATTTCAGTTAAAGCGAAACGCGGGGGTGAAAAGAGGGAAAGGGGATGGTTTGGTGTAGCCCGATAGTACGTATATAGTTTCAATGCCTCGCACACCTCCCCCGTTGCCATGGCAATTAATTACCTTCATCCCTTCCTGCCACGAGAACCTATACCGGACTACACCCCCGGTTCCCTCCGCCATCGAATCCCCTTCCACCCTCTCGGCCGCTTCAACCTGCAAGTTCCCTTCGTCCTACGTTCCTCTACCTATTCCTCCTCCTCCTCCTCCTCCTCATTGTCCTCTTTCACTAACTATAACGGGTGCCAAATCCGGAAACATTTTCCCTGATATACGTCTCGGTGAATAACAACTCCAACTTATCCAATCGTCCATTTTAATGAGGCTAAAAGCGGATTGTGTGACTTTTACTAGTCGATATCTCTGTCAACGGATATTGAACGTTTTTCACAATTTTTTTATTCGAATTTATCAAAAATGTAATTTAAACCAATTCATTCGAGAAAAGGAATCAACGAAATAACATTTTCATCAACATTTTTCAAATTGACGGCATCGTTTATTTTTACAATCTCAATAATCTTTGGGTATGCTCTTTAAAACGTTAATGAATATAACTTTAACAAGGTGTTACAAATTTAAGGATCATGAAAAATCCAACAAATTTCAAGCTTCTGTTGAAACGCCAACTATTCGACGTACTTCTTCAATAATTGGCGTGCATCTTACGAGCAAAAACTCGAAACAAAAAACGCCTCGAAAATAACGATTGAAATCGTCATTTTGTCGTTGAGATCGTACATTAATTATAATTCGTTTGGGCACGTGATGGGTTTTGATAAATTGGGATATAAATAAGGATTCGGACACCCGTTATATATGGGAGAAACGAATGGACCGAGAGGGAGGGATTTGTGATACAATCGTGCGCGGGGCTTTTGCTATGGGAGCGAGTAGCCACTGCACACGAGATAATAGTGTAACTGATAGTAGTGGCTAACTGGATGAGTCTCTGGCCCTCTGTGCTGGACCAAGACCTTATATACGTAAGGTAAGAGCTATAGATATAATTCGTATTCGAAAGACCCTGGCAATTATATATATACATATGTATGTACCCTCTTAGCTTTTCCATCTAATTCTCTATCTCTATCTTTTCGTGGCACGTACGTCTCTCTGCTGGGGCTAATTTTCGGTTTCCCCAAGCCATCATCACCATTCGCTGCTTCCAACGAGATAGAACCATGGCCGGACGACGAAAGAGCAAACGAGAAAGAGAGGGAGAGAGAAATTCAACCATGAACTGATGAGGAACTCGAATGAGATTGCGAGTGGTGCTTTTCTAATTAAGATTTACGCACCAGCTGGACAATTGTTTTACGTTTCATTCATTTTTTTGCAGTTGTTACCGTCAATATTTTTTTTTCGTAGAAAATCCATCGATTAGGGTGGTGCCGTATTTATTTGAGGACTTATTTAAGCCTGGATTTGAATTTGATTTGATTGGGAAAATTTGAGTGGAATTTATTTAGTATTTGAAGATCTCATGTTCGAAACTGCTGTCAATTATTCAATTTTACCATTACTTTTTTTATATAGACAATATTTTTGTGAAACAATTTGCGAAAATATTTTTTTGAAATATTATGTCGCATTATTCGATATTTAAAATTGTGGAACGTTTAAAAAATGAGGTATAATTTTTTAAACATTTCTAATTCAATCGATAACTCAACAGAGCTAATTTAGCCTCGTAGCATTTTTCTTTTTTAGTATGTATTGAAATTGTAATTGAGGCTTTTGTTGCGTGTTGAACAACGAGTCATCATAATTTACAAAAGTTTGCACTGAGAACAGAGTACAAAGAAATGTAATTTTTTCTTCTTTTAAACACGAACGAGTTAAATGATTTGCTGATTATTACTTGGTGGAGCCTCGTTCCAGTCGAAGCCTAATAATTTATTAGTTATTGCCACCATCGCCGTTATAATAGCATTGAAATATAATGCGTTGTCCTCGTGTCTTCCGAGTTCGAACCAACGCGTTTAATCATCATAAATCGTTCTTACTAAACCGCAGAAAAATCCTTCTTCCCTCATTTCCTCGCTCTTTTCAGCCAATTACAGTTAGAATATGTATCTTACGCGTTTCGTAGAATAATTGTACAGATTAGATGAAAACTTTGTTTCACTGACAGTACTGATTTTGTTTTGTTTTATTATTCATTATATTCTAGACTAATACCGACAATGACGACATTTTACGATGATTTTTCATCCCAATATCAAAGCAAAAATAAAAAAGGGTGTCAATAAGCAATCAGTAGTCATTAGAAACGTTTTCATTTCTTAAAATGTTTGCGTGCATTCATTGTGTATTTAATACAGTTCTCATTCAATGTTTTGTTCATCTTTTGTTACTTTCTACACCAAAATTCATAATAATTACACCTTTTCTTACCGAATTTTCATTCTCTATATCGAAATAATAATTAAAAAAAAACTAAACTAACAATCGTTGATCTGGGTGGGAGTAAGATTTTCGAATGATTAAAACTTCGAACGGTTAAAACTGCGAATTTTTAAATCGAAGAATAGTAGTATGTAGACAGATTTTATTCACTAATTCATTTTTTATAACTTTTAAACAATTTTTTTATTATTTTATCACTTAAACGTATAACCCAGTCAATTAGGAAGTTTTTCTTCACGCTTAAAGATTAACTATTTACGATCATCGTTAGTAAATATTCAAATAATGTCTCTTTTCTAATTGAATTTGCGCATAATCGTTGTTTCGATTTAAGGGGAGAAATACCTTTGAAACGTTTAAAAATTTGAAATTTTTTTATTTTTATCAAAGGTTAGGCTAATATCTTAAGAATATGGTTGCAAAGTTTAAAACGAAATTCGAAGTACTTTTGATAAATTCTAGCCTAGAAACGTGAAACGCTTGGTGTTGGAGTACGCTGCAATGATTTCAATGAATCAAATTTCTCAAAAAATGTGTTTTCAAAAATGGCGTAAGCGGTAATTTGAAAAATGTTTGATCGATGATATCCTTGAAATTTGGCACACAATATTACTAATATTGTAATAAATAATAACAATAATAATGTAATAATAATGTAATAAAATAATAACAATATTACTTAGTACTCGGGCCTACAAGATATAAAAAAATGATTGAAAAAAGTATTTGTCTATTGCAAAATTACGGAAAAATGTTGGTGTAAGTTCGAACTCTGTTTTTACAAGCGTGCCATTTCTTTGATTTTCAAAGAAATGGCACGCAGAGACTAGATCTTACGCCATTTTGCACTTCGGGCTATAACTTTGTCGGAAGACAGCCATATAACTCCGCTATTTTGAAATATATTGTTTAAAAAATAAAATACGCTGTAATAAGAAAAACTGATAATAAAAAATACATAAATTTTCCGAATGAATAAACAAACCGTTATCTATTTAAAATAATAATAAAAAATTCTGTATTTCTGGTGATCCAAAGGTATTTCTCCCCTTAACGGGGGAAAGTCATGTAAATGTACGTTTTTTAAAGATTTTTTTATAAAGAAATGCAATAGTTTATTGAATTAGCATAAAGCATATCTCAAAATATACGATGTAAGGTACATTGACAAATTTTTTTAGACTAAAATATTTAAAAATGGCGGCGCCACAGCTGCTGGAAGTCGGCACCTCAGATTTGTGCAGTGCAGCCTACAGGTCTCAAATCTCAACTAGAATAAAAAATCAAATTTTTATTGTTAAAATACATTTATACACTTTTCATGACGAAGAGAAAAAAAAATGAAAAATTTTGGACCATTTATAAAAATACGAAAATAAGTGATTTTTTTTCAAAATGGTCCTAAATTTTTATTTTTCTTCTCTCTCCGTCATGCAACGCGTATTAATGCATTTTAACAATAAAAAATTTGATTTTTTGATTTTAGTTGAGATTTGAGGCTGCACGGCGCAAATCTGAGGTGCCAACTTCCAGCAGCTGTGGCGCCGCCATTTTGAAATATTTTAGTCTAAAAAATTAGTCAATATACTTTACATCGTATATTTTGAGATATGCTTTATGTTGATTCAATAAACAATTCCATTTCCTTATAAAAAAATCTTGAAAAAACGTACGTTTACATGACTTTTCCTCGTTAAATTCGATTTCCAAAATAACAACAAACCAAAATAAAAAACAAACAAAAAAAAATAACAAATAACAAATAAATTGATCAATTAGGACACCAAAATCTTCGGTCCTGTCAAAATACACTTCGCGCCTGATTAAGCGGTAATAACTTCAAGAATACTTGTATTTTACTTCTGTCTCTCTTGACTTCGTAATTATTGGTATGAAGAGAAAGACAAAGCCGGGCTCATTCTCTGGCGGCTCGTGGACATATCAATCTAAATTACAAATTCCATCGGACAATGGTCCAGGCGTGCGCTGAGCGTCAATGAGGACAGAAAGGAGAGAGAGGGCGAGAAAGAGAAAGCGAGAGATAGAGCAAGGGGGAGGCAAATAAAAAATGGGGTGGGAGCGAGAGAGGAACAAACGAATTGAGAAATGAATAACGGAGGCTGCGGGAGATAATGTAACGGGAGGGGAAGAAGAGAGAGAAAAAAGGATGAAAGACAGAGTTGAAAACCGTTAATATTACATATGATGTTCCAAATAGTTTGTATGTATCCATATGCGAGTGAGAGAGGAAAAAAAAAGTGGGAGAGATGAGAAAGAACGAAGAGGAGAAAAGAATATATACAAGATGTTGGTTCGGCTGTTTGGCATCAGGATAGCCATATTAACTTAATTTATTTGTCCTTTATTTGGCTGTCAGTGAGCGAAGAAGCCTGCAGAGAGCCGACAGAGGAAAAAGACGCGCCCGTTAACATTACATATATACATATATATAATATATACATTGATTTCTAAATATATAGGTATACAAATGACGGCGCGTCACTCCTGGAAATCTTAATTCCCCAGATATTTTTTCTGCTCTCTCTCTCTTTCTTTCTCTTCGTTTCGGCCATATTACACTGAGTTCAGAGGGAAGTTCGTACTGGTCAGAACATGCTTACGCACGAATATACATATGTATATAATGTACTTTGATCTTTATTGGAGTGTGCCTCCTCCCACTGTTGGAATTCAACAATGGCGATTGCCCATCACGATGGTGAAAGCGTCTCGATGTCTTAATCTATACCGAAGTGTACTTTAAACGAGCTATTCTTCGATTATTGATCATATAAATATAGAGAGTGTATAAATTAATAATTTAATTCAAATTTTATTTATTTATGTCTAAGTATTTTTTTCTGTTTGGTTTTAGGTATGATTAGAGAAAAAAAATGGAAGAGCGCCGATTTTCGGATTTTTTTCGATTCCTGCTCTTCCGTGAATCCAGAATAATTTGAATCTTTTTGTTAGCACACGTTTTTCCGCGTCTTTGACTTTGAAAAATAGTGAGATGAGGGTCTAATAGAGGATAAAAGGGACGGATTGGAAACGGTGCTGCGTGAAAATGACTAAAGAAAAAGAAGAATATAAAAAGCAAGAGGGAGAACTGAAGAAAAAGAAGGGGATACCTTTAGAACAATTCGTGGACCATAAAAGTCAAGTTTACTTGGTGGCGATAATGCTTGTAATCCAAATATAATTCTCGACTTTCGTACGAGGGGTGTGTGTACGCGAAAGGGATGCCTTGGCGAGGGCCTTTTGCCAGCAAGAACACGGGATTAGGGGGTTGCTGCTCACCACGGGAGGGATGACTAGCTGACTTTCTTTCTCTTGCTTTCTCTCACACATATACGCAGGACACGAACCCCTCGATCTTTGGACGACCAAAAACACTGGTAAAGTCATAGAAGGCTCAGAACTAGCCGCAAATCTCATCAGGATTTACTCCTGTCAGTACACCACTAATATATATAAACCTATCTAGCAGGTCGGGAAATTTCACTCCCGATTTCCCCCAAGTCATCTTAAATGACGTAAATTTCGATTATTACTTTATTTATCAATGAAAAAAAAAACAATTGAATTGAATTAACCCCAAATATTAGTTAATTTTCTTTTTCTAGGGGCTGATAATCCGAATAACTTTGAAAATATTGTTTTTCAAATTTTCTTTCAGCCACCCTAAGCGATGAATTCCTCAAAAGTCATCATCTGCCCATGAACAAAAGCCAACAACGTAGTTTCTTAAATTTCGGCGATCAACTTCTGAAACAAGGATTGTTAATAAAGTGGCTGACGTGACAGGCGACTTTTTTTTTACAAGATATATTTGGGTATTTATATAAATAGAGTATATAGGGAAGATCAACATTCTGATTCCCTGCAGGATTCTCGAGGAGTGGCCACTTCTGCAGGTCAAAAGATGAACAGAGGGATTGTCGTATAAGCTCCGAAGATATCTACAACGATTAGGTATAGACCGTGACGTATATAAGCCCCCATATGACCAATTCTTTTTAGTTATATAGATATATATGTTTATATACACAAAATGTCGGAAATAGAAGGACGCAAAAACTACTTTTATCTAAATTGTTCAAAAGTTACTTTTAACCTTAAGTTTAATAGCATTAATCATTTTGTTACACCTTAGTTGTAGAGAAAAATCGAGAATTCATGAAATTTTAAAACACCAGTCGATATGAAACATTAAAAAAATGAAATTACCCATCAACCCAAGTTAGACTCATCAACAACAGACTCAATCGACTACTAATGGTTTATCATGTAATTATTTAAAATGTTTTCGACCAGTACAAAATTAAACTGAAGTGAATGTATTTCTTTAAATTATTCTACTAGCTCTATGACTGCTATAAATGAATAATAATAACAATAATAGTCATTATACAGGGTGTCCAATAGGAACGTGTGAAAACTAAACGAATCCTCCCTCCCTCTCTGACATTTTAAGGAACCCTACATTTCAGAAACGTATACTTGAGACTTGTCAGTTTTATTCTAGCTGTGGTAGAAATTGGACAGCCTTCTTGAAAATGAGTGAGTTAACTATTGTAGAAAAAAATTTTCTCATTGAATGTTATTATTCAAGAGTGTTTGGAGGCTTTCGAACGAAGTACGGAAGTAAAAAAGTCGGAAGTGAAACTACTCTTAGGAGGTAAGAATCGAATATTTTTTTATCTCAATGTTTATGAAAAATCAGATCTATATTATTTTTCAAAATTTATGACATTATAACGATTTTTTTGCAGAGATATTGATCATTTTAATGAATACGGAACACTACAGGACTGTAGAAAAGATTTGTCAGGCTTTTCCACTTCGGTAACTATACAGAGGAAACGGTTGATAAAGTTGAAGACTATTTTGAAAAAAATCCTTAATCTTCAATCCGCAAAGCTGCTCAAGCTTTAAAAATAACCAAATCATCGTTGCGCAATATTTTGCGTTATTTTTTGAACATGTATCCTTACAAAAGAACAATGCATCAATTATTAAGGCGAGCATCCACTTTAGATGCTTCAAAAAATCAATTTTTTTTTATTTCATAAATCATTAGCAAAATATCTTAAGAATACACGCTGAAAATTTTAAAACGATATTCGGATTCCTTCTAATGGTATGTATATAAATGATAAAGACTCTCCGCTCGACTCCCAAGCGCGCTCAAACTTTAAACGTGTTTTTCTCGAAACAACATTTTTTCAATTTGCGGGAATCATCACTCAAAAACTAATTAATGGATCATCTTCAAATTTGGAGCACATTTACATAATATAATTTACTAAAACATGAACCTAAAGTTGGAAAGATTAGAATGTTTAAAACGTATTTATTATTGCAAAATGCCGGGGAAAGAAATGCTGAAAGTGGATCATTTTTTTCAAACACGTTCCAACATTCAATTCTCAATTTTTTTTTCAAAATTTAGGTTCATGTTCTTAAAAAACATCTCAAGAATGTATAAAAATTTGTTGGACTATTTCAGATGCGAATTGCGAGCTGCACAATTCCCGCAAGTCAACAACGACGATGAGGACATGCCAAGGGACACAGCGGATTACACTTGAATTAATGCATGAAATAACTTGAAAAAATTACCAGAGATTTGGATTTTTTTTCACAATAAAAAAAAATCCAAAAAATCATTTAATTTCCGGTCTATTAAAGTGGTTGCTTGCCTTAACGGAACACGCCATCAACACAAGAAAATAGTTCTGCGACACATTGAGGCAAATGTTGAAAAATGAAGAATTGAGCGAAAAACAAATAATTTTCTCTGATGAAGCGCATTTTTCGATGAATGGCTATGTCAATAAACAAAATTATCGTTTTTGGGGTTTAGAAAATTCGAAGATCATGGTGGCAACGTCGCTTCACTCTTTAAAAGTAATCGTATGGGCAGCTGTTTCAATAAAAGGGATCTACCTGCGTTTCTTTGAATCTACTGTTACCGGACAGAGCTAAAAAGAGATGTTGGAGACATCATACTTTCCCTATGCAAAGAAAAAAACATCTCATTAACAATTATTATTTCATGCAAGAAGGAGCAGCACCTCATCGAACACAAGAAGTCTTCGAAACCATCAATAAAGTTTATGGTGATCGAGTTATCGGCCTTGGATAGCCTCGATTTATTAAGGGAACAGGAATGGAATGGCCAGAGATGGCCCCCTTATTCACCTGATCTTGATCTTTATGATTATTTTTTGTGGGCTTATATTAAAGATCGCTGTTATGAAAATAACCCAAACACTGTAGATGAATTGATTAAAGAAATAAGAAAGACTGTCAATGGCATTTCAAATGAAACTATAGAACACGTTTTTAATAGTTTTATAAACCGATTAGAATACTGTGGCAATTCAAATGGCTCATATTTTGAAAATATATCATTGATATTGACATTTTTTTTGTATTTGCTTTAACATATAATTTGTTCGACGTATCCATCGTTTTTTGTAATAAATGGACATAAAATAAAGCGACAATTCTCTGCTATTAAAAAAAAAATCCATTAAACCGATTCCTTTGTTTATTACAAAACACCAATTTATTAGTTTTCACACGTTCCTAATGGACACCCTGTAACTGTAGAATAATTGATTCATCCTAGTTAAACATAAAAAAAACGACAATATACAGTGGCGTGCAAAAGTTTCGAGCCACCCTATTTTTTTCAGTTAATTGATAAAATATTTTAGTTCTCCACTCGTTCATTGTTCAAAATATTCAGGAGAGTTAGAATGAAGGTAACAACGTCGTATATTATATTTAATTATGGCGTATTTTTCGTGTACTACGTGGAATGATTTTGGTCGGGATGCAAAAGTATCGGGCCACTATATCGCCGCGGCTTCGTACGCACGGTTTGTTTACATTTTTTTCCTCATTAGTTTCAAAACATGTCCTACAATGCCGAAACACACGAATATTCAGCTTCGTGAAATCGTGTTAAAACTTTCGTCAGAAGGAAAAAGTTCTCGTGATGTTGCGGAGACTTTATCTATTGGCAAAAGTACCGTTAATCGTATTATTACTAAATATAAATTAACAAACTCACTGTGTGACAAAAATCGGAGCGGTATACCGCGAAAAACTTTGAATCGCGTCGAGAAATTTATAAAAAGGAAGTGCATTGTAGATCCACGAAAAAGTGCTGCAGATGTTTCCCGGGAATTACGAAGTGAAAATCTAGCTGATGTTAGTCGGAGTATGGTATCTCGACGTCTCAAAGCTGCGGGGCTGATTGGACGTGTTGGTGTAAAAAAAAACATTGATTAGCAAAAAGAATAAGAAGGCTAGATTAGACTTTGCGAAAAAATATCAGCGCTGGACGGTATCAGATTGGCGGAAAGTACTTTTTTCCGATGAATCGAAATTTCAATTATCCGAAAGTGATGGTCGGAAGTACGTAAGACGTCCAGCAGGTACCAGATATAATGTAAGGTACCAAATTCCTACCGTAAAATACGGTGGCGGAAACATTAAAGTTTGGGGAGCATTTTCTGATGATGGCGTTGGTCCGCTGGTGGAAATTCATGGCAATATGGACGCTGCAATGTACAGGGACATACTACAAGATTACATGTTCCCATTTGCAATGAAAAATTTTCCGCGTGGTTGGGTTTTTCAACACGATAATGATCCGAAACACGCTTCGCGTCTTGTTAAAAATTTTCTTCAAAGTCGGAAAGTCCGCCTTCTTGACTGGCCATCGCAGTCACCGGATTTAAATCTTATTGAACACCTGTGGCAAGACCTCAAGCATCGTGTTGGAACGAAAAATTACTCCAACAAAACGGAATTGTGGAACCATTTGCGAAATGAATGTGAAAAATTGCCACAAGAACGAATAAAACAACTAATTGGGTCTATGCCTCGTCGGTGCGCTGCAGTCATCGCTGCTAAGGGCATGGCAACAAAGTATTGAGTCGAGTGGAGAAGATCAAGACATGCTTCCTTATTTTTCAAGTTTTTTGTTATTTTTTTCATACCCAAAAGTACGTGGCCCAATACTTTTGCACAGCCAGTCATAAAAAATTGTTGAACAATTAATGATTTAAGATCGATATCAATGTATACAACCTATTGTTTCCAAATATAAGTGATTAAGTGTTATCATTACTCGTTTGTTTTTCTCCCACCACCATATTTCTGTTTAATGTGCATAAAAAATAGGGTGGCCCGGAACTTTTACACGCCACTGTATTACAGTTAAAAAATCGGTTCATATGAAGTATTACCGTATATTCATTTATTAATTCGTGATTATTTGATGATTATTTTAATATCATTACAACTATAATCATAATTTTGATTTGATAGTATTTTCGACAGTTTTGGTTTAAATGGAATTCTTTCACGTTAAGTGATGCGTGCATTGTTT
Source organism: Rhimphoctona megacephalus (assembly GCA_963989365.1). Taxonomy (NCBI): domain Eukaryota; kingdom Metazoa; phylum Arthropoda; class Insecta; order Hymenoptera; family Ichneumonidae; genus Rhimphoctona; species Rhimphoctona megacephalus. The sequence goes on from OZ022421.1 coordinate 17,972,305, forward strand.
TTTAATCGCATTCACGAGTCTCGAGTTCCATTCAATGTATTTTCAATCGCGATGATGGATCGTACAGCGCCCTTCCTCTATATCGACGAGTAAATCTTGAAATTGGGGGATAACATATAAGAAAGTCGAGAAGAAAAAAAGGTGGACTAACGATCATTCGATGTTCGTGAGCTCAGGATAGAAACGTCAGACGAATTTCCGCGGGTGAGAATGACCGATGACCCTGATGCGAAAGCGCTTTCATCACGATTGCGCACCAAAAGTCACCCTCTCTCTGTCGCACTCTTTCTCTCTCGTTAAAATATATATAGGATCGGCAGAATTTTCGATTCCGATCTCCCGCGAGAGGAAAATTCATTTCCCTATTATTTCGCAACGTCGCCCTTGAGACGTATGAATCGTTTGTTATCGCGGGCTAGTACAGCGTGAGCCATACTTCTCTCTTAACCCCCGGGGCGTTATTAAGCGATTGTCTCTCATATCCACCCTTTCTCACCCCTTCAACTCAGAGAAACAACATGATGCTCTGAAGAACACGTCAAACAGGAACCAGCAGGCTTAATGACTAAATTTCACCAAAAACAATTAAATTCAGCGAATCTATCAAATTTGCTTTTGAGGGTGTTTTTTAGCGATATTGAGGTAAACTACTTTGTTTTTTTTTTTATATAAAGTTAACTTTATTTTCATTCCTTTTTCACTGGAATTTTGGTTGACCCGGAGATTTGGCGTATTTTTATCTCAAATGAAAAATTCTCCTGATTGATAATACAAAAAAATAACTATTTGTATATCATTGTAGAAATGAACCCTTATTGTTGTGTGTGTATATTATTTTGGTTTTTGTTAGATTTTAGTAATTTTATCCTCACAAAGGTTCAATTTCCGCGATTTTTTTATATCTACTCGAAATTAAAAAAAAAAAAGTTGTAAAAGCTGTCTCGATGAACTCCCGTCTTGATCTAACTTTTAGGATAAAATATACATAAATATGGCGGAGCAGCTGTTTCATGTGTTGCCTTGAAAAATATTCTTTGCTGATCGAGGGGATTTTGTTTATCGATGACCTAATAAATTCGCCATTATAGAGAGAATTCAGGGCAAGGAGTGAAAAAGTTTGTGTTTTCATAAAGTAGAGAGGGACGTGTTTAGGACCAGGGCATCTCTCCCCATCAAATATATATATTTCTAGACACATACAAACATTATATATATGTATGTGTGCGTGTGTGTGTGTGTGTGTGCGTGTAAGTACTGCTGGTCGCGTGCCGTGCATCCATCATCCCTTTAAACGGTTACTTTCGACTCCTGCCGTGAACGGGCGCGAACGATCTTCACCAAAGTGGCCTAAGAGAAGAAGAGAGAGAGAGAGAGAGTGAGAGAGTGGAGGGGGGAAAATCGTATATGTGTTCGATATGATATTTTGAACGTGAAAGCCAGTTGTAAAAGGCTCAAAGCTCCAGAATATTTTGGTCTTCAAAGAGGAAACGAGATTCGAGAAGGGTGAGAAAAATATGCATTGACGTGGATCAAGAAGTAAGAGCAAGAAAAATGGGAATGGGAACAAGAGAAACGAGGTATATATTGGAGACTGGCCCACTAAACGCTGTCAGAACGTGTTTGATGCGGTCACGTGGCAATCTCCTCATCTCAACGAGATGATGACACGGTTAATGTGTTTTATATACACATATGTATGCGCAGTAAATAAAGTATTCTATGATACATAGAAATACTTATACTCTCGTAGACTCTTGATTCTATTTCATCAAATATTTTGACAAACACGTTGTTTGACGAAGCACTTATAGGGCTATTAGAAAAAGTGCATTTATATGTCTATTATATAGACGAACATTGTGAAACTTGTCTTTTTTCATTTGGTTTTTTTTTCTGATTTTTTACTGCATGTTCAAAACAAGAGTCGAAGAAAGTTGGAAAAATTTTGCGAACAATAGCCACGATTTTTGAAAAGTTGTTGTCTTTGTCACGTTTTATTACACTTTTAAATTAAATAATCAGAAAACACAGAATCTGATAGTTCTGATTTTTATATTTAATTTTTACAGACAATTAAAAAATTTGAGAAATTTATTCGTTCATATATTTTCGTCCACCAATATCGATGGCAAATTTGAAAAAAAATGTTGCCTTCGTTCCTGTTTGTCATACACCCCTTTTTATTTTTTGGGGTAGCGGGAAAATAGTGCGATAAAATTTGTTTACACTAGAGAGAAAGAGAGAAATCGAAAAAGAGATAGAGAATAAAAACCGGACAAAAAAGCACAAGCACAGAGAGCGCGATACCTGGTCCAAGTTATATATGAATCGAGGGTGACATCGGTTTATTAGCGATTCCGCGAAACGGTCTCCTGCTCTCTCTCTTTCTCTCTCTCTCTCTCTCTCTCTCTCTCTCTCTCTCTCACTCTCTCATTGTTCATGATCGTTGAAATTTTCGGGTAAAGAAAGAGTGTCCAAAAAACGAAAATAAAAAAATGATATACACATAGAGGAACGAGAGTGAGAAAGAGAAAAACGAAGAGAAGGAGGGGATGGTCGGAATGCGAAAGGGGTTGCGTATGTTGATGGTAACCGGGCGAGAAGCCACCGGGGTTATACGGGCCGTAGCTAATAAATTCGCGAGGCTCCGCAGTGCCCGGGGCGAAAGTTTTTTAATCGCAGAGAGCATGTTGGGAACCGGTAGAAAGAGAAAGAAAGAGGAAGAGAGAGAGAGAGAGAGAAGGTACTGGAGCGTGAGGCACCGCACCCACGGGAACTGCCTCTGCACTACCTCTACAGCCCCAAATTTATATATATCCATATAGCAGTATACAGAACCAATAGATAGTGGTGGTGTGTTGCGTAGTCGTTTGGGCTTGGTAGTATTGGGAGATCGCGGTGGGAGCCCTTGTCATTTTAAATCACTGCCCGTTGTACCCGTTAAATTCAGTGAGAGTGAGAGAGTTAGACAAGTCTCTACATCCCCATGCACCCTTTTCCAAGCACCGAAACAGCAAAGAGAACTCAAACACATTCAAAGTTTACCTGAATTAAATTCCCTTTTAGTTTGGTCGCTTGCAAAGCAAAACAACGCAGTCCTCCCTCCTCCCGTCGTGCTTGAAGCTCTGGTCTACTGTACGAAAATAAGGGTAGTTACCCCTGTGTCCAGTTCTACGTTTGCTCTAATGTTATTTACGAGCGTACACGAATACAGAAACAACAACCAGAGAAACTCTCCAGTCTGCAATGAGTTGAATTAAGTTTCGCGATCGTTCCTCCAGTGACGACAATCTTGCTCTTAATGGAGATCGAAATGCGATGAGTTTGGAAATGATTAATGGAACAGAACCAACGCTTTGTTTCAGAGATTTTCTATCAATATAAATGACTCAACTCTGTATTTGTAATTTGTTTAAATTATTTTTATTTATTTATGAAAGAGATTGTTTAGAACCACGTTGGCATTTGGGGGTAGGAAATTCAACAAAAGAGAAAACTTCGATGTATCTTTACCATAGCCAAGACTATATTGATTTACACACTGAAAGAATTGTATCCAAAACATAATCATAAAATTCATATAGGAATCATGAGACGACATGAAATTCTAAGAAATATAATTAAGCTAAATATCAATCATAATGAAAATAAAATAAAATTCCTTCTTTATATAAAAAAACCTTCCTTAGCTGTACATAAAATTTTGATGTCCAGTCAAGCACTACAAACTTAAGGTTAAACGTTACGTGGTACGACTTTCATCGAGCACTATTATTTTATATTTTTGAAAAATTTAGAGGAAAAGTGTTCTATTAAGAATAAAAATTTCAATATGCATTTCAATTTCTACCAAGGGTCATATAATTTTTATCCAGTGTCACAGTAAAAGTGTATGGACCTTTTACACCATTGAAACATTTCAACAATTCATAAATGTACGCAGCAATAAATACAATTATTATACTTGTACGTACATTTCCATTAGGGTGCGTCATTTCAGAGCAACATTTTTATTTCTACTGACCGTTCCCAAACATCTTTAGCTGATACCCAAAAACAAAAACTTCGCGAAAGGGGAACGCTGTCAAAAATATTGAAGTTTTTCCATTTGATTAGCATTGGATTTTTTTTTTTCATTATTATTGGTACGTCTCTTCGAGTTTTGATATTGTAATATATTCCAAATAGGTTTTCGTAGAAAATTGGATGCTCTACAATAAAGTCCCTTGAGCCATGCCCATAAATTCAATATTTTCCGAGGTATTAATATTTCAAGTGTTATTATATGAAAATATCTATTCAAACGGCTGTAACGCTTAGGCTATTGAACGTAGCGAAAAAAATTGATAACTTTGTAGAAATTCAGTTTACACTACAACCTCGATGTACGCAATCTTGATTCATGCAATGTCCCCTACTATTCGACTCGTACCGATCGGTCTGCGCTTGGTAGGAGAAGCGCCCAGTCGAATTCGGCCCGTCGTCAAGTGCGCAGAGACGAAAAAAAACGTGTGGATACCCTTGATTATTTCAACTATAATGCGGAGCCGGGGGGCACTGGGTTTGTTTACCGAAACAACTTTATGGGAGAGTAAATATACTTGTCTCAACTTTTTTTTACAGCATTTATGCTATTTTTTTTTCGTGAGGATTTGTTAACTTTTTGCTCGAAAATCGGAGCTTGTCAATTAAACATTTTTATTGTACACGTACTCGGGTGATGCAAAAAAATCAACATTTTTTCCTCGCGTTGCAGCAAAATATAGTAATATTTGATGAAAAAGAGATTCTCTCTGGAATTGAATCCTCAATAAAAATTTTAAAGGTCGTTCAAGCATCATTTTTTCTAATTGCGACTAAAAATGGATAAATGATCGAATTTTGAGCTACTGTGTCACGACTAAAAATGAATTATGAAATAATTTTGTAAGAAGTATTCAAATAAATTCAAACCTTGTAATTAGCCTTTTATCTTTATAAAATTATTAGAGTACTTAAAACGTACAGTAATTCTGAAAAGATACGACACATAAAAGAACCACGACCAAATAAAAATTAAATTTTTTTAAATTTCGAATTGAAAAAAATTTCGTAAAAAAGAGTTGTTTAAAAATGTTACATCGAAGTGATCATTCCAACAGGACTCTAATGCGCTAAAAGTTTTCAAATCGACTAAAAAATATAAATAAAACAAAATGTTTGGAGCAAAAGAAAGTATGTGGAGTAAACGTGGAATAGGAAAAAAAATTTCGGTTTGACCAATATTTCATTAACATCGGAAAAACCTATAGTATCAAAATGCATTAAAAGTTTTCAAATAAAAAAAAATTAAAACGAAACGATATTTTGAAACAAAAAAGTATGCGCTCAAATTTTGGGGGCAAAAATTCGATTGAAAAAAAAAATTTTGACCGAAGTACGAAGCGAGTTTTTGATAACGTTTATTGATTATCATGAGCAATGGGTAAAAAAATGGTGAAGTTCTTACGAAATTCTTTTTTTTTTATGTCAAATATATTTTGTCCAAATTTGTTTCGTTTCACTTAATTCCGTTTTCTATTTGGTTCGTTCTGATTGTTTTTTCATTTGAAAACTTCTTGTACATTTTAGTTCTATTAGAATATTTCTTAATCTACTTATTCTCTTTTTGAATTTGCGAAACAAACAAATTTATGCTAACAAAGTGGCCGGCTAAAAAAATTTGGATGGAAAAAAAAGTTTCGACCCAAGTACTTAGCGAGGTTATGTACCTCGCTAAGTACTTGTAACTTTAAACTTGTACTAAGTAACTTTAAACCAATTTTTATTTCTAATAAAAATTATTTTTGTTCAAAGCCATGTAAAATACTGACTGACAATGAGTTATCATGAGTGCGAGAGCTATAGTTGTTTTCACATTTCCAATTCTTTTTATAAACAAAATATATTTGAAAAAATATAGAAAACCACTGAGTAGTTCTTATTATTTACTCGAAATATAATCGATGTAGGAGTAAAGTTAAAAAAAAGATCCATAATAGGACAACGGTTTACGAGATTTTTACCGTCCGAAAATCGCGGAAACCGTTCGGTCGGTAAGTAAAGTATATTCAAATGAGATGACACTTGACTCTCGCACTATCACTCTAACTAAACATCAAAACTGATGTGATGAGGTTGGTGACCATTAATAATAAATGACACTTCTTGCACTATCACTAATAATCTATTAACCATAAGTCACGAATATTCCTCTAAGGAAAAGTCAAAACTTATTCGAAAAAAAAATATTGGTCAACTGTCACATGCATGATCTTGATAACCGCTCTATAAGACCGAAATTCAAAACTAATACGAAAAAACCATTGTCACATCGGCGATCTTTATAACCACTCTATAAGATCTAACCAAAGTTAAAACTGACGAAAAAAATATTAGTCAGCTGTCATATCCACGATCTTTACAACCTCACTTCTGTCAGTCACTGTTCAGAAATATATAGGTATAATCAGTGTCACATTCACGAGCGATCTCAAATATGACCAGATTTTTATATCAGTATTACTAGTGTCACTAGACAGCGACCGTGAAAAAACATATGACCATCAAAAATGTGTGCGAAAAAAGCCACACTTTTTTGATGCAACGAAAAATAAAATATTCATATTTTCAATACGCACTAAGCTACAGAGCTCTAATTAGTCACGATCGAAAGAAAAAATTAAATAAAAAATACTTGAACCCGGATAATCCTTCACAATACGATAATTAATTAAATATTATGGAAACAATTTTCAAAAGTTTTCGAAAACAGTTGGGATCTGCGGTCCTTCCTGTAAAAGAGTCTTGTAGCGATCTTGTCTTTGACAGCTATATCTACACTGAAAAAAAAACATAGTGTTGAGAACGGAGGCGTAGTTGGCTCAACTACGCCTTGAGGTTGAATACGGCGAAACCAATGGCGTAGTTGACGCAATCTCCACGCGTAGTTGAAGGTATTTTGTTGATCCAACTATGCCCGCAATTTGAGGTAAAACTTTAAATATTCAATAGAACCAAAACATTTTTTGAATAAAATTCAATAAATATTTGAAATAGTATCATCGCATTGCTCGGGAAATGCGGAAAACTATTTCAGTCAATTGTATCAATCATGTTTGGATTGAATGAATTGCGTTGTGTAGTTAAACCGTATAGTGATTGTACCGAAACAATTATGATTTTGAAATGAGTGTAAGAAATATTAAAATTTTTTTTTATATACATATTTTTTGGAATGTTTTTTATTTGATATTTTTTATTTTATATTTTGTAACTTTCAATAGGAAATACGATTGATCGATTTTTTACTCTAGTAAGAGCATCTATCTTAACATAATTAGGGAACAAAACCTTTTTATATCAGCGTACTTTAATTGTACGATAAGGCCTTAAACCTTTTACCTCGTAAAACAAGGAATCGGGTTTTCTCGACGACCATCGGTCGGATTGATCGATATTTAACGATTCAACGTCGAAACCTTATGGGCACATGGGCGATGCGACGCTTATGCGAGAGCGCTCCGCCCGTGGCGCTCTAGCGGATTTCTGGCACATCAGAAATTCAGCCAGGAAATAAGGCTGTCCGGTTACAATATATATAATTCTTGTTAAAGAAAACTTATTGTTTGCACAACGAAATTTTAGTAGCTTTAGCAAAAGGTTTATTTGTTTGAATAGTAACAAAAGATTTCATCCAAATTACTCCTAGGTAATTAGGTTAATCACAAATTAAATTCCGTTGATCTATAGTGTCATTGAATTCAATTCCCGCAGACAAGTTTATTCGATGCTATTATTTTATCAAATCATGGACAAACCGTATACAACTCAACCTCCGTGTGATTATTTCAAATTCAATCTATTCTGTGTCTCAAGTTTTATTTTTTTTTCGACGTAACCATTTATTGCGGTTGTATCACATGAAATACACTCAACTCAAATAAATTAAAATTTAGCGGTAAAATCGTGGCGTAGTTGTCTCAATGACATGACTTTCAATGGATCAACCACCGGGTGATTAACTAAACATAATATGTCTATTGGCGCAACGGCAATACTTTAATTTTTATTGGCAATATTTTAATTTTTTTTTCAGTGTATATATAAATGTACTTGTCTTGAGTCGCTACCGCGATTATTAATACCACAGCAATTTTTAACGTGAATTCCAACGTAAAATTTACTTTATAATTCTTTCGGTATTCTAGAATACATTAAAAATAACTTTGTTATAATGAACCTCACTTAAAAGGAATAAATTTCGAGTATTTCCAGTTGTAATTTTATGCTTAAGTACATGTACCGAGGAGATAAATAAAGTGAAAAATGTAACGAAATAGGAGGAAGTAGCAGAGTGAACAGACGGCACCCTGGAGACTTTGGTACATGTTTCTTCGGGTTAAGGATACCGTATACGGAGTGGAGAAACGTTGAGAAGCAGCCAGGAGAGAGCTCTTATTCCCTCTCAAACTTGCTTCCTCAGTTGCCTTGTGCTTTTGCTTGGACAACTGCGGGTGGGACTGAACGATAATCTTCCAACGAGTTTCTGGCACGCTTACTCCACAAAGTTCTCTTGTATCGTATGCAAACATACACACATAAACACACACGAACTCAAACTTCTTGGATAGCACATGCTAAACGCTCTGTCGAGAAACCGGAAGTGCTGAGGCACTTGGAAGGCAAATATGTATACATGTATGTAGTTGACATTAACTACTGTACATGTACAAGGGTATTTAAGTCACAGATGTACCGATACTCCCGACGACTTTGTCCAAACAAGACTTCTCGATCGTACAAATACGATATTTCGAAAAGCCCCGGGGCGTTTCCGTTTAACCATCGGTTATATATACATTCGAATTCCGACCATTAAACCGATTGCGTTTACCCGCAATACACTCTTGGCGATCGTAAACGAATAATGCAGTACCCTGCGCGAGCGACGCGTCGACAAAATGGCGTCGTAACCGGATGCGAAATGGCGGACTCGCGCTACAGGTGCCTGGTTAAAGGTAGAAGGGAAATCGAATGAGAAATCGCATTCGTAATAATTTCTTTCGGATGTTGTGATTAAGTATTAAAGTTGAACTGATCTAACGTATCGGAACCTCAATCGGGTTCTCAAACTAATGATTTTTTTTATACTGAGGTGCGTTGGAAATAAATATATTACAGTTTATCTTCTAAAAAATATAGTTTTCGTAAAATGATGTAACTTTTTCCACTTTTCATCACATTATCTCGGATCCTAATGCAATTTCCAGTTTACATGTGATTTTTAGAGGCTTTTCCAAATATTAAATAAGATATATACGTGAATATAAATTGAAATAATTTTAAAGTGATCGAATTTCTTAAACATATTTTGAGGGTTATTCTTATATTATTCCCTATATAAAATGTTCATGGGCAATCGAATATCGAATTGCGAGTTCGACTCTCCTTATTTTATTCATGCTGTGATTGGCCAGTTGATGACAGCCAACTTCATGCTGAACTGTCATCGAGTTTGACAGTTGACGTAGGAAAATCAAATGTAACAGTTACGCAAATTTTTCTCGTGTCGTATCCAAATTCGGATTTACACTATCTCTCCGTTATATTTGCGATGTGATTGTTCAGTTAATCATATACAAGTTTATGTTGTTCAAAAGTCACGAGTTTGACGTACAAGTTTATGTTGATGAAAAGTCACGAGTTTGATAGTTTCCGCGTGAATTTAATAAGTGACAGTCATCTGACATTTATGTGTCTCATAAGCCAATATAAATTTAAATATTCGTATTCATTGTGCACAAGAAATTCAAGTGGTAATGGCCTTAAAAAACGAAAGTTGATGTCATAAATAGTAAGGCTCCATATCTTTTTTTTGGCGTTTTGAATTATACGCTGGTTGGCAATTTCACACGTTGCTTTTGAATGCCCGTTTTCTCGGTCGTAAATCTTCTAACTCTTTTATAATTAAGGAGGTTATAGCGTTTCTCATGTAAAAATTATTTTCCAACTTTACACAATAAAATTTTGTAAATAGAAAGCTTAATATGGTATTAAACTTCTGGCGGAATATGCCGATGATTCATCGTCTCAAAATTGAGATATTTATTGCTGAATTTCGCAATTTTTTGAAAGCTTCCATAAGAGCTCATGTTAAACTTGTCATTTTCAACAATGAATATCTCGATTACTAGACAGTGAAACCTCTCCAAATTTTTCACACATAATTAAATACTGTTCAAGAAGATTCACGCCAAATTTCAATACATTAACTTGGAATAATCAAATATAATGTATTTTTCGTATGATGTCATATAAATATCGATACAACTTCCATAAGTCATAATTTAATATCGGAAATTTCCTATTTTCTCAATTAACGAATTATAATTTTTTTCGTGGTGTTGAAAGAAGAATTAACTCATGTTCATACAGCTACGGATAAAATTAAAACACGTGGCGCGAATTCGTACTAGTCTGCAGTCAAAACGTTAATTATAATGCTTTACTGTTGATTTGTGCAATGAAATTTAAATGAACTCACTTATTATGTACTAATATTATTTATTATTAATTTATTTATTATTATGAAATATAATATTATTAATATTATTAATTAATATATGGGGCATTCTACTCCCAAATTACAATTTTTTTTTTGCATTTTTAATTTCGTTGAATTTTTTTTCTCTGTTAGTGCTCGATGGAAGCAACTTACCTGATTTTTTTTCTGTCGACTTGTCGATTTAAAAAAAAAACATGACCAATTGAATCGAAAAAACCTTGGTTATTGTGTGGGAAAATAAGTTCCAAAAATATTCATTGGCTCTCGGACTATAATAAATTGGTATATTGCAATAAACAAAGGAATCAGATCAGTGGAATTTTTTTTAATAGAAGAGAGTTGTCATTTTTATTTTATGTCCATTTATTACAAAAAAACGATATATACATAGAACAAATTATATCTTAAAGCAAATACAAACAAAATGTCAATATCAATGATATACAGTCACGTCCAATTGAAACGCAACATTTGGTTTTATTTCGATCTCGGGCGCAGATTGACCAATTCGAAAACAGCAAAACAGTCACTTTCAGCAAATTTTGTCAGTTTTCGAATGAGCCTAGTCTTGTTTTGATCGGACGCGAACTGAACAATTTGCAGTGGAGTTTATGAAAAAGGGGGAAACGCATCGTCGCCATGTTATCGAAAACTCGATGTTTGGAAAAAATTGGTACACTTAGCGATATTGCATCAGAAAGATTATCTCTTACCATGAAAAAAATTACCCTGCTTTTTTTTTGTGCGATAATTCTAGGCCGAGTTATACGCATTTAAAGCAAAAATTGCTTTTAAATTTTCCGCAATATCTCGGCAACTAATCGATCGATTCCATTCAGATTTCGTAGAACATCATTAACAATGATTCTTTATGACCTAATGAGCTCGATTTCTGCGGGATGTGCTTTTGCAATACAGATCTCGTAGCCCCCGCAGTGCACCGAAGCATTCTGATCGGTTTTTCACAGTGAATCCGATCGAATTCAGCTTTACAACTTATTGCAAGTTAAAGCTGACATCTCAACGAAAAAAATGCACCCCAAATTATCCCGAAAAGCCTACGGGAAGAGGTCGATTTCGCCTTTTTACAAAAACACATTGATCTCGCGCTTGGCGGGCCGAGCGGCGAGCGAGATAAGCAAAGGCGGGGGTGACCCCTTCACCGAGCGTGGCGAGCGCATCACTCGCCGCTCAGCCCGTCAATCGCGGGATCTCGAGAAAATGTAGGGTATACCTCAAAAATCTGTAACAAAAAAAATTTTCCACATACTTTTCTTTATTTATAACATTTTGGTCATTAACTTGCATTGTTGTTTTTAAATTGTTTATCTTCACATTATGTGGAAAACGTAGACTTTAACAATAATTGAGTTGCATAATTAATCATTTTTGTCATCAATGTAGATGATATCAAACGAATCTTATTTTTCGTAAAACAATAGATACAATTTGGGTATAAAGAAAAAAACATTCGAAAAAAAATTTAATAGAAAAAAATGATATTGGGTTTTTTAAATTTTCCAATTTTTTTTTGTTGTTTTACAAAAAATAAGGATAAGACGAACCGTAAAGGCCATAATTTTCATAACCATAATTTTCAACCGAAAAAATATGTGGACATAAAAAAGACAATTTTTGAATGATTCTCATGTAAAAAAATTCTGTATGAAAATTAATACACATGTATGAGAAGTTTTTATGCAGATACCGTATATGAAAATTCAGATACGCTGAGGAAAATTGAGAGACGCGGTATTTTAATGATACGAACACTGTTCACTAAAATTAATATACTTGCGTATTTGAAAAATTATATACATGTAAGAAATGTTGACCTCGTGCATATTAAAAACACGAAACATCTACTAATATTACTATACAGGTATATTAAAGTTCACGTTACCAGCATAGTAATTTTCAGATTCAAGATTACTAAATTTCAGGCACCGTATAACGTTTTCGCATTACATGTTTACGATATTTCTAGAAATGTATCATAAAATTTGGTGATCCTTTTTGAATATTAATATACGAATGAACATTAAATAAATTCAGCTATTATGAGTTTTAAGTGGAATACATTAATTGATATACTATTGTGTTTGATTTTTTAAAGTTGAAGGTCGAAATCATACAGACATCTCATGAAATTAGTTAGAGTGACTTATCACCACTTGATGCCGTGGCAATCAAGTCGAGAAATTGTCGCCGTAAAAATTTTTATTACAATCTCAACATCTTGTGTTAAGTTTGGTGTTTACCATTTTCATGTTTTACACAATTTTCTTAGACTCGAGCAACTTGTATATATCCTCGTCCGAAGCACGTGCCTCCTATGAGAAAGTCGATGCTCTGCGCCACACGGTGGCCAGAGCGCGAAGCACGGTGCCCACAGAGCGTTACGAATTTCCTACACTTGTGTATTCATTTTAATATTGAGATTCTTATAATTAATAAATAGGCAAATGAATTTTAATACATGGATTTTTTTTTCATACTGCAGGGTATATTAATTTTCATTGCCATTTTTGTACCGTATTTTTAAGAGATGGAGTTATGATGGGAAATAACATGCATCGTATTATTAACATTCATGTATATCTTATTTTTCAGTCAACTTTCAAGAAAACTGAAGATCATACTGTAATTTTAATACATTGTTCATAGTAGATGAATTCATATACATTTGTATTAATTATTATCAACTAAACATATGATTTATTTCAATGCGTGTCCACAAAATTTTCAGATTTCATATGAATATTCAATGTTATGTATCTTAAATTCCACATCAGTAACCAAAATTTATATTCATATTTCAATTTTGGCATACGAGTGCAATAATTTTCATTTCATACACCCGGTTTGTAAATTTCATTTACCGTTGTATTGTAAAAGTATTGTAAATTTCATATATTTTTTAACAGTGCACTAAAGTGCTGCATTCGACTATTGAGGGCCTCAGTAAAAAAATCTGACGGTCTTGCGTCTTAGCATACTTTTTAAGGACACTTTGAACTTAAAAATAAATACGAAGATTTCAGTGGTTTTGTGTTTTCTTTCACGAGTACCATGAGGTTTTTGAAAAGTTGCAAATATGTCACTTTTTAGAGTTTCTTGAAAAGCAATCACATTATGAAACATTTTTTTGATCGAATGAGCCGCTAAAGATAGTCAAACAGGGTATTCTCAACTTTTGAAAATTACCCTCACGCTCTTTGCATGCCCATTGGTAACCGAGTTTTAGACGATCATAGTAAAAATGATATTATTTACTTTCATTACGGATAATGAAATCAATAATCGTTCTACTCTAACTACCAAAAATGATTCGAAACTGAAGATACGGTGTACATACGTCACGGAACAGATTTATTTAAAATAATCTTGTGTACGCCAAACTTCCATAACATTTTCAAACTCGATAAAAAAATGTTCGTTTTCATTTTTGACACTTCGTTAGTGGAAAATAACTCCCATTTTCGAAAATTAAAAATTTCCCAAATGTGGATTCGAAAACGAGAGCAGCCAGTCTTCGAAATGCTTTTTGGACAAAATCTTGCGACCATTTTTTGCCGAAATCTAGCCTTTCAAAAAAGACCTCATTTTTGCGAAAATTTTAGTGATATTTCGCAGTTTTATATGCGTTTGCGATTCTTACGAGAAACATTTGAAAATTTCACGTTTCTCATAATAACTGACATTTTAATACTGATTTTTTTAGAAAATTTTAAATTCCAGAGGAACACACGTAGAATCAAAACAAGAATCCAATATTTTTTTATTTAACTGATTTTTTTAATTGAAATTTAAGTATATCAAATTAATGTGAAAACAATTCGTGAATACGTCTTTATTTCGTCACGTTACACGATCGACTCCTTTCTTCGTTCTTTCTTATAGCAAACTCTGTTTCCTTAGTTTCCAATGACTCCTTGATTTTACTTATATTCTTTCTTTTATTATTTATATATATCAATGATCCTATGCACATGACGAACTTTGTAAAAAAAATGCGATTTTGACCGTTGAGTATGAGAGATATAGAGATAAAAGGTATATGCAATGTGTGAAACGTTATTTCTGAAACGCTTAATTTTGTATTCGTCTCTTTTTAATTATTATTCGGATATTCTACAATTTATATCCAAAATTGATTACACATTGCAACTACGTTAATTAATAGTAATTTATAATAATTAATATGAATTTGACAAAATAAAGAAATATATAAAAAAAAATTCTGACCTTAACCCAACAGCAGGCGCGCTACGTTTATTTTAAACATTGGGCGCGCGATGAGAGTTTTCCTCACATGTATCGCTTCGAGTGCTTAATTTGATAAATAGGAACTTGAAAACAATTTCGTTACAGTGATTGTGGCTATTAAGTATTTTTATTTAAAAAAAACCATAAATACAACGGTAATTGACTCCAAAAACCAAAAGATAATAATTTAATAAATTCAAAAACAAAAACAAAAAAATTTTTTAACTCTTCTACCATACAGCAGAATAAATTTGGTGAAGTTAGAAAAAAATTCAAATGCTTATGCCATTTGAATCTTTCGAGTAATCATCGTTTTAATATAAGTGTGAGAAAAAGTCTCATAGCGCGCCTGCTGATGGGTTAAAATAAAAGTTTTGTCTGGTACAAACAGAAGAATCATTTTTGTTTTTGACATAATATAAAAAATGAAGAAATTTATGAAGAAAATGATTTTTTTGAAAATTAAAATATTTTTTTTAGTTTTAAAAAAATATAAAAAATAAAGAATTTTTGGGGGAAAAATGTTTTTTTGATTTTGAGATAATATAAAAAGAAAAAATCGAGCAAATAGTAAACAAAATTTTAGACTAATTTTCGAGGTATCCCGCTTTGTCTCGGCCTTCCTTATACCAAAAAAATAGAAAAAAATAACACAAAAAGTCAATAAAAGCACATAATAAAAAAAATAAACAATAAAAAAACTGAAAAAGTTAAATGAAAAGCTTATCAAAAAGATGATAATAATTCACTCGGTAAGTGTAATTCCCTTACAATTCCATTTATCCGAGGTGCAAAATCTATTAGGGAATAATAAAAAAAAAAAAATTATAGTAGCTAATATGGATTGAGTAAGAAAAAAGTTTTAGCTAAACACATAATTGAATTCAGGGGATGGAGGAAACGTCTGGTATCGGGGTTCATGTTTACGATATGTCAAACAATAAATATGAATATTATTAAATATTTAGTTGCTGTCTATGACTTATGCAGTAGAGGATTAATATTCGTTAAAAATATCGAATTATTTTGATGCCGCGTTGTTCTTCAGAATTTGTTTTTCGGAAATGATTTTTAGGATATAATAAATTCGAAAATGTTCGATTTTTTTTTGAAATTTTGTACACATATCTGTCGATCCTTTAAGAACACGTGCAGTTTTTTTGAAAAAATTAAAAGTGATAAACAACATCAGAGAAAAAATAACTTTTTCCATAATTTTTTTTTTTAAACAAATTTGTTTTTAAAGCAAATTTTTCCATAAATTTGGTTATCAAATTAGCGACCAAGAGATGTCCATAAACAGTGGGTCGAATGAGTTTAAATTGGGTAAATATCTTTACTGGACTGTTTTTCTGCATTGGTACCAGAATTGAATAGAAATAATTATGATTTTTTTTATCACCTATAAAAGACGAAAAAACATAAAAAAATCGATCATCAAAGTTTAGCACGCCGCCATTTAGGGAAAAGAAAAATATCTGTTTCATTTCGGTATCATTGCTCACGACACTGACACAGATTTACAATTCATTTGGTTTTTTTTTTTAGATGCATAGAACATCGTCCACCTCGGTCGCCAATCAAACGTTTTTTCCGTGCACCATTTTATGGAATGGCACAAAACTATACGATGAAATTTTAAAATATTTTCTCAAAAATTCGTGCCTGTTTTTAAAAAAGCAACGAACACGTGTGCGAAATTACAAAAAACATAAAATCGGATAGTTTTGAATTTAATTCATCTAGAAAATTACCTCTGAAAAGAGCTTTTTAGACAGCAATACAGCCTTAATGAGTTTTACAAGGAATAATTTATAACACTTCCTCTTTTATCCTTTCGGCCATTTCAATATTCCCTGATCACATGGGGTCTAAGCCACCCGAATACTTTTGTAGTAAACACGTTTTTTTCCTCAAATTTACATATTTATGTATTTTTTTTATCATTTTATTATTAGATTTTGGACGTTAATACGATTGTTCCGTGTTTATTTTAAATGTTTTTTTGGACTAGATTGGCCGATAGTGTTAATAAAGTATGCCCACGGAGGCCCCAACAAAAAATAGGTCCCTATTGGAAGAAATCACGGTATTCTTTCCATCGTTAAAAGTGGCAACATCCATTATTACGATTGAATTTAATAATGAAATATGTTAGCCGACAGTGTGCATTTAGAGTTTGTAATATTAATCATCATTGCGATGTTTTCTGTGAATAGAGAAACTAATATAGGTCAATTTATTGTAATTCTCATTGAGCTCGTATCAGCGTCATTGACTGCATCGCTATATTCTTGAATTATCAGCATGCTCACCAGCGAGTTGAAAAAAGTGAGACAATGAGGTGAAAGAAATTGATGAAGACTTCCGGTTCATTGATAATTCATATATTTATAGATTTGGTTGTATATTTGTTTATTGCTGCTGTTGGTAACTGAAAGAGTAGTTGATGATATGTTAGACGAGTGTTCAACGAGAGGGGGAATATCTTGTAATGTCATTGAAGAGGGTTCGGTGATCGAAGTTTGTGGAAGGTCTTATCATAACTTATAATTAATATTCCAATATAAACTCGCGAGAAGCGTTCGAGTAACACTAAAATGTTAAATAAAAGCGAGATAAAAAGAAGTAATGTCTGATAATAATAATGGACGTGAGACACGAGAGAGACAGCTGTTACTTCTGGACTTAAAGATTATGGCATGTTTCTTCATGATCGACAAACAAGAGAGAGGATAAAATATAAAGCATTTCCATAACGTCAAAAGCGTATAAAATGGAGAAACCGTGTAGACTCTGAGACGCCGCTATCGTAAAGGAAGTGAGGTCAAACTCGCACGTCCCTCTTCGGGGTCTCACAATCGGAGCGTGGGAGTAACAACCAAATGATTTTTCTCCAATCCCTCGATATCGCGAGCTTACTAATATTATCGTATATGGAAAATCCTATAAATACGTCAGAAAGCAGAAAAAAAAGAAAGGAAGAGAGGGAGAGGGAGAGAGAATTCAACGAAGTGCGAGCATATCAAATGGTCACGAGCTAATTGGTTACATATTTGTAAATCTTTTCACACTTGTTTCAGTTTATTTAATTCTTTACTTTCTCCAATTCTCCACTAAAGGAACAAAGGAAAACTGAAAGATATGCGGTGGAGACAAAAAGTTCAAAACTAATTGATGATGCCCTCCACTTTCTTCTCTTTAAGGGAAAAAAGAATAATAAATATTTCTTCAGGATATTTGAGATTCGGATTATACGCTTGGCCAAACGCTACGTTTTTTCTTCCAGGGATTTTTCCCTAGAAATAATTCAAAATACGACTAATTAAGATATCGAAGACTTGGAAAAGATATCTTAATTACTGACGCTATCAAAAATATGGCACTTTTTTCCTGATGGTCATTCAAAAAAGAAGGCTTTCTACATCCGAAATCAAAATTACTGAAATTCTTGTTCTCATCCTTTCGTGTATTTTTGTCGCTTCACTTTTTTTTCTGTCTGTCAGATCTTTCGCCGAACCTCAAAGTATCTTTATTAGTAGATCATTAGTAGTTTCGTATACGAACGAATTATTGGTGCCAATTAAGAATGAAAAAAAAAAATTACTGGGTGGAAAAATCTACTATTTCGAGAAATATAAATTTTAAAAAACCATTCAAAGAGATTGACTGATAGACCGGTTCTTATTTGTTTTGAGCTTGAAAAATGTTTATAAAGTAAAAAAACATTTTTAGTTTAAATATGTGGTAGATTAGAAACAAAAATATTAGTAATCAGATTAATACAAAATATCCTAAGAAAACAAAATGACGAAAAAAAAACTCAAAAAAAAAATTCGAAAAATAACGTAATATTACTAATAATACAAAATTAATAATAAAAAAATAATTTAAATAATGCTTAAAATAACTGGAAAATAAGAAGATAATAAGATGCTTTGAGAAACAATAACAGTGATAATAACAGAGAGAAAGAGCAAGAGAGAGAGAGGCGGTAGAGAAAAAAAAACAATAAGTAGAGGGATGAGAACTTGTGTGTTCGGGTGGCGGCGTGTCGAATTCCCGTGTGACGTAGAGAATCAACCCCCTTATTGGAAAATGCACAGTGCAGTATAAATTCCATCCAATCTTTTATATAACTATATAGGAAAAGGAAAAGGCACAACAGGAGATCGCTTTAGGTCCTAAATAGTGGATTTAGGTCCTTTTGATTGCGAGAAAACTATAGATGGTCCCAAAAGTTCCCTTCGTGTATTAACATAGAGATA
The DNA here is from genome assembly GCA_963989365.1 of Rhimphoctona megacephalus. Classification (NCBI taxonomy): domain Eukaryota; kingdom Metazoa; phylum Arthropoda; class Insecta; order Hymenoptera; family Ichneumonidae; genus Rhimphoctona; species Rhimphoctona megacephalus. The sequence continues at coordinate 17,991,427 of OZ022421.1, forward strand.
CGAAGCTCCCCAAATCTCTTCTCACTTTACACGCTTTGCTATCTCTCTCCTCTCTCTCTCTCTCTCTCTCTCTCTCTCTCTCTCTCTCTCTCTCTCGCTCTCTTGATCGTTTTCCGATGTATGTGTGTGTAAAATATATTTTACGCTTGTGTGTTACGCTCTCTAGCTCGTCGTTTCTCGTCGCTAATGGAGGCGCACCAGCACGTGCCGACACGTGGCGTCGGGTTAAGCAAACTATCGATTATGGGATTTAACGCTAAGCACCTATAGGATTACCACCCCAGCTAGTAGAGAAAGAGAAAGATGGCGTCACTCTATGGGCCGAGATGAGAGAGAAAGAGAGAGAGAAAGCGAGAAAGGAGAGAGAGATAGAGTGAGAGAGAAAGCGATGAACGATAAAGCTAGTGGATTTCGTGTTTTGCTCTTTTCTCGCGACCATACACGCGATATGGGACTATAGAAAAAGATACGCCACAGCAGATACATATACACATATATATATATATATATATATATATATAAATACATATTTGAGTGAGATAGGTGCATCAAAGCCTTGTGATCTTTTCTCCCTTTTTTCTTCTCTCGTTCCCGCAATACGATATCACCAATACCCATCATATTTCTCGTAAGCGAAGAGTCCCTAGAAAGGAATTCGATCTCTGCCTCAAGTAGAGAAAAAAATATCATTGGATGTTTCACATTTTACTTTGTATTTTTCCAAACATTTATTGTAGTTGTTTCCTTTAAGAGCTTACATATTCCTGGAGATGTTAAAAAAATCGATTTTACAAAAAAACATTTTTATTCCAAAGTGTTACCCTTGATACATGAGTTATAAAAAATTTCCAGAAACCGCTCATATATTGCAAGTATCAGAAAACAACTTCGTGTCAATTTGAAAGGTGCTTGAACCTTAAAAAGCTTTTTTCTCAAAATGGTGTTTTTGAAAACGGTAATCTTTCTATGTCTTAAACTAAACGACCGATTTGTCTGAAAATTGGTGCAGACGATCTTTACACAATTATTTAGTCTTTGTCGAGGGATTTTTTTTTAAACATCATATTCTTTTTTTTTTTATTAGTAAAAGAAGGAAAAAAAAGTTAGGCAATATTCTGACTTTATTATTCAAACCTCTGTCATTTTGCGAAAAATGAATTAAAAAAAAATCGGTCTCGACAAATACTAGTTTTTTTTGTCACCTTTAAGAAAAAAATTTTGTTCCATTTTTTGGTTGAAGCGTACAGTCGGATCGTGGTTATCGCAAATGGCTTTTTTAAAAAAACTGTTTTACAGAAACTACAACCACAACTTATCCAATTTTTTTTTTTTTTTTATGAAATTTTCCAGTTTCACTGACAACGATATGTCTTTTTAAATAAACAAAGAGTTGTTTCAAAAGATACATTTTTTCAGTATAAAAAAAAATATTGAAATTGACCTTAAGCTGAGAATCAAAACATATTTCGCTGTCATTTAATGACACGGGGAACGAAAGATTGATATTCATTGTTTGGAATACTAATAATTTATTCATTTTATTGCCGTCAGCAATGGATGGGCTGCGGTATGCTCTGGCGATCTCCCAAGTTAAGCAGCCTCGGCTGAGGACAGTACTTGGATGGGTGACCGCGTAGTCATGCGCCGGCTGGTGCATCGATCGCTAAGCGGGAGGCTGTTTTCCTGAGTTTCTGACGGTGATGACTAAGTGAAACTCATTGGCATAAATAGATAAGTAGATAAATAAAAAAATTATGATTTTTTTTTGCGAAACAGTTGATTATTTTGATTATTTTATGATTATTTTCAATGAAATTTTTGAAGAAAAAGAAATATATGTTTTGATACTTTCGCACAATAATCAGTGAAACTATCAAGTTCATTGTGTCTGAATCAAGTCTTGTTTTTTGAATAAATAGTATCAGTTCGTATTTTCGAATGAATAGAAAGAAACAAAAATTCTCATCGTCAGGCGAGATTTTCTTCCAACTGAACAGATTTTGGTTCACTATGTGGAATCGCAGGTTACGAGCGTACGAAATCAGGCGTATCGCTCCAAAAAATGTTACACAAGGGTTTCTAGTCCACGAAAGAAAAAAAGAAATCGTTAACCGCGGCGAAGAGCAAATATGGCTTTAATTATCCGTGACGAATTCCTCGTCGTAATACTTTACGAAATACGAGCTCGTCTCTCTTTTCTCTCCCTATCGATTCTAGCGATGGAATATGCGGTGGGAAAAACAATTTTCACGGCGATTTGAATTAGAGCGAGTCTAGTTAACCCACAGTCTTTATTAAAGCGTGTGTATCACGGCGGGTGTTCCCACGATTCATCTAACTTGATACGTACATATATGTATAGTAATAGTCATGACAAATTGCGTGTGTACTATAATTCGCCATGGTCAATATATATCCAGTGATTGCTAAATGATTTGGGAAAAGTTTCGAATAGTTTTTTTTTTTCATTTTCGTCCTGTTTATTCCTGACGTTTTATTTTTCGCTGTATTTATCTGAAAACTGAAGATATCTCACAATAAGTCTGAAGTTCTACCTTTTTTTTGTACAGTAAATGCGTATTGATTCTTTGTTCGAAAAAACCGTAATTTTATTAACTCATTTCGATGTGGCTGAAGTGTAAAAAATTAAGGTTGAAAAATATATAAATTGTTTTAATTATTGTCGTAAAATTTCGGGTAAAATTTTAACCAGTAGAAATTTGGAGACATATTTTTTTTAAATCATGAGATATTGACCATTATTTTCAACAATTTCATAAACAAAGATTCAACAAAAGTTTTGCTTTAATTAGCTTAGCGACAATTACGAAATGATGCACAAATTAATGAGAAATTTGATAGAAATTATGCAACACCCTGATTTATAGAAAATTGTATATACACAGTAGATAAAAGCGTGGAAACGAGAAAATAGCTTAAAATATCGGTTCGTGAAGATCTCGTCATGATTTCATCGCGCTTGTGCCAGACAAACGAAATGCACGTGTATATATATAAATATATATTATATTCATAAATTGTATGTATATACATTCAGTTATACATTGACACGTAGGCGTTCGATATCGGTGTTGAGAAAGAGGCTGAGCAATGAGAAGAAGAAGAAGAAGAAAAAGAAGTAAACGGAGAAGAAGGCGACGAAGAAGATCGAAAAGAATGAGAGTAGGATGGGTAGAAGAAAATAATAAAAAAAGGGTCCGCCAATGCGATAAGAGCCTTTGAATAGGAGCCGCGGGATCAGCTCGCCACTGACCCCAGCATCCTGCCCGGCTGAATTTGAGTTTAATGAATAAGTATTGAATCCCGCCTCTATCTATCATGCAATAAGAACGAAAAAAAAAAACATAAAATTATATCGCTCGCATTCGCGCGATATGTATATACATATCGTGAGCTACTCGTAATAAAATATACGATTAAAGCTTTTCAAACATTTGTTTTTATTTTTACAATTTAAAGAGAGTCGAAAAAAATTATATCGCTCGCATTCGTACGGTCTGGCGACTTTTCAAGGAAAGTGAGAGAGGGAGAGAAAAGTATTATAAAAAATATGTACGATTGTATGTTTCGAACTTTCGTTCATTTTTTTTTATCTCTATTTTTGAAGCAGAATGAATATTTTCGATAAGAACAAAATTGATTCGTCAGGGATTGATTATTAGACAATCAGTAAATAATTATTTATACCACTTCTTAATTGTTTTTTTTTTTTCAGTATTTTTCATGTGCAGTCCTTTTATTCGAAAAATGAACTGATTAATTTTAAACTTTGTACTGTTTATCTTTTCTTAAGAGAATTTGCTTTCGAACTTTTGTGTTCTCCTAAAAATTATTGAATACAAATCGATATGTGAACATTTTTGTAATTCAGACATATTTCCAACGATTGGGCGTGTTAGAACGCGAGAGGGGAGAGGCAAAGAAGGCAGCAGGTGCCGTATACGAATGAAGATGCGTCTCGTGCGAAGAAGTCGTATTACAGTCATTTCATGCGTCTGGCAGATCGAGAGAGTGAAATTAAGAGTCTTGCCGAAACTCATGTTTTTTTCTACCCATTTCGAGCAAGCTGCTAGTAAAATTTCTAGCTCATCACTAATTAGTGCATTTTTTACGAAGAGTAATCAATAAGTAATTTTCGAAACTCCTAATTTTTACTACGTTTGACTTACGGCGGAAAAGTTCTGTTTTTATTACCTAACTACTCTTAATTGTCGTTGAAAATACTAACAATGAACGATGCTGATCAAATCTATTTAAAAACATCAAGATCAACATTGTTATTATTTTTGCTGCCAATGAATAAACTTCAAGATTTCCAGAAATGTACGACTATTATATCAGTTTAATATCTTTATATTAAACTGATATAATAGTCGTACATTTCTGGAAATCTTGAAGTTTATTCATTTCTGAATATGAATAAACTTCAAGATTTCCAGAAATGTACGACTATTATATCAGTTTAATATAAAGATATTAAACTGATATAATAGTCGTACATTTCTGGAAATCTTGAAGTTTATTCATTGGCAGCAAAAATAATAACAATGTTGATCTTGATGTTTTTAAATAGATTTGATCAGCATCGTTCATTGTTAGTATTTTCAACCATTTTATTGAAATTGTATTTGTATTGAAAAGTCAATCAACATTATTTTGATGATAACGATCGAACTTATCATACTCAACAAAAAAATACAATTTTTTTAATTTCCAAGTACTTTTTGGTTGCACTTATTTATGAAACGTAAAATCAATAAGAAGTTCCATTTCTTTCGAGCCTGACGTATATATATAAATGTTTAATATTACTCGGGTATTTCGTCAATGTGAGGATTGTTCTATCTCTGTGGCTTGGCTCTTTCCTCTCGTCTGGCTGGTTGCCCGGATAATCTTTCGTGGCCAACAAAACGACCAAGTGCCATCGTCCACGTACACATACATATATTCATTTATATATATATACACATAAAGTGTATACGCCCCGACTAAGTATACATTTTATCCGTAACGTGTTCGCCATTACCCTACAACGCCGAGGCCACGGGCTAAGTAACGGCTCGGGCGAGGAAGAGAGCTCGATCCAAAGAGAAAAAAAGAGGGGTCGCGAAAGCGCGAGAGGTGCCTCGCGATTTCTCGTCTCTTATACTCACACTCGAGCTGGCTAACAAAACGGCTGCGTCCAATCTCTTTCTCTCTCTCTCTCTCTCTCTCTCTCTTTTTCTTCTTCATTTCTCACTCTTTTCCCCGCACTTTTTTCTTTTCTCTTTCTCTCTTTCTTGTGTCTCAAGTAATGCGATGTGTGTGCAGGCATAAGTGGCCATCAGCCAACATAAACAATCGCCGTGGTAAGTATACGGTTAAGAATATATTCTTATCCCTTATCCACTTCATCCCCTTTACCCTTTCCCTCCACCCCTTCTTTGCCCTGCGTATACCCTTTAGTCGTTCACGTCCCTTGGACTCGCCATTTTCCTCAATTCCCTTTTCCTTTACCTCCTCATTATAGTCTTTTGATCGTCGTTCTTATCCTCTCTCCGTCTCTTTCTCTTTATATTTCTTTCTTGTGAAATAAACAACTCTCTTTCTCTCTTGATCTTTTCTTCCTCTTTTCCGGATGGATTATCGTGTGCAAACCTTACTGGAATATCCTATGTATAAGAGAACGAGAGAGCGAAAGAGAAAGAAAGAAAGAGAGTCCAATGGTGGCCACAAGGACGCACGATGCTTCGGTAATGGAGCCATTATCGCTGGATAACTTCATCATCGGCCATTGCCATCATACCTTGTTTTTTTGGGATATATACACACACACATTTGTGTATTTATATGTACAGTCTTTTATTCGATGAACAAGATGAGTGAGAGAGAAAAGTATACATCTACGTGACTCGATTTTTGTATATGTGGAACGAAAGATCGAAACCAAGAGAGAGAGAGAAAGGAAAGTCTCGTTATCGATGTATCGGAGCTATTCATTACTCCGATGATACAACTTTCGATCAACCGAGTCTGTACTTTTTTTCTGTTTTTTCTCCCTTTTAATAAAGACACGTCATTTTTATAATTGAGAATAATAAGAAACGGTTTAGCTCTCGTTAACACTTTTAATTCACATTCGAACTTTCCAATGGCTTTCTTACTCTCAAGCCCCTTGATGGGATATTATCGACGATGTTTACGGCTTGTCCCCCTTATCTCCTCATCTATTCTACACTTTAATTTGTACATGTACTTTTTTCATTTTTTATTATGAAATGTGGTAAACTTTAGTTATCCTGGTGGAAGTCGTAAAAAACTTCAGAGCTTCCTTTTTTTAAATCCTTAATTTATCATAAAACTTTTGAAAAAATATTTTTTAGTCATTCTTTTTACTCTTAGGGAGCCGATTTTTGAAAATTTTGGAGGTATCAAGAATTTTTCGAACATCCCAGTTGCAACAAAAACATGGACCAAGAATGCAAGAAAGAATGGATATTTCAATTTTTCATTGTTTATACGTCTGCATTTGGAACGTAACAGGACGCGATTTCTAAAACGTCAAAAATTCCAGAATGGTAAATGGCTTAGCCGCAAAATGAGATGCAAATATTTAACGGAGGTGTATCAAAAAGAATTTTGGTAGAGTTGCGGTGTGACGGAGAGTTTATAACGGTATCTCGATTGGTTTGACCCGAAAATGGTCCTTGAAAAAAAGACTAAAAATTTGTGATGGAGCTTGGGAAAATTTGTGAAAATGAATTGTAAATTTTAAAAATATGTGAAAGATCGAAAAAGAAAATTATAGATTGGTCGATTAATCGCTATTTTAATATCCAGCCTATAACTTCTTTCGTTCATGTCGATATATTTTGGTAGTCCTGCATCTTTTCTTTTTACGTCTCTACCCCTTTCAACTCCGCTCCTAAACATGTCAACTCTTAAAATTTATAACATCTCTACGTCTACACTTATAACAGCTCTAATCTTTAATATCTCTACTCATCATAAAGCACGCTCCAAAATATTACCACAAACAAATATGCCTACTCCAAAATATCACTTTTCTGTAATATGTGTCTATCCAGTAGTGATTTAGTAGTGATATTTTGGAGTAGAGGCATATATATTGGAGTAGTAACATTTTGAAGCATACCTTACGACGAGCAGAGATATTAAATATTGAAGATTCAACAAAATTTTTGTTGAATCAACAAATTGTGGCGAACAAAACGAAATTCGTTAACTCAACAAAAATTTGGTTAATTCAACCACTTAATTTGCTGGCTCAAATAAATATTGCTCATTACGACGAAAATATTGTTGAATCAACACAATTTTCTGTTCAACTAACAAACTTCATTTTGTTCGCCACAATTTGTTGATTCAACAAAAAATTTGTTGAAACAACAAATTTCTTTTCTCAGTGTAGAAATTTTGAAAGCGGAGTTGTTATCGAGAAGAACTGCAAGAATAATAGAGTTGTTACATTGCAGCAATGTAACAAATCTACTCTTCATAGATCAACTCGATAACAACTCCGCTCTCTATAGAGATTCTATGAGCTGTGTTGTTATGGAGAAGAGCTGTGAAGAAAAGAATTGTTACTTTGCTGCAATGTAACAACTCCATTATTCTTGCAGTTCTTCTCGATAACAACGCCGCTCCGAACATCCCAATTCTATATTCATTTAATCTCTCTACTCTCTAATATGTCTAGTCTAATATTTAAGATTGAAAACGACACAAGAGTAGACATATTGTATTGTGGAGATGATATAATTCTAAGAGCAGCGATGTTTAAGTGCAGAGTTGATAGGAGTGGAGCCGTAAAGAAAAGAGTTGTTGTGCCGCCTGCATTTTGAATGGCGATGGCCAAAAACATTATACATTGACTTTCATCTTAATTTGTTATGAAAAAATAGTCAAATACTTTGCTCGTTATGACGAGGAAGAAAAATGTGCATAGCAAACTGACAGCCAGTCGAAAGTATGAAATTCAATTTCAGATAGTGATTTTTGTGAATACATTAACAGTGGAAAAAATGTTAATTCACCATTTTTTTAATAGTATTTGTTTGAATATATTTATATGCATAAGAATATGTATGAAAGATTGAAGAGGGGAAGTGGACGTGCGGCGAGCCAACATCAACTCGAGATTGACCACCTTCGATAGGTAATCGCTGCCTGATTACAAAGCACGCTACATGCTTCGGACCTGCCCCCAGTTTATATCAATATCTCTCTGGTTCACGCATACACGTCGTCTCTCTCCTTCTCTCTAGATCGCTCTCCGTTCTTGATCTTTATCTCACTCCCTTTTTGATCGTGCCAAATTTTTCACTGCCAAAGGATCGTGAAGAAAAAATGTTTAAATTAAGAATTCTGTCCAAAAAATAATTACACTAGATTTTTTATGCAGCTAATGTAACGAGCAATTAATTCATTATTACTCAATAGAATTTCAATTACAAACTGAATTTTAATATATTGCAAATTATTTTTCGTGATTGATACAGAGTTTTTGCTCCGAATTTTATTTTTATGCTTTTTCGTCTTCGATGCAAGAATTCTCGAGAAGTAAACGAAAAAGGGATGGAGAGAATTGACAAATTGAGTCTCTCAATATTCGAGTTCAACAATCGAGCGAGAAAGTGCAAAATAAAAAAGAGGGGTTGAAAAGAAGAGACATTTTGTGTTGCGAATAAGGACAAGTCACGTGTGTTTGTGTGGGTGTTTGCGATCGAGTAAAAAAAGTGTGCACAGTCAGCAACGAGCAGGAAAGAGAAGAGTCTGGACGGTTTGCTGGTTGAAATGAACACCAGTGGTAAAATAAACTGTATTGGGTATTTTACTTTTCTCGTACGGCATTGGTCAACCGAGCGTTTCGTTCGACCTGCCTTTTACCGGAATCCGCCATTTTCGCAGGTGTACAGAGTCTCGTTTCGTATCGACAAATTCTTACCCACTTCGATAGAGTGCTTCATAAAAGAATCCAATCCAAAACATCAAATTACTCACCTGTCATTAATTCCTTTTTATAATAAGCCGTAAGTACGATTTTGTTCAAAGGGGTGGGAGTAAAATTTTCGAATGATTAAAACTTCGAACGGCTAAAACTACGAATTTTTAAATTGAAGAATAGTAGTATGTAGACATATTAATTCTACTATAGTCTTTATGTTGAAAATAAAAACATGAGAAATTAAAGAGTTCGAAGTACATTTACGTCAAAAAAAAAAATATAATAGTAGCCGAAATGACGAAGGCTGGAATAGCGATTTTACAAAAGTTACAAAAAAAGTTTCAAAAGTATTACGCATTAGAGTCGTCAAATACTGAAATCGGCAATATTACGAATATTCACAATTTCAAATATATTTTAACGAAAGACAAAATATTAATGTGGTCAAAATAGCGAAACACCAGAAAATCGAACGGTCGAAATAGCGAGAGCCCCTGGGCCTGTAAAGTATTGCTTGTCATTCTTCGTGCTTCACAACGTTCGCTATTCTGTACTTCTAATTTTTAGTCATTCGAAAAATTCACTTTCGAATTACTCATATTATATATTTTGGTCTCTCAATAAAAGAATTGCTCTCCATTTCGAATTTAGAAAATATAAACTTATTACATTAGGAAAATCTATATTATCTGCATTTGAAGTATAAACAGTCTGAATATATATTTTCGAATAAATACGCGATTAAAGAAAAAATATTGCATCAAATACGCATTCAACTTAATATACTATCGAAAATATAAACTTCGAATTTCTTATTTTTCGTTAGTCGAATGTTATGAATACCAAAATTTCGAAATATTAACCGTTCTACAATTTGGTTATTCTACATATTAACCTCCACCCGTTCAAAGGTTGCCCTCAAAGATTATTAAAATTTTTTTTTCATTTGTTATCTAATGATTTTGAAAAAAACCATTTTACGACATTACTAATACATTAAAATTCGTAAATTTCCTATACACACTGTTAAAAAATATATGAAATTTACAATACTTTTACAATACAACGGTAAATGAAATTTACAAACCGGGTGTATGAAATGAAAATTATTGCACTCGTATGCCAAAATTGAAATATGAATATAAATTTTGGTTACTGATGTGGAATTTAAGATACATAACATTGAATATTCATATGAAATCTGAAAATTTTGTGGATACGCATTGAAATAAATCATATGTTTAGTTGATAATAATTAATACAAATGTACATGAATTCATCTACTATAAACAATGTATTAAAATTACAGTATGATCTTCACTTTTCTTGAAAGTTGACTGAAAAATAAGATATACATGAATGTTAATAATACGATGCATGTTATTTCCCATCATAACTCCATCTCTTAAAAATACGGTACAAAAATGGCAATGAAAATTAATATACCCTGCAGTATGAAAAAAAAATCCATGTATTAAAATTCATTTGCCTATGTATTAATTATAAGAATCTCAATATTAAAATTAATACAAAAGTGTAGGAAATTCGTAATGCTCTGTGGGCACCGTGCTTCGCGCTCTGGCCACCACGTGGTGCAGAGCATCGACTTTCTCATAGGAGGCACGTGCTTCGGATGAGGATATATACAAGTCGCTCGAGTCTAAGAAAATTGTGTAAAACATGAAAATGGTAAACACCAAACTTAACACAAGATGTTTGAGATTGTAATAAAAAATTTTACGGCAACAAATGCTCGACTTGATTGCCACGGCATCAAAGTGGTGATAAGTCCCTCTAACTAATTTCTTGAGATGTCTGCATGATTTCCACCTTCAACTTTGAAAAATCGAACACAATAGTATATCAATTAATGTATTCCACTTAAAACTCATAATAGTTGAATTTATTTAATGTTCATTCGTATATTAATATTCAAAAAGGATCACCAAATTTTATGATACATCTCTAGAAATATCGTAGACATATGTAATGCGAAAACGTTATACGGTGCCTGAAATTTAGTAATCTTGAATCTGAAAATTACTATGCTGGTAACATGAACTTTAAAATACCTGTATAGTAATATTAGTAGATGTTTCGTGTTTTTAATATGCACAAGGTCAACATTTCTTACATGTATATGATTTTTCAAATACACAACTATATTAATTTTACTGAACAGTGCTCGTATCATTAAAATACCGCGTCTCTCAATTTTCCTCAGCGTATCTGAATTTTCATATACGGTATCCGCATAAAAGCTTCCTATACATGTGTATTAATTTTCATACGGAAATTTTTTACAGTGCAATATATTCGACATTTCATTACAGAAATTCAAATTTCTAACTACTACTTTCAAGTTATAATAAAAAAATACTCGAAAACTTTTATCTTATTATTAATTACATATCCTGAGGTATTTCATTGGAATAAATTTAAAAAAATCTAGAGTCCAAATAATAACTATCAATTAAATAAGAGCAATTGATAAATAAGGACATAAATTATACATTCCTATGCTGAGTATAATTAAATTTCATAGTTAAAAAATGTGTGATTAAAAAAAGTAAAATATGTCCGTAAAAATATGAAAGAAATTGTTCGAAAGGTTTATTGGTGAAATAGAAAAAATGAAGTAAAGTGCAGGGTAATGCTTGTAGCGTTGAGTTGGGCCTGGCTTCCCAAACGTCTTCATCAGTTTATGTTACGGCGTTCAGAAAGCATAGAGAAGTATAACTCAGCGGACAAAAGATTCTCCGGTTGAGAGCGATGCACGCCCGACGTCCGGCAAACGTATAATACGAGTGTGATTAGCATTATTTACGAGCGGTTAACTATTAACCCATAAATCTAACGAAGTACTGTGTGTTATCTGGAGGTCTCTCGGGTTCGATACCGTGTGGTAGAAACGGCTGCGATGTTATACATTAATTTTTTCCTGTGCGTTAACATTGCAAGAACGTTTGGCGCCGTAAAAAACGTCATCAAAAACATTTTCATTGAAGAATGAATATATAATCAGGAAAAACAGTGAGAAACATTTTCAGACTATATCAAATTTTTATCTTGTTAAAGAATAAACCAGTCAAATTATTATTAAATAAATGAATTTAAATGAGTGAAATGGCAAGTACATAATTGAATTAACTAATGATTAAGTGACTTTATAAAACAATGAATCAATAAGTTTTTTTTCGAGTAGAAAATCCACAATTTCAAGACTTAAAACTTTCTAATTACTAAGAAATGGTTTTCCTTCAGATTTTTGTAAAGTTCTATGACAACACTAAGGGGGTAAAAATAAAATTTGCCATCGATAATACATTTTTTCTTAACTATATATACATTTCAGCTATGCCCCTGGAGGTATTCCGCGAGACTGACTTTCGACTTTAATCCTCGCTCTCTTTCTCTCCCTTACTTTTTCCGTCTTCGCCCTCTTCGAGTACATAGGTACTGTTCTGGCGTCTCTCATCATCATCGGTGTAATTTTCCGGGTCGATAAAGCGCGGCCGATGATTCAACCGCGATTACATGCACACTCTTCGATATTATTCCAAATTGCTCCGTAGCATAGCTCTCAGTCATTTATCTATCTAGTACGACCCTCCTATATACACATACATATTACATATGTATACACAGATATATTTGTATATTCTTTGCTATATGCCTGTAAAGCTAGTATATGAAGACACGCAGATTGGCGTTATATGGCATCATGTGAGAGTCCTACAATTCCGTATAATCAGAAAAGTGACGAGTATAACACGAAACGCGTTATGCTTTCATACATGACAGAGTACAAAAGCGCAAATCTTTCATGCATACATATATGGGGTATTTAGTTCCGAATAATTTTCAAATTAAAGACTATGTCTTTATTGTAACAACAAGAGTAATATAATTGTGATTGGATACAGATTTTGAATAACTAGAATCCAATTTTTTCTATGATATTCTGTTGTAGATACAATAGAATTTTTTACTACTCTAATATTCGTCGTTTATCGATTATCGATAGAGTATGTATACACACCCTTTATTAAAATAGTAACTTTTGAAAATAAAGAGCGATTTGTTTGCAACGCTTTACGGCCTGCAATGGAATAAGAAAATACTGTTATTATTCGCAAATTATTCGCAAAAAAATAAAAAAAATAGGCTTTACATCTCCTCAGTTACGATCCCTTCAATTTTTTCCATTCCGTCAGACTAGAATTTATTTGCCTAACAAAAAAAGTCTGGATTGAAAATCCAAGTGCCTTTTACAACAGAAAAAATTGTTTTATAAACAAAAAAAAGAAGTTGTTTACAAATAGCTCATTGGGTTGGAAAAGCCGATGTGTATTTTACTCAATGAACGATCAAGCAAACGCGAAACATTTTCATCCTCATTTTCTGTCTCTCTCTTCCTGAAAATCCCATTACAATATTTTGATCGAGCTGCAGGAAAAGTGCGATTGTGTAGCTGAGAGTTTTCTGATATAGAATTGAGTTTTGTGGTATTGTACGATTTTCTCGAGGAGTGTTTTTTTTTTCGTGTTAGTACAGCTTTGCTTGGGGTGTTAGGGGCGTTTGTAAGAAAATAGCGGCTGAGTAGGAGGAGAGGGGCAAAGTTCTGTATACGTGTATGTACAAAGCCCGTCCAAGAGGGGATGAGAAAGGAGAAACACTTGGGGGATGGTCTGCGGTTGCTTTTTGCTCGGGTATCCTCGTTTCAAGCGTTTCTGCTGCCTCGTCTTCTTCTTCTTCTTCTTGGTGCAAAGGAATCCTGTATTCGAGGCACGTCATCCTCCGCCAGTGGTACGTCATTCGCCCTGCCGCTAATCAGAACTAACCGCCGCTGCGTGCTCGGGATTCGTAAAAGAGTGACTGGAATTTTCGCGGCATGACAGTGAGAGCAGCTATATATATATTTCTCTTGCTCTCAACAAAGTTTATATATATATATATATATATATTCATATCACATTTATGTGTAAGCATATAAGTATGGCAGAGAGTTAAAGAGATGTACATAGAAGCAAAGGATATATGTATACAAAAAGAGACCTCGTAGACAAACGAGAAGCAAAGAACGGAGATTGACTACCCTTATATAGTGGACAATATACAATAGTAGCAAAAAGTAGAATATACAACTAAAGTACATAATAGAGATTGATTGTAATTAATTTGCATTGCCGGTTAATTTTGTCATCCATTTTTTTATTACTGCCGTTTGTTTTTCTTTTCCTTGCATAAAAATAATTAAAACTCGTAACGGTCCTACAGTAAATTAAGATTTAATTTTATTTTCATTTTTATACAAAGGAACTTAATTGCGATGCCAGAAAGGATTCCCTCATAAATTCAATAGCGCAAAAGACAAGTGTCTGCAGTTGAAGTAGACTCTTTCCTGTTTCTTTTAAGTTTATCGTTTTTTTTTTTAAATCTTTTATAGAAATGTGAAGTATGTGCATTTTTGTGCCAATGCATCCTAAACCCTTCACGTTGGGGATCGACGTTTCCTTGCGTGCATGATGCGCATTTAATGAATGCATAAATATATATGAAATGTAAAAAAAACCTACACCTAACCGGCGCCTGTCTCATTCATAACCGGAAGTCCATTATCGCGGAGTCTCAGGAAAATCGAGGGTGGTGTAATTAACAATAAATCATTGAAAATCAAGAGAGCAGAATGATAATTGAACGTCCTACATGCAAGTAGTTTAGTACAAAATGCAAGTATTAATAACAATGGACAAAACATTGAAGAAATAATTAGAGAATTGAGAAAATATTTTTGATTAAAAATTTCTGATTAAATCATTTTTAAGACAATTTCAAACTCCGTTACAGTAAAAAAAAGTTGAAAAAAATGATTTGTTTTGTTTGCCCACAATTTTATTTCAGTTTGATTGTGGATCCTTATTTGTATAAAATCGATCGCCAGAGACCGGGCGATTGGAACTGCCCTTGTCCCCGCTCATGTGTCGCAATCACGTTTCATTAATAATTAAATCGAGGAGCTCGATAAGCGGGCAGTTTAAGAGCAACGCAATGAATAATTGCTCCACAGATTTTCCATCATCATTCGTTTCGCTCTCTCGGCTCTTTGTTAATATTATTGTTATCTTTTTTTTATTTTCTACTGTGTTAGCTTGATCATGGATACGTAAATCACTTTTTTTTCTTGTAGACGACGAGTGTATTGTAATACATATATGCTGTACCAGAGCAGAAAGAGAGTGAGTGAGAGAGGGGGGGGGGGAGACAGAGACAGAGAGAGAGGGAATACGATAAAGTAACTGGCTAATTAGCCTGGTGTTTACATAGTTTAACGTTTCTCTCTGGCAACGAGCACAGAACGAGCAGCACAAAATGTGCACGTCGTCTCTTCGCGAAGACTCTCCATTCTCTGTTACTCTCTCTTTCTCACTTGCGAGAAGCACCGTCGCCGTCGCGATTAATTCCCGCGGCACTTAATTAGTAGCTCCCGCACTCGTATGCATGACTCTCTCTCTGTACGTGGTTTGTATTACGAAATTTCTCGTGAGACTGAGGGACACACAGGATTTTTTATTATTTTTTCTGTTCCATTAAAATCTTTTTTTATACTTTTTACTATTTCATTTATGAAGCTTGTATAAATAATGATGAGAATAATTAAAATATCGTGGAAAATGTAACCTTACCACGTAAAAAGACTGTAAAAATCGTTTAATAATTCACTGGAACTGTAAGTAACTAACTTGTAACTTGTAAATCAACTGGAAATTAATGCCAGGCTGACAAATGATCAATTCCGAAAAATTGTCATCACGAAGAACCCTGAGGTGAACATCCCACTTTGTAAAAGTTAATTTTCTCAGGCTTTTCGCGAAAATCCCTCGTGTCCCTCTTTTTCGGGGAAGCGAGATGGTGAACATTGAGGCTCACTTCCGTATAATTCTCACACATAGACACACACGGATCCACATAGAGCAACATCGAGGGGTTGAATCCAGTGGCAGGAAAATAAGAATCCAAGAAAACTAGACGAAATATATATATATATATATATATATATATATATATATATATGCTATACTTATGAGAAAAGTGAGAAGATGGAACGACATACAGGAGTAAAAACAAGCATCAGAGTTGCCACAGACGAAGCGAGTACAGCCATAAGATAGAAGTTACCTAATTTACACACCGCCACATTTCTCGATGTGCTCTTTTGGCTACTCTCGTTTTGCTTTTCTCTGAGCTTTCTCAACGTCATCCAGCCCCCTTCTTCCATGTATATATATTTATATACGTACATATTCTTCCGGTTGCCATCTCGTTCCCAAGCGACTAATGCCGACGGAACTTTGCCGACGATTAAAACGCTTTAGTAATTAACTAGGTCTCCTCACCTACAAAGTGCGAGAGAGAGGGAGAGAGAAAATGCGGTAACAGCGTGAGTCGGCATTCCAGTTGCCCGTAGGATGCTGTCCGACACATACAGCCTCCGGTTTCTGGTCCTCCATCTTTCTCTCTCTTTCTCAGCACCAAGAATTGTCTCCCTCTCATGGTTGAACTTCCGCAGAGCGAAACTCGTCGTTCCTCCGGGCGAGCAGTTCGTCCATCTCTTCCCCTCTCTCTCTCTCTCTCTCTCTCTTTCGGCCCCCTCATGTCTCTCGCTTATTTAGGGGTGGCTGCACCAGGGGTTGCCCGGGCAACTCTGATTCTACAACGTATACGTTTCATCCCTCCCTCCCCAAGCATCCATTCTGTCCTCTTTCTCATTCTGGCGTTGCCACGGTAACTCCTCAGCCCGAGCGGATCTCACTGAGTCTTCCTCGCACCCTCTCCAAATCCTCGCAGTATCCAACCAACCACCCTTTAGCCAGCACTTCATACCTCTCTCACTCTTCCCCTGGTATTTTGCATCTCCAGAGATTCTCCTCACCCCTCTCTTTCCTCACCTTCCATGGACTCTTTACTCCACACACGCTTCCTAATTTTCACCCATTGTCGCAGCGTACACTTTCGCAACCGCAGATATATTCAATTATCTAAGGTACACGCAGAAAAGAAGAAAACCTTTGGTAGGCCATGGAATATATATAAAAAAAATTGCAATTAGCCTGTTTTTGGTGTAAGAAGAAAGTTGTAATTAAATGGTTTGGGGGTCAATGGATTCCTGATCAAGTTGGCGTCCACAGAATTCACCTTTTTGCCCGTCAGAATCTTAGATCTGCTTACAGTAATGAAATAGCTAACAAAATCACTTCTTTAGTGAGCGAAAGAATTTATTTTCTGACTTTGTAAAGACTTATGTTGACTAAGCAGACAGGTCGACAGCCACGAATGCGTAGCGATGCGTTTAAAAAGATTTCTCATTTGTTGTAGGAACCTTAGGATCACCTTGGAGCAAAACAGGAAAAGAAAATGGCAAGGCCTGTTGTGGGCGAGTTATGAAAAATTGATCGAGCGCGATATTTCACGTTTAGTCGCAATATAGGGTCGGGTGTGAGAGACGAGAGAAGAAAAAGATGACGACGATGAAAAAGGAGAAGAAAAAGAAGGAGAAGAGAGGATGTAGAGCGTTGAAGGAAGCAGGGCACGCGCTTGCCATACATCAAATCCCCGGGAGCCTTCTTTGGTGTGTCTCCGGGTACAGGAGCGAGTGCCCCCGGGCTAACGTACTCCAGCGTTTCTTTAATATAAAAACTTAAATAACGATACACGAGCGTCATGACGGAAATGGGAAATAATCTTATGAATAAGTTTCTCCCTCGTGAATTTCCTACGGCGACTTGGCGCATCCGTGATCTTTTCTTCGTGCAAAACTTCTTTATTCCCTCGAATTCGTGTCAACTGAATTTTTTTCCTGTTAATTTTCTCTTTTTTCCTTAGTCCTCATATAATTTAGGATCTTTTTTGGTACATCAATGTTCTCCCAATCGTAATTTATAAGAAATAAAAAAGTTGAAGTGAAAGTGGGTATATTGCAATTATCCAAGGAGTCTCTTTTGTGGGAATGATTAGTGAGGAGATGGAGGAGGACATAACGAGAGCTGGGGATCGCACTAGCTCGAGGGTAGTAGCTGGGTTGTAGTAGCAAGAGGAGGGCGGGGGGCTTAATTTTAATTTCCTAATTTTCCACATCCCTCTCAGGCGCCCGTTTTGTACCAACGTGAACAGGGCAGACCGCCCGAGGAGCGGGTCATTTTCTCAGTAGAAGAGCAAAGGACGTAATTACTTAACGCCTCTGAGACCTCCGGCCACCAGTACACATCCTCTAACCTCTTCCCTCACTCTTTTCTTTTCTATATCCTATTTCAAGAAACCCCTCACTTATTAAATGAGGATCGGGTCACAAGAGCTCCGCCACCTTCGCAGCTGCCACGTGATGTGATCACTGAGCAATGGAGGGGTACAACTTTTGGGTCACGCCCCGCGTTGCGCCCCCAGAATGGAGTACAAATTTTATCTCCTCTTCTCTCCCCACTTTTGACGCTGAAACGAGGGATGACGGAGAAGAAAGGGAGATAAAGAAAGCGCGTGTGACTCAGACCGAGGTGTTATGCAGGAGCGTCTAAAAGAATTTTTTAACGCGTAACCATGGATCGGTCAAGTCAAATAATAAAAAATTAATCATACAAAATTGAAGGTTCATTCGTGTTGATAAATTATAGTCTAATTAATCAAACTGTCACCGTTACTAATTACAAGGATTTTTTTCGGGTGCAGCATACTTCGTTTCACCGTTACACTCTTGAAACCTTAGTTCACAAATTGTAGAGCATCTGCGAGAAATGTCTGAAACTCGAATAATCTATCTGGATAATTTAGTTCGATCATATCAGGTTTAAACCGCTTACCCTGCTGCTATAAACACAACTGCAAAAAACCGCAACTCTTCGATCATTTTGTTACATCTGACAGAACAGCATCCTCCTAATTAAGGCAGCGAGAAGCAAAGTGCACAATAACCTCTCTTATGTTATATGAGGATTTCGTGACCTTGCTTCTCACTGCCTCAATCGTCTTGACTCCAATTCAGTGATGACGTACAACAATCCATAATAAAAGGTGACAGAAACAGAGTTCTAGCATTTTTTCACACCATCTTTCTTAAGGGTAGTTTTTGCTCTGCATGGCTTTACATCGCCGCAAGTGGAGAGGGAGGAGCCATCTTGTGGCGGGGTTAGGGCGAGTCACCAATTGTTTAGTACCCCCACCACATAAAACTTTCCAGGATGAGAAGCAGAAGTGGAGAAACATCAGTAGTGTATACACATATACGTGGCCCTCGGTATAGGCCGGCGATGTATGGTGGAGTTGGGTTTGAGGAAGCGGAGACACGGTGTGTTCAATTCGAGGACAAAAAAACGCGGTACGTAGGCGTGTATTCATGGGGCAAACGAATGAAAGGGATTGGCCCAAGTTTCTGTGGATCCCCGGGAGTAGAGCTGCGCAGAGCCAATGAAATTGGTGCTGGGTGGGAACCCAGACTGGTTTCCGAGCTGGCTCGTTGCGTCGGTTATATCGCAAAGAGTTTAGCTGGTGGGGATCCCATCGAGCTGATGACTCTCTGGGGCAGCAGATAGTGCTGTGCCGTTGGCCCGTGCCGTAGTGGTCCACCCTGTATGACAGTCGAGGACTCCCAGACTCCGAGACATTCCGAAAAACCCCCTTGCACATGGACGATCAGTTGTTCGCGAGTCATCACTCACGACTAATGCTGATTTTTGTGAACTAGTGATACTTACGCCTCCGATGTTTAGATCGTTGTGCGCGTGTGTTTGTGCGTGATAAATCTCTCAAAAGTTGGTCAAACTTGCTCGGGAAGTAAGCTCTTAACATTGTAAAGTGCAATTAATTAAAAGGTACCGTTTTTGTTTCGGGGAACATTCGAAACAGTGCTAAGAAATAATCGAGTTAATAGATTAGCTGGTGATCTTTAACGTCAAAATCAATTTCTTGGATTCTTAAGTGCTGCTATTGTTGCTGATGTTATCATTGGAAAAAGGGTCGATAGAGAACCCAGTTTTTCATTTAAAAGTGATTTCGCGTCTGTTGGTATTCAAGGCCAAAGTGATTCAGTGACAGTTACTTTGGTAGCTTCAGTTTAAATAATGTTTTAAACATTCGATTTTAGGATTAACGACGAAATTGACAGATCAATATTTCAATGACAGTCAGTGTGTTCTATTGAACATTTACTTCATTTATAAGGGCCATAAGAGGCGACATAACCCTGCGAAAGATTGGATTGTAGTTTACGTTCGCCGTCGGATCGAATACGACCTCTTTAGGGAGCAGATCTTACGGGTTGCATTACTTTACGAGGAAAAAGTGTACAAGCTCCGATATTTTAAAGGGAACAAAGCTCACCGCCGATTAAATGCTCAAATACGCTGTTCGTAGAAATAAATAGAAATAATAAAGGGAACGACGACATTGGGCGCCTATTGAGGTGCTCGACGAGCTCGTCGCCGCATTGTTACCGAACATGGTACTAGAACCAGGAGGTGGTCTGTCGTTTCCACCGCCTCCTGGAGCTGGCGGTAACGGAACTACCGCCGGATCACTAATTGGACCGGTAAGGCTCTTTCAGAGAACTACCCCGGTATTTCCATTTCATGTAGCAGGATGGCCTCCTCATCACTCAGTACTTGGACAAGTTCAGTCTCAGAGTCAACAATCGATGCAAATGCAGCATCAAGTTGCTGCAACCACACGTTTTATAAGCCATCACTTTCCACATCATTCTTTACCAGCTCTTGGAAGTCATCCACTAGTGCCTGGTTTAAATATTCATCATACAACCGCTCATCATCTTCATCATAGCGGCGATCACGCAGAAGACGACGAGGACAAGAAAGGTAGGAACGCGAGTACATCATTTAACAAGTTTTAGAGACGGATTCTCTTTCGTATCCATGATAAATCAGTATTTTGGCTTTATTCAAAACCCACATACCACTAAACTTCGTAAAGAGCTGTAAAAGATCATTGACAATTCCAGATCTTAGTTTAGCTATTCCCTTGCGAAAAAGGTTAGAGTTTTATATATTCGCTAATACACGCGGACATTAGGCGCGGATGCGATTTAAAGACGCAATCAAGAAAATGACAATAATCCTGAACATAGTCCAATAATAAAATGATCCATAGGGATATGCTAGAGTATAACACGGTCAATCATAAGATCGTTCCGACGAATCTCCAGGGATCACTTAGGGGTTGAGCAATGCCACTCCCCGTTATCCGCCTTGTGATACTGTCTATATACTTCGCGTTTCAAGCTACTATACACACCCTTCTTCCTTTTCTCACCGGCGGCCGACGGCTCCGAAAATACTCGACCGAGCTCAAAGCATCGCAGTTCAGTCGAGATAGAGGGGTGCGAAAATCTGTTTTTTACGTGATCCCATTCGCACCCCTAACTCTTGTTTATACCTTCGCTCACGGCAATCGGATATAGCTATATATTGTTCTCGTGTGTTACGTGACTGTTAAACCAGACTTGAGAATCATGACTCTCTTGATCGTTTCGCGTTCCACAGAGAACAGAAGGATAACTTTTTAAGATTTCTCCTGGGAATTCGGATATAAAAACTACCCTTCTGTAGAAAACTTTACACCGAAAATGTAAGGGTATTTGAAACTCGTAAACGGTAAATGGTATTGGATTTTGGCGAAGCAGCTGAGTGAGGCAAAAAACGCAATGAACTTGCCGTACAAAAAATGGGCTTGATTTCTGCTGCATATCGTCAGTTCCATCAGGAACAGTAAGCTGTTATTAAACTGCTATCCAGCTTGGGGATTGTAAGATTAACTCTGTGAGACTTGGTTTTTCTTAAACAAGGCTGAAACGATCTAATGACCGCCAGCAAACGAATGAAACAAACAAAATAGGTTCGAAAATTACAAAAGCCAGATGTTGGATTGATTCCTACCTGATTGATGGTAAAAATTGCTCGAAAATAGGGGTCATTAAACTAGAGCCGGAAAATAAAGTCATTGTCTTCAAAATGTTACATTTGTCGATAGTCCATTACCTTTCGACGCTCCATAGTTGAAATTTGTGAGTTTTTCTTGGAGCTAACTACGTTACTCAATTTTGTATGCAGCTAAAAAAAGGCTGAACCTACCAATTTGACTTTAAACCATGGAATTCATCATCTGGATCGCGGGGTAGGTTGTACGAAAATCACTGCAACCCTCTAGGTTATATGTCATTCGTGAATGATTCTTATACATATTATTTCGTAAATATGCGAAGAGGAAGCAGAAAAACGAAATCACGATGTTACCTGGACACTTTTTGTTGTCTCCCTTCGACCTAATCGTTAAATAATGACGGGATGCGGCAAAAGATGCCTTTGGCTATTCTCGTCGTACAGCAAAAACTTGCTTGCATCAAGATTCTTGTTGATAATGACTCTCTCGCATAATAATATAACAGCGATAATTACCAAAACATTTCCTTAACCCGGTTTCACTCAAATAATATTCAGTTAAGACTTGAAGAAAAAAATCTCCAGCAATTGCTAACTAATTTGCGCATTATTGCTTTCTTAAAAAAAGTATAAGCTACAAAATACATGTTAATATTACCAATAAAAAAATTATAACAACGTTTGCGAACTATTTAATAATGAAGTGAAAATGTTCAATATTTACTGCGGAGAATGATGGATGAATTCTGAATCTATCGTACAGAATATGGTCTTATGGATTATGAGCTGAAAAATAAAAGGGAAACATATATAGAATATCAAACACTACCTAAGCGAGAGAAAAAGACAGCGGTAGTGAGAACGAAGGTAGAGATGAAAAACAACACAACGAGGCGGCTCAGGGGTAATAACTTAATTTAAACTAAACTACAGTTTAATAATTCTCTCGAGCAGAGAGTGGAAGAGGATCCCTCTGAGCAGTAGGAGCAGCAGCTCACTTGCGCGTTCTCTCTTTCTGTGATGCTATGGACGAGAGAGCCGATATCCTCCATGGCTGGTGGAGAAGATGCAACGCGGCTTCTCTCGCCGGGGCAACCAGCAATTTAAGAGCCGCCGTTAACTGCTGGTCGTTAGTCCCTTTTCAAAACTTCTTTCTTTCGTTCGGTTGGATCTTTTCTGGGCCTTTCCTCGGTGTATCCTCTCATACACCATATCCTCCCTGTTTTCCTCTCTTTCTCTCTCAGCGTTCCTCTCCGATTCAACATACATTCGAAGCCTCTTCGTAAAACTCCCTCTCTACATATATACCCATATTTACGCATACATTCGCGCCAACCCAATAGTTAAGGGGACCGTATGGTCTAGAAATTTGAAAAAATCGATTTTTTTTTTTTTCGATATGTCGAAAGTATAGTATCTCAAGAATATACTGTGAAATTTTCATGCGGAAATTCTCAATATTACAGCTTCTACAGCCCATAACGCAGGTAGAGAGCGGTCCGCGACACGAAAACGTTCAAAGCCTTATTGGACACAAAGCCTTACGGGGATGATTTTTTAGTTTGCAAAAAAGAATGTGTTTTGCATGTTAAAAAACGTTTGTACAAACGTGCTGTTGATGCGAAAAAAAAACATGCACAAATAAAGAAAGCAACAAAGAAATTGACAGAAAAAGAAGAGGGAAAAAAGACACAGCGGAAATCGATAAATAAAACACCGAAGCGTCAACAATTGACGAATAAATTATTGCAAGAGCTGTCAACTTATTACGGTCTAGCAATTAGACGTAATTCAGATTCGACTGAAGGGATGAGAAGTGAAATATGGGCAGCATATTATCACAAAATTTCAACAGATGAAAATCCGCAACACTCGTACTGTCCTCCAGGTTCCGAATCGTGGTGCAAGTGGCGTCAAAGTGAGGCTGCAGGTACTTTAGACACCTACGAGCACCCACCTGCTCTGTGCGATGAAGCACAAGAGATATTAAAACCAATTTATGAAGAATTGACAGCAGAGACTTTATTGGAAAGGTGTATTGGCAGTAATACGCAGAACAATAACGAAAGTTTCAATGCTTGCGTGTGGCACCTTGCGCCGAAACATCTGTTTGCCGGAAAAAAAATCATTGATATTGCCACTCACATTTCCGCTTGCATATTCAATGAAGGATTTGCATCCCTATTGAAAATAATGGAGACCATGGGCATAACAATCGGGCCACAAGCGGAGCAACTAGCGCAAAACCGAGACGAGCTGCGAGTATCGAGCGCCAACCGTAGGAGCACGGACAACTCCAAAGAGGCTCGGACAGCTCGAAGAAATGAAAGGAGTGAGGAAATCTTGAATTATGAACGTTCCGAAGGAATCCTATATGGTGCCGGAATCGCGGATTAACTGTAAGTATTCAAAATTTGCTCAATTTTTGAAAATATCTGTACCTCAAACTTTAAACTCATTTATCTCGAAACGACTTTTTTCGGCACTGCGCAGGTGAAAACAAAAAAACTATTCAACCGAATCACTTGAAATTTGGATATGTTGTTCACAACATGTATGGCTATCGTCGGAACTACAATCATAATTTTATTTAAATAATTTCTTATTGTTTATACTAAAAAACTAGTGAAAAAAAAACCCGATTTTACGAATTTTTTTTCAAAAGCGCGCCATTTTGTCAATTTTTAATTTTTTCGATTTGTTCTAGTCCCGACCATAACTGCACTCTTTCTGATTAAGAATCTTCTTGAATTTTGTGTTTCAGATGAGTAGAAGTCTCGGATCGATCTTCACCGTCCGGGTCGGATTTTTCGAGAGGGTCGTCTTCAATGCCAATTATATGATAATAAACACTGTTTTTAAAATTAAAAAAAAATTTTTTTGTATACTTAATAAAGGTAGTAATAAACCCGAAAAGTTAAAACATCGATTTTTAAATTTTTTAAGGCAAAAAAAAAATCGTGAAAATAGGTGAAATTTTCGTGCTCTAGACCATACGGTCCCCTTAATTCCCAAGAGTCTCGCTCATTCGCGCCATATTTGCGTGAGTTCGTCGTCGTCGTGTCTGCGAGACGAGCCCTCCGGGGCCCGTATTTTCGAGGCTCAGCGCGGGATGCGCAATATGGGCCTTGCGAGCTGTCTCAATCTACGACTATCGACAAATTGAAACGTCCAAATTCCTCACTCCCGACCATTTGTACTAACGACTTTGTTGACTTATCCTAACATCTCTATCCCATGGTAAGAAATTCGCATCTATGCGTATTCATGCTTCACATATTTGGGTCCTTATATAAAAGAGATTGTGGAGATTCGGATCAACAGGCAAATTTGGACGTCAGACCAGAAAAAATCACTGCCCAGCGAAATTAAGTCTGGGAGGAGACAAAACTAACTGAATGGCTGATTGTAACTTTATTGTATCCACAATCAAAAAGAAAATCCTGTACCAAAGCAGACCAGTGTTTCCAATGGCAAGTTCATGGAATATAACCAGATATATAACGATTTTCCAAATTTAATTTATAAACTGACCAGCTCTTCTACCATCTCTGTTTAACTTGTCAAATCTAAAGTTAAATTGGGCTGGCCCGAGGATATTTTGTTTTCAACAGAGCCTTTATTCAAAAGCGTAGTTCTAAATTGGACTAAATTTACATTATCTTCATTATACATCTGTATATATGCTTAGCCAGTTGCTTTCAACGATTTTTCTATGTGTGAGTCACGAAATGTCAGTCTGGGTTTTCTGTTTCTCCTCTTATTTTGGTCCCGTCGCGTTCTCGGCGTGTATAATGACCAACTAAATTATATTATGATACGTGAAGATATGCGGCGTGTAGCAGGTGTCAAACGGTCATACAACATCACGAAACATTTTGACAGGCTCTGATATTATTTTCTCTGGGATTTATGACGAGTGAAAGGGGGAAGGGAGACCGTAGGAAATCCTTCGTCATGAATAACGCCATTTGTGCAAATCCTCTATACGTTTGTGAGTTATTCTAGCTTGTGCATTTCGATCGCGATATTTAAATTCTTAAAAAAAAAGAATGCAACTAAAGAATGGCGATTATATATCGATCAAATAAAAGAAAATAACAATTTTGGAGCAATAAACCACAAATTACTTTACTGGACTAAGTTTGACGAGTAATCGAGCAGAAAGCCGAGTCTCAACTTTCTTCTGTTATTAGAATTATAATCATTTTCATGAGCCGATTTTTCAACAATAAAACATCATTTGTGAAATTCTATGCAGTCCCAGAAACTGGTGAAAATTACTTTCCTAATTATAATTAAAAGTCGCGGTAGCGACTCGAGACAAGTACATTTACAAGCATTTACACATCTACAAGACACTTTTATAGGAAGCATCGCGATTCTACCTGTTTGTGAAAATTGTCTCTTTAATATTTATTAAATGACAGCATTTTAGAAAATTATTCGGGTTCGCGTATTTTTTTTTTTTTTTTTTTCGAAAGTGACCAATTACAACCTCATTGCTCAAAGCCTATTGATAATATTAATTTTTTTTTAATCGTTGCACCGCAAAATTCAGCATTTTTTCGCACACATTTTTGATGCTCAACTGTTTTTTTCTCACTCGCTGTCTAGTGATACTAGCAATATTGGTATAAAGTTCTGGTGATACTAGAGATTCGTCGCGGATGTGACAGCTGACCAATATTTTGGTATCAGTTTTGACTTTTTGTTAGAGCAGATAGAATGATAGTGCGAATATCCAGTGTCATTTATATTGATGGTGAAGAGCCTCATCAGTTTTGTGTCCAGTTACAATGATAGTGTGGGAATGAAGTGTGATTTCATTTGAATACACTAAAAAATTTGATGTTAAAAATAACATAAATTCAACACCACAGGTGGCCCATATAGGTCCCTCCTTTTTGTGTTAACGAACGGTGTTAATGAGCGGGGTCAATTATTTGGTGTAAAATCGGAGTTATTAGTTAACACCACGTCACTCAACACATTTTGGTGTTTTTTTCGATTGACAACTTGCCTCGGTGTAAGTGGAAGAAAAAATCATCAATACGGTGTTGTCGGATTGATGTTGAATGAATAATGAAACTGGTATTAGAGTGTAAATGAATCTTACAGAGCTGCGTGTAAAATACACCCCAGAATTTTTTTGTTTTTAACAAAAATGTTTTTCTTGTATTTGTAAATTTGTTTTTCATCATCGTTGATCATATTTCATAGTTCGCATCACTGACGACATTGATTTCTTAGAAAACATTTTCTTACCTACACGGGGATTCGATCCGACCTACCTACCGATCTACGACCTAACACGCACGGACGCTACCTATTACACCATTGTCTACTTGACTATGCTATGGTGAAAAATGTTACACACCTTACCAATCCGGTATATAATAAGTAGCTAATGCATGTTTCATCAAATAACATTTTGGGTAAAAGAATAATTTGAATGGAAAAAAGGGAATAAAAAAAATGGGGTGAAAAAATCCCAAAAACCAAAACTTAGAAATTCGGGATACAAAATGATGGATGATACGCTATAAAAAATTACATGGTACTTGCCTGTCGTTCTTTAAGTGTCATTTTTACACCATCTCATTGTTGCTTTTTCCATTATTGGAAGTTAAAATAACACCGAATGTTTGTTACGGACGGTTTTAAGGTGCTAATTTTACACGATTTTATGCCAACTGTTTTATGTTCACCGTTATGTACGATAAAAAAAACATTATTTATTAATTGACTTTGTAAAACAGGGTTCCCTTAAAGTCATAAACCGTAGACGAATTATTTTATTACAATGTTAAGCAATCAAACTTGCGTAAAACTCTTGACAAAAAATATCTATGTTCAGTTTCGATGCAGATAATTGCGGAAAGCCTCTCCTGCACACGTGCGTATATTGCTTTATATCGTGGTAAAAAAAAATTACGTGAGTATACTCACGTAATATTTATTGTCGAACAATAGGCTATATAACTATCTATATATATAATGAATATGACATTCAAATGTGTTCAGAATTAGAAATATGAAAAAATGGATGAGAACTCCTGTTCGTGAGAATAGGAGAGCTATGTGTTTCGTATAAAAAATAGTTGAATAACGATCATCAGATTTGACTTGACACAACAGAATATTGAAGATATCAAGTGTGTATTCGGATCAATCGTTTCGTTTCGTTTGTATAATTTATTCTTTGACTCATTGAACAATGTATAAACATCTCAGTATTTGAAAAATTTATGAGTAGCATTTTGAAAATATTATCGGTTTTTGACCATCCGTCACACGCGCAAGAACGAAACGCCGCATTTTTTGTTTTTTCATTAATCAACAAAAATTGGTGAATGCTACACTTGTGACAATTTAGCTATTCCTACATTATTATTATTAGAACGTACTGAAACAGAAAATCATACGATAATTTTCAATTTATATTTTATAAATAATATTTAATATGACTAAGTGCAAGAAATGCGGCACTTCCCCGCTAGTGCGTGTAGAATCGTACATATGATTTTACGTTCGACGTTGCCGTATCTCCTACTGAGCACTTGAGCACCAACGGCGCGCGCATGTGCGTAAGAACGATATATGGCAACGCTGTAAAGCTCAAAAGCAGTGCGGCAATTTCCCGTGACGCGTGTAACGACGTTTGGAATTCTAGCGCGTGTAACGGAGGGTTAATAAATCGTTTGACATTTTCCACATGACTAATTTTATTTTATATCTCTAGCTTATTGCGCAGTATTCAAAATTCTCAGTTAATCTCACTGTGCAAAACAAACTCTGCGAATTTTGAAAACATAGGTTAACCTCGAGGTTCTAACTGGGACGACGATGTTTACGCATGTGTTTTAATTTTTTTTCACCACGATATAAGGTAACATATCGGATGTGCGCCGGAGAGGCCTTCCGCAAATACCTCCATTGAAATTTAGAATAAATATTTTTTGTCAAGATCTTTACACAAGTTTGATTGCTTAACATTGTAATAAAATAATTCGTCTACGATTTACGACTTTAAGGGAACTCTGTTCTGCAAAATCAATTAATAAATGATGTGTCTTTTTGATCGTACATAACGATGAACATAAAACAGCTGGCATAAAATCGTGTAAAATTAACATTTTAAAAGCGTCTGTAACAAACATTTGGTGTTATTCCAAAATTGGAAAAAGCAACAACGAGATGATGTAAAAATGACACCTAAAGGCAGTACCATGTAATTTTATACCGTAAATTTTACCAATTTAATCGGAAAAGTGTTATCTCATTATTTTGACACTACGTGGTGTTGAATCGGAAAATAACACCAGATCAGTTTTTTACCAAAGGTCCGGTGTTATTTATACTTCAGAAATTAGCACCATTTTTTTAACCACTCACACCATTTCAGTTCACACCGCAAATTTTTTTACAGTGTATACTTTTTTACCGACCGCACGGTTCACGGCATTCTCAGGCGGTAAAAATCCCGTAAACTATTATATATCTCTTGTACTCATGGCGGCTTTTTAGTCGGTATTTTACATGGCTTCAAGCATGAAGAATTTTGATTGTAAAAAAATGACTCAAAGTAAATTGCTTATTTGTTGTTGCATAAATTTTCACAATGTACTATGCGTGATTAATAAACGTTATTATAACCTCGCTAAGCAGTACGGTCGAAAGTTTTGTTCCGTTCAAATTCTTTTAGCAGGAAACTTTGTCAGCATAATTTGGTTGTTTCGAAATCTCAAAAAGAGAATGAATACATAAAAAGTATTCTATCAGAAATAAAATGCACAAGAAATTTTGAAATGCAAAAATAATTAGAATGAAATAAACCCAAAACGGAATCAAGTGATGCGAAATAATTTTTAGCGAAACGATATTTCATTTGAGAAGAAAAATTTCATAAGCACGTCACCAATTTTCTTTTACCTATTGCTCATGGGATACAATTCGTAATTAATAAACGTTATAATAGAAAACCTCCCGTAGTAATACTTCGGCCGAAATTCTTTTTTCCAAACAAACTTTTGCTCTCGAAATTTTGTGCGCATACTTTTTTTTATTAGAAAATATCGTTTCGTTGTGATTTCTTTTATTGAAAAACTTTTAATGTATTTTGATGCTATTGGAATATTTTTTCGGTATCATTTATATGGAATATTTTTTGATTCGTTGATCTGTTGGCACAGATATTGCGGTGTTATATTTTTTGAAAATTTTTTTTTCACAAAATTGAAACTATTCAAGTTTTTACTTGTTCGTGATTCTTTCATGCATCGTATCTTCTCAGAACTACTGTACGCTTTAACGGGAGAAATCAGTTTAGGAGGCCGAAATTTTGGTGTTTTTCGTGAATTTTTTTTTAACAGGGAAAGAATAATCAGAATTTATTTAAACTTGGAGGATATTTTATTCATGTTTTGAAGTACACTTTGTAATTTTTTCAAGTCATTTCCGCCGGAAATAGTGGAGTTAGAAGCTGCTGTCCATGGACGACTTTTTTTTCAACTGGCGGGCATTCTAGCTCAAAAAGTTATTGATCAATCGTTCTGAAAATTTGTGTGAATATTCTTTATTCAATTACAATCTATATGAACCTAACTATGGGATGATATTATTATTAAAAATATATTTTTTTAATGCAAAAAAGGTGAAAAAACATGACATTGTGTTCAAACACCTCAAAAACATGCAATTTTCAACTTTTTTGATCACAACTAGGTTCATACTCTTAGAAAATATGTTGTTAACGAAAAAAGAAAATTGTAATGATTACAGATAAAAATCGTGACTTCAGGAATGCTCACCAGCAAAAAACTCGGATGGCGATTGTCCATGGACAGCAGCTTCTAACTCCACTATTTCCAGCGGAAATTACTTGAAAAAATTACAAAGTGTACTTCGAAATATGAATAAAATATCCTCCAAGTTTAAACAAATTCTGATTATTCCTTCCCTGTTAAAAAAATTCACGAAAAACACCAACATTTCGGCCTCCTAAACTGGTTTCTCCTGTTAAGTAATCTAATAATTTTATAAGTATTAACGGTTAATTACGAAGATTGAATTCATTTGAACTCTTCTTAGATCAATATTTCACAATGTATTTTTAGTACCGATATAGTCGCGATATAGTAGCACGAAATTCGATCATGTATTGATTTTTAGCCGAAATCATTAAAAAATCGCTTGAGCGACCTTTAAAATTTTTATTCAAGATCCAATTCTTGAAAGAATCACTTTTTGATAAAATTTTACCATATTTTGTTGTAATATCGAAAAAAATGTTAACTCTTTTGCATCACTCAAGTACGTACACAATATAGATGTTAAATTGTTTAATTTAATATTATAATTTTTTAAGTTTTTCTTTTTGAGTTTTAAGTTTAATGTTTAATTTAATAATTTAATATAATGTTTAATTGGCAAGCTATAAAATTATACAAAAAGTCAACAAATCCCCTCAAAAAAATCAGCATAAATGCTGTAAAAAAAGTTGAGACAAGTACATTTACTCCCCCCAAATAGTTGTTCCGGTATAAAATCCCCTTCTGAACACGAACCCTAACGAAAATTTATAAAAGAGATTTCATCCCAAAAAAACCAACCCGGCAAACATTTTCTAATTCACATCAAACCTCTGAAAAAATTATAGAATAACCCCACAAAATTTTTTTCGATAAATTAAAAACCCACAATAAGTTTTTAGAGTCTGACAAAAATTTACCAATCAAATCCTAACCTTCCACAAGATGCGAATTCAAATCCGACAAAAAATTAAGT
Organism: Rhimphoctona megacephalus; assembly: GCA_963989365.1. Classification (NCBI taxonomy): domain Eukaryota; kingdom Metazoa; phylum Arthropoda; class Insecta; order Hymenoptera; family Ichneumonidae; genus Rhimphoctona; species Rhimphoctona megacephalus. The sequence goes on from OZ022421.1 coordinate 18,023,122, forward strand.
CTAAACTTTACAAAAATAAATGAAAACTATAAAAGCATTAATAGTAAAATACATTGAACCCTATTAAACTGTAATAAAAAAATGTCCAATTAATTGCAAATACAGATGTACTTACAGTACATTTGTTCTATACAAAAAGAACAAAAATAAAAAATAAGAATAAAAAAAAATTCGGACACAAAAAAAATTTCAAAAGAAAAAAATTAGATTGAAAAAAAATTTGGGTTGAAGTACTTGGCGAGTTTTCCTAATTAATTCATACAATGTGCTTAATTACTTCGGTCGAATTTTTTTTTTCAATCTAATTTTTTTCGTTTGAAATTTTTTTTGTATCCGAATTTTTTTTTTCATTTTTATTTTACATTCTTGTTCTTTTTGTGTAGAACAACTGTACATGTGTATTTTCATTTAATTGGGAAAATTTTTATTAGAGGTTAATAGGCTTCAATGTATTCTCCTATTAATGCTTTTATAGTTTTCATTTATTTTTGTAAAGTTTAGACTCAATTTTTGGTCGGATTTGAATTCGCATCTTTCGTGAGATTAGGATTTGATTGGAAAATTTTTGTGAGGTACATCATTTTTTGAGAGGTTTCATGTGAATTAGAGAATTTTTGCTGGGTTGATTTTTTTGGGACGAAATCTTTTTTATAACTTTTCGTTAGGGCTCGTGTTCAGAAGGAGATTTTTTACCGGAACTACTATTTGGGGGGAGAAAATGTACTTGTTTCAACTTTTTTACAGCATTTATGCTGTTTGTTTATTACAGCGTTTTTTTCACAGTTTAATACTTCTTCTCTAGGAACGTTTTCAAATTTATTTTTCATTTGACCACTGCACAAATGGTCAATAATTGCGATTCCCTTACGTATTATACAGTTCCATGGGTGCGTATCGACTTCGATACATACACACACCCACACACACACGCATAGAAATCGATGAATTAAAAATAAACCGGAAAGTACGATCCCCTTAGCATGTGTAAAATAATAAAATTCAATCGGCGGCTCTCGTCGTACAATCGAAACGAGTTAAATTGAATATCTTTTTTATGCTCGTCTTTTATTCTCTTTTTAATGAGAAATATCGTCGTCCCTATGTATAAATAAAGAGAATTTTGTGTTTATATAGTTTGGAGATTGTTATTTACTGACCCTTGCGTATCCTGGGGCGAAATAAAGCACGTACGTATAAATGTGTATATATACGTATATATATATATATATATATAAAAGCAGCGATTTGATATCTGTAAATATATTGTGCTATGGGAATAAAATTTGAAAACCCCCTTATTTATATGCTCATGCTGCTTACGTGCAAAATCCATGCAGACACGATTTCCTTACGACGATCTGTTCCAGTTGCTGCTGCTGGACCAGATCTCGCGCGGACTGCCCCCGAGCGTCATAATTACCCAGTCCAACGTGATAGAGAGAAAGAGAGAAAGATGTGCACTACGGGACGGCATGCACGAAGCAAATAATTGGGTCTCGAAGTTTTATGATAGGATCCTGTTTGGTCAGCGTCCACGTCCTTGTGCACGAATAAGTTAAGAAAAATAAAACACACACAAAAGCAACAAAAAAATTCGAGGGTGGTCGAGTGGGTGAAAAATGTAGGCTTTTAATTTTCCATTATTATTATTATTATTATTATTTTAAAATAAGTACATAACAAAAATTGACCCATTAATCGACAATCGAATTATGCTGAAAAAGATCCCAAAAATTTTTCAGTACAATTAATTCATAGGTGCTACAAATGCAGGATTAATGAGACCCTAAAAGTAGATACAGACCATTACTATTATTATTTACTATTTGACGCAATATAAAATATACCATACATATTACGAAGATAATATCAATAATGAAAAACACCAATAAATTTCGATACTTTTGTTCCGCTCATTACTCAACGACTTTTGAATATTTAATCGTCAAATCTCATCTCTTCGACGCCAAGGACCGTACAATGCTACGTAACGAAATCCATTACAGAATGTTATTCCCAAACAATTTATCTCGAATTATACAAATAGGCAGCTTTTCTCATATAACTTAAAAGGTCAGAAGTACAGTATCTCGAAATACAAATCGATCGATCTTCATTCTAAAATTGCCGATAAATAATAAGTAAGAAAATATGAATACAAAAATCGAAACACATACCCCAAACGGAGATGTGATTTCGAAATACGTTCTGTTAGTATTTATCACACTTCACAAACCGTGAAAATAAATGAAATCGTTTTTCTTCTGTAAAGTGTCTGTTCGAGAGAAACCGAGATCAATTAAACAATTCGAGGTAATCTCCTAACAGAACGGAAGGAAGGAAAATGTATGCACACACATATATTTATATCCAAATATATATTTATATTTATGTGTAATTCGTGTAATGCGCGAGTGCAAGGAGATAAGGATAGAACGTTGCGAGGGTGTATGCTCGAGAGAGGGGTTGTTACGCCCGACGGAGCGGAGATACCGGGTATTTATATGCCCCGCTAATTGTCTCGGGCGATAATGATCTCCTTTACTATAATTTTTCATTTTCCGCACTATACCCATGTACATATACACGTATATGTGTATAAAATTTAGCTCTCCTTGTGTTGTTTCGTCCTATTACATATATGTATTATGTGATACACCTTTGAATAGCAATGGCCCAAGAGCAATAACAGCGTTTCCCACGTAAAGATATTAATTAGTGTGTATAACGATGTCGCGTGTCCGCTCGAACGTTCGTATAATATCTCTCGTGTATTACGTATATATTCGTATGTATGTATTACACGTATATAATACGCGCGTTGATAACATAATTCCATGTAAACTGTCGGATGCACGGATTTTATTTTTAGTAAGCAACACTGCTTGGACCTCATTGTTATCGAGAAATATAATTTATTAGAACGCTTCATACGATATAAATTTACTCGACGTCAAGAAGCTGCCCTCGCACTTGATACACATTAATGTATGCTCCTTAATAATTTATGGAAAATTAATATAAACCGCATCTGACTAGAAGCAAGAAGTTACACTCGCCGTATGAAAAATGGCTTTAACAAACGCGCTTGAAACGACCGACAGTAATGAGACGTGATTTGCGATGCACTGTGTACGATTAACACGAAAATTCATTACCAGCGAATAAATTGCGCACTTTAGTTAAATTGATGAATATTTTATTTGCGAACAGTCTGTATGGTTCAGTTTTTTTTTTTTCTATGCGTGATTAAAGTAGTACTATTCGAATTTCAATGATAATGAAGCTTGCATTCCAGGAATGCAACGAATTTTATTTTTATAATATTTCCCAAATTATTTTTACATAGTTCAGATAAAAACAGTTGTTTATTTTTTGGTTTTTCGTCCGCGACCAGAAGAATACATTTTACGGGGGAATTTGGTAATTTAAAATAATGTGTGAAAAAATAATAAAAAAATAAAAATATCGTTGCGTCGTATAGTTGTGAATTCAATATTATCCATTTTGAGTTATTTACTTCTTTTTATACAATGCAATAAATTTCGGTAATGTTTTCGATGGCGTTGAATAAATGATGAAGGATAAGTTTTCAACAAAACTCCATCAAGTACGAAAATATTCTAAAAGCAGATTTTATCGACGCGAGTATTTTCACAAATATGTGTAAATCAACTCATAACTCAGCGTAATTATATACAAATTATATTTTTTTTAAACACGGAAAAATTGGGCAAAATGTTCTAAGATTTATTACTCATTTAACAAGTGCCTGATGATATTGCCAGAAATTCGTCAAGGTCGAATTAGCTCATCGAATTGAATTTTACGAGTTTTTCACAGGCGCCTAAAAGAAGCACTGAGACGAGTGAGCGATAATCGTTGTGATATTTGTAATGTGTGTATAACCGCGATGTACGAAAATAGAAAAAAAAAAAAACAAAAAATTATGCCAATAACAGTTCGGTTTCGGACAAAGATTATAATTAAAAAGTAAACTTATCCCCTCGGGGAAAATCGTACTTTGGCCTTTGACGATTATTTTGCAAGAAGAAACTTAACTCCTTTCAGAGTGCATCAATTCGTGAAATACAAGTGACGATTCAGAGCATCGTGGATTTTGTGCTCATAAAAACAAGATTGGCGAATCAAATGAGTCGATGATTCAATATCAATGGAAATAATCGTTAAACCCCTTTTTTCAGAAATTCATACATTTATGTATTAGTATGTAGCTTTTTTTGTTTGAAAATTAATGCCAATGAGTAATGGAGAAAAATAAATTTAGAAGAATTGGAATAAATTGAAAGAAAACTGCAAATATGGATCAATTTCGCATTTGGTAATTTGGGGTCATTTGGTATTTGGATATTTGAAATAACTTGAAACATTTTATAATCGAGGTTTTGTGGCTGATAATGTAATAAAAATAATTAGACAAATAACTAAAGTTAAGCAATGATTTTTTTCAAAATGGATATGAATATCGAAAAAGCGATGCTCGAATTTTTTTTTTATAAATGTCACACATACATAATAGTTTTTATTAAAAAAGATGATGAAGAGTTGCTGGGGGATAATTACTTAATTATCGAAAGTCCCGACAGAGTGAATTCGTGATTCGCCGATCTTTCTTCTTTCCATTTTCTACGTACATGTAGAAATATGAATATATATACGAGTAAGTAAATACAGTCGATGTAAAAGTGATGAGTGCATACACGCGAGGCTCACGCAGAACCGTTTAAAATTCGCCAAGATATAATAATAAGGATCCCCAAGAGTATTACATTGGGTATATGTAAATAATATCCATTTAAGCGAGCAACGTCAACAACCCCTCCCTTACCACGTTTTGGCTTTTTTAATATACCGATATAATCGTTAGCGTCTATGCTGCATGCTTGTTGCTACTTTCCTGTAATTCAACAAGGTCGTAACGAGACCTGGAAGTCGAGACTCTCTTTCATTTACTCAGAATCATGAGCTCTCAACGATTCATAATTTTCGTCATGTACACGTAAAATGTATCGTGAGTTCTACATATTAATTGAATAAATAAAATTTAAAACAAAAATGATATGTATATGTATCGGCATATATATTTATATATATTTTCATTTTAATAATTCCCCTATCAAAAAGATCTTAACGAGGTTGCTGTTAGAGAAATTCTTCAGCTGCTGTCTCGAAAATGGCGTCCGGGCTTTGTAAATGTCTTTATTTAAATAGAAGCAATTTTATTCATTCTCGGCATAATTATTTCAGACTCAATTACAAAAAGGGTTTATTCCAATTTTATTCTAACAAAATTAGTTGCATGGTTATGTATCAGTATTTATTTTAAATTATTTTCCTCCAGGGAAAAATTATTTTTATAACAATTTTAATAGAATTAAGGTAGGTATAGCAACTTTTAGAAATTGAGCTGTTAACCCGTCAGCGGTTGCGCTATGAGACTTTTTCTCACACTTATGTTAAGGGTTTACATACGTCCAGCAGCGCCTAAAACGCGCTAAAAGAAAAACTGTTTTTAGAAGAGATAGCAATAGAAATTAATAAAAATAATTTTTACACATTGTTTATTAGTATTTAAACTTTATAAAAAAATTTATTTCATTTTTTTTTTCAAAAATTACAACATAAAAAATCACGTTTCCCGAAGCACTATGAAAAAAAGTTGCTCCACGGTCTGCATCATTTCTTCTTGAAATGCTGATGGATCTGCAAAACGTAAAAAAATTCTTGTAAAATAAAGTTGTAGTTATAGTCTGTCGAGCCGGATTTTTGAAATTCGAAAAATTTTGGCAATTTACGGCAGTTTAAAAAAAAGTGTGCATTTAGTGTCATAAATGTGACACTTTAATTATGTTTATAAAATTTTTTAATCGCAACATCAAAAATCCGACTCGACAGACTATAGAGAAAACAATTTCGAATATTTAAAAAAAAAAGCATCAAAAAATATTAAAAACTGTATGAGTTATCATGCAGACCGTGCCAGAAAAAGTAGTTTTGAGAAAAATGCATTTAAAGTTTCGTGACTGCCCAACGTGACTGCGTTGGGCAGTCACGTTTTCTATAATAACTTTCGATCTGTGGGGAATTTGTACAATCGACTTACACAGAAATACGCCTAAAACTATAGAGAATAATAATCTGTAAAAAAAAAATCGATTTTTTGAAAATTCTGGACGTATGTAAGGCCTTAAAACGATGATTAGTCGAAAATTTCAAATGACATAAGCATTTCAATTTTTTTCTACTTTCACAAAATTTATTCTTCTATATGATAGAAGAGTTAAAAAATTTATTTGAATTTTTTTAATTATTATTTTTTGGTTTTTAGTGTCAATAATCGTTGTGTTTATGGTTTTTTTTAAATAAAAATGTTTAATAGTCACAATCACTGTAGCGGAATTGTTTTCAAGTTCCTATTTATCAAATTAAGCACTTGAAGTTATACATGTTAAAAAATCTCTCATCGCATGCCCAACATTTAAAGTGTACGTAGCGCGACAGCTGAGGGGTTAACTAACATAATTATTCTACGGCGGAAATGTTTTCATGCTATAAAAATTTGTCACAATTTAGAAGATTCCAGCTTTTCCCCTGAGGTAAAAAGTAACGGGGTTTTTTAATGTCTTACTCAGAAGGAAAAAAGAATATAATCAGCCATATAAATTCAATAAAACTCGATCTTAAAAAAAAAAAAAATAATAATAAACTGTTTACACGCCTCCAGGTTCGATTCTATCGGCTAGTAATATTTCGTGAAACTTTAACGAGACCTGGAAGTCGAGCACCGTTGAGTACCGATCGCGATTCGCACGATTTATTTCTCCTCCCCTTCGCGCTTAATGTACAATAAATAATGACGAAGAAAAAAGGGGGAAGGTAGAAAAGTCAGTTTGATCAGGAAAATGATCGATCTGGAAGAGGCTGTTGAAAACCGGCTTTTGTTAAAAATGCACTTGGGATGATACAACGATAAATATCTTTAAGTATATACGACTTCCGTCAAGTCCAAGAAAACTGAGTGATCTGATTTCGATTATGAGTTTACGGGTTTAAAAACAATTGGCTGTTTCACTGAGGCATTGAATTTCCACGTTGGAATTATATTCATGTATTTTTGTCTATATTGAAAAAGATTGTTAAAAAAATGAGAGCGTATTGGTGGTGGCGACGCGAAGAAGAAGAAGAAGAAGAATAAGAAAAGAAGAAGAGGGCGGCGTGCGCGTTGAGCGTCCAACACGCAACGCGGATAATATTCTTTGGGAAATGACACGCCAGGGGGTAACAACCCATGGTTAGTAATTGGGGTGCCCGTGTCCCGGCACGCAACACACGACTTCTTGGTCTTTCCTCATTTTTTTTTGCCCCCCACTTCACCCCTTTCTTATTATTACTATTATTATTATTGTCATATTTTTTTTGTATTTTTACCATTTTATTTTCACTTCAACCTGACGGCTCATACAAAGTCGCGATGTACGTGTATCTGCAGATTGCTAGGCTTTAGTTCAGTCATACTTTTAACCCTGGTGTATATAGTTATATAGTTAAAGGAAAACAAGAAAGAGAGAGGTTAAGTATGGCGTGCGAAGGCAACCACGTCACTGTTTTTTTTTCCCTTCGCGCCTCTCTTTCATGGCAAAACACAACGACAAGTTTGCGGGACCCATTGAAATTCACCGAGGGTTAACAATATCCTCTTTAACGTCTGACAAACCCTTCTATCATCTCTCCATAAGTAATTCGCTACATTTCCATAATTTTGGGTTTTTTTCCTTTTTTTTTCAATATTTTATTTCATCTTTTCTCTTTGTTACTCCTGGTACGACAGTTTTCAGATTTTTCTGTTTCCTAGCCGCGATCAAATTATTCTGATGTTCTTTGTCTTAAATAACTGTATAAGATTATTGAATAAAGATTAAAGTGATGATGAATTAAAATTGAATCTTAATTTTTTAATTCATTTTTTGGCTAAACTAAATAATTCTCACCTCTTTATTTTTGATTATTTCGTTGCTACAATTGCTCCATTTATTTTAACCCTGTTTTTCCATAGGTAAACGCAAACTATCATGAGTACCGAGGCGAATATATGGAGCCGGGATAATTGAGAAAACTGACCACTAGAGGCGCTGGAGTATTCTAAAAAAAGGTTTATGGCCCGATATAAAGAGGGTTCTATATCAGTGTAAGGAAAGTTATAATATACAAGATAAAGAAAAAAGCAGAAAGGAAAGGCAGAGAGAGAGAGAGAGAGAGAGAGAGAGAGAGAGAGAGAGAGAGAGAGAGAGAGAGAGAGAGAGAGAGAGAGAGAGAGAGAGGGAGGGAGGGAGGGAGGGGGGGGAGAGAGAGAGAGGGAGAGGAAAAGATGGTATGGTAGAAGTCGACGAGCCGACTCTCATTACCGAAGATATTTAATTCAAACTCGTCCGACGGGAGCCGGAGGTGGTTGGGTTTTGACGAAGAGGACTCGCGCGAGTATAGAAAGACGGCAAGGTGAAAGAGGATAAAGCCAAGGGGGTGTTGTTGCAGGGCTTCTTGGGAGTAAAAAAAGGGCTTGGAGAAGTTGGCGATGCTACGGGGGCACCCACAGCCAGTGAGAAATAAAGGAGGAAGAGGCGGAGGGAAAGAGGGACGAAGGAGGGTGGAAAGGTTCGCGCGCGAACCGGGCGTCAGAAGGATTGATGGCGTCTAGATGCAAATGCAGCTTGTCCTGCACGCAAACCAAGAGCTCGATAGTATATAAACCTGAAGGAAATGTTCATACATATAACTATATATAGTCTTGTATAGGTTGATATTTGTATGCATCCGTTTTTGAGTGTGTGTCCCACCTATTCGACGCCTTATGCCAGTTAACGCCTCACAGCTTAATAAACCCTTGTACTTCAACTCTTTTGCATTAGTGTGAATTTCAAACACGTATGTATCTCCGTGCATATATATGCGTGTATATACATGTATATGCATATGCATAAATGTGTAATATAGTACGTGGTAGAATGTCTCTATTCTTTGCCTCGTCCTACTCAATATTTTTCATCTCTACATCTAATCTAAACCTCATATCCAAACCCGAAAATCATTTTTCCGAAGGACTTAATCAACCCTTTTACCGGCGGCAATAACCGGCCATTTTGAATAACCATCAGAGTATCGATTATGAAAAGATATTGTTATTTTAGTATTATTGCGGCGATTCATTTCGGAAAGTAATTGAAAACGCGAAACATGAAAAAAAAAGACTTATTAATAGGTTAACGACGTTTACATACTATGCATGTATGCATTCAAAATATTAAGAGATAATTCTGCACTTTTTTAAATATGAATTATGGTTTTTATATTTTCGATGTAATTTAAGGATAACGAGCATATGGCGATTTCCAATGAGGTTTAAATTAATGAGAATGCGTACCGAAAAAATAATGAAAACGTATGTAAAAGTATGTATCAATTTTCTTGAAGATGTTTTTAGTTTCATTCTTATAAATTTATGAACTTCAGTGATATGAGCTTCAGGCTGTTATTTTTCAGAAACAAAACATCACTATTCTAACAAAATGTTTGTAAAAAACTGAAAAAAAAATCTGTTCATTACTACGTTTATAATATGTCATATAAAATATTTTGTTGCAACTATATGATCGTTTTTTTTTTAACATCCTTCAAAATCCACAAAGTAAACGGTCAGAGCGGAAGCTTAAATAGAGGAAGGCAAAGAGATAAATAAAAATTACAATGGTTTAAAATAAGTGATAATAGTCTCTAATGCACTGAGAAAAGAAATTTGTTGATTCAACAAAATTTTTGTTGAATTAACAAATTATGGCGAACAAAATGAAATTCGTTAACTCAACAAAAATTTGGTTAATTCAACAACTTAATTTGCTGGCTCAAATAAATATTGCGAATTACGACGAAAATATTGATGAATCAACAAAATTTTCTGTTGAATTAACAAATTTCATTTTGTTCGCCACAATTTGTTGATTCAACAAAAAATTTGTTTAAACAACAAATTTCTTTTCTCAGTGTGGATTGAAAAATTACACTTGTATAAAAAACAAATGAAATCAAATGAAAATAATTGAAAATGGCGATTGAGTGCCCGGGGTTTGGAGGAAAGATAATTTTTATTATGAAGAATGTCTTTATGGTAAGCAGTGAAAATTTCGGACAGAAAATTCACTCGACAATTTAGCTCTCTTGTTTCGGTTAATTCTGCGGTGATGGTAAGAGGGTTTTGGGAGGGAGGAAGAGAGAGAGACGTTTTATGGAGAGTCTGGAGGCGAGAGTAAGAGAATAAGAGTAAGAGAGGAGAGAGAAGAGACAAAACTGTGATGGCGGCCACCCGGGGACCTCGCTTTTGGTAGAACGTCGTTTTGGCTTCTTCGCTAATGACTCCTGTTGGCCCCTCGCTTAACAAGACTACCCTCGATTTAAACGGGAATGCGACTACTGCTAATACTTTGCCAAATACGGAGCTCTATCTTTTCCCCTTACTTTAACCACCGTCAGCTTTTACAGCATGTAACTCAGAACTCCCTTCTTCACCCTCTCACGATTTTTTGTACGTTTTTTTTTTTAAGTCGCGTAAATCAGTGATTATACCACCCTGCGCGAGAGCTTATCTCCGTGGAATTCGTGCCAAATCCTCTTCTGCTGCTCCAGCACTCCAAAGCAATAAGCGAAAAGCGATTAAAACAAAAAATTTGAAAAAAGACTTTCCCCTTTTAGTTTTTTATTAATATTTACATATTTCTAAATACGTGTTCAATGCGACCGATAGAAAGTACAATTCATTATTTTTAATTAAAAACGATTCTCATTATATTGTATTGTAACAAAAAAAAATCTCCTCTTCTCTAGAAATTTGGTTCAAAACCCGATACGAGCGATAACTTCATCCGCTTGAAAATAAAAAAAAAAAATAAGTGCATGTAAACAGTGACAGCAAAGGACCGAGAAGAGTAAAAAGATCAAGATCATGAAAAAGAGCGTCAAAATTAATTATCGGCTTCCCTTAATCGACTAATCGCGAGGCGACAAGTGAGCGATCGTTTCGTGCTATACGAGTGTAATAAAGTCAGGGGGAGAGTGCGCGAAAGTCCGGAGGACGCAAACAAGAGGAAAGGAGCAAAAAATAAAATTGGAAGAGGGAACTTTTGGTTTGCGATACAGGGAACGTTTACCAGTGAACTCTCGCGTGTGTGCATGCGACAACTGACCACGATATGAGCCACGATTCTGTCACTTTTTCTTATTCTATCCTTAAGTCAAAACATTGAAATTTCATATCGAATATGACACAATTTAAACTTATTTCTTAACTAACATTTTTCTTCTCGATTAGGTTCGATTTTTTTTTTTAAATAATATCTATTCAGAATTGATTGATTATCAATCGCGGTGTAAATTACTAAAAAAAAATTCTATGTTTTCTTTTATGGGTGAGAAATTTGGTAAAAAAACTATTTCTTGTTTTTTGTCAATTTTGTTTTCACTCCAGCTCATGAATCATGTTCCACTCTGTGCTGCTTTGATACTCAATCAAAAATTTGGTTGATCCTAAATACAGCTCAATGCAAAACTGACTTCCACTGTTTTAGCCACCGTTTGCGTTGATAGATTTTACAGAAGATCGACTTTTGCTTCTGAATTTAGATTTGCTTGTTGCATTAAATTTATTCTTACGTTTTATGTACGCATTACGTTATAGTAAACTTGTGAAGATATCAGACTTGACAGCAACTGTATGCTTCTTCTATATAACATTATCTTCGTTTAATAACGACGGATTAATGAAGAAGACAAATATTATGAAAAACTTTGAAAAACACTAGATTTTTTCAGATATCCGTAAGAAGAAATTGACAAGGTTTATTAAAATCAATAAAAATACAGTATTTTTTTAGGTACCCTGCATGGGCCTGGCCACCACTACGAGTATTATAAAAAAAAACTTTACCATCGGAAGGGCATTGACCACATTATATTACGGAAGTTTCATTTTTTTGATAAGTAGAACGTTCTTTCAATGGCGACGATGTAAAGTTCAAAAATGAGTGGAAATCGCCCAATCTCGAGTAAAGATACACTGCACGTCTTGCCTTTCTTTTTAATACTTGGCGTCAAGACGCTGCCGCGTCTCTAGATAAAAACTCTAGGATATACGACCAAGCATCAGTAAATTGCAGTCTTTTATGTCGGTTAATAACGAGAATCAAATAAATTTACAAAAATCTGGGTAAGTACATACTAAGAATTTCGTTTACTCCATTTTTTTTTTACAATTATGCACAAATTTTAAAAGATTCTGGTGAGAAATAAATTCAACTCCCCCGAAGTAAAAATCAATGCAAATTTATCGGTACATCTGATTTCCTTTGATCCAGAGAGGTAAACATTTTTACCGAATCCGTTTACGTGAAAAAATGACCGAAGGGCCATCGGCGTTTCTTTATGAAGCTTTTCATCTCGTTTTAAACATGTATCCCAACTACTTATATATTTATATAGATAGACGTATGCACTCTAGATACATATATAATACATATGCAATGCATGCAATATGAATATATATGTGTATACATAACTTATGTATAAATATATATACATCTGTATATAGAGCAGAAAAAGACCGGGAGACGATCATTCAAGCTGCCACCGTGTGTGCCCGAGAAAATCGAGACTCGCGGGCATACGACCATATCGAGCTCTCGTTGTCGGATTATGGATTATCAATAATGAGCGACCCAATCGATATCCATCTCTCCCAAGCTCTTATGTCCCTCATATATGTATTCGTATCTGCTATATATATTTCGCGTTTCTCGCTTGTATCTAATATATATATATATATATATACATATGTAGATATCTTTATATGATTTTTTTATGCTCGGTTTGCCGGGACAGACACCGATAAATCCCGGCTAATTACGTGGATTAATGGTAACCATGCAATTTTTCATCGCCTCCGGTAAGCGTCGCGCGTTCTGGCTCCTTCATTCTTTCTCTCCATTAATGGAGAGAGAGAGAGAGAGAGAGAGAGAGAGAGAGAGAGAGAGAGAGAGAAGGATTTCTCTTTATGAGACATTCAAAAGATGACTACAAGAAGCGTTTAAGCGTGTGGATCAAAAATCCCATTTAAGAATCGTATCTTTGGCATTCCGTTTTTGTATATTTAGATATAAGTTTTTTGAATTTCGTAAAAAAAAGCTAAATAATAATAAATTTTTGTCATATTTCTTAGCCGTGTTCCTGTTTTCTTATTTAAATTATTTCTATTTAACATAATTGAAATAATAAAAACAATGACTAACTGGGGAGTTAATTGACCGAACAATTTCAATTCGATTAAAAAACCAATGCTCGTTGTTGTTTTTTTTTTTTTTTTATAAACAGATCATAAGTGTATATTGGTTGAAGCTGGATTGAAAATCAATAATCAAATCAACCCCATGAAAATATTGCCAAAGCTTCGTTGACGGCCGATGCCTGACACAGGATTGAATGAAGGACCGTTGGGTGTCAACGCTGGGCCCGAAGTTGGGTCAATGCATTTTTTGATGTTTAGCCTATGCTTAGGCTCAGCATCGCTATCCGGCAGTCCGCCTGGTCTGGGTCAGTATTGTTATCTAAATGGCAATCAATGGTTGGTGACCGATGTGTGCCCATACGTCAGGCTGATGCTGGTTACTGCAGCCTAGTCTGTGCTCAGATGCATTACCGGCATGCAAACAAATAGGCCATACTGGACCAGTATTGGTTTTTGAATGGCAAATGACCATTGGCACCCAACATTCCACCCTATATATTCCCAATGTTATTCGCCGTTGCCTAGCCGACGTCACGTTCAGTTTCAATATCGGCATATAACCGGCGACCTTTGGTGATTATCATTGGGCCAATAGCAAAAACCGACGTTGGCCGAACGCTGGCTGCCGGCCCCTGAACCCGACCTATCATTTCGGCTTTGGGACAGCCCTTGACCGGTGGTATTGCCAGACGTTGGCCAGGCATCAAACATTATTGGGGCGATATTGGGCAAATGCTTCGCCGGTTGTAGATTTTTTTCCAGGGACGGTACGCGGTAACTTGCCGCACAACATCACGAGAATTACGAAATTTTAGTCAGGTTCGTGGTACGAAAGAAAAAGCGGAAAACAAATAAAATTTTTCGAAGGGTAATCTTTAATCAATCGAGAAATCAGATAGGAATGAAATGGTAATAAAAAAAGAAATAATAAATAAAATGGGTCAGATATTGTTTCGGAGGAGATAGTGCCCAAACAATATAGCCATTATTTTTTATTCCATTTTTGTGTCTCGCTCGTGGGCTATCTTCATACAATATATACACATATATATATATATATATATATATATACACAGCGTATGTACACCATAAAGATAAAGTCAGTTGCTGCTTCTGGGCATTTTGTTCTCGTCTACCCGTATCTTTTCTTCACTGGGTATATAGGCAGCAACGGGAGATCGAGCAACGGGGAGGGGTGAAGAGTCAATCATAATTCCGGATCTTTTATTCAATTCCGCGAGGCTCATATTAGCATACATATATGCCATCAGTGCGATTCTTCTTTTATCTCATCTCTTCTTCTCCTCGTATGATAATAAATATATAGAAATATATGTGTAAGTAAAATAGTGCATATACAAAATTTGGTGCGAATTCGGACCCTTCTTTTTACTTTATTTATATGCACACATAAAAAGTTAATAAATAAACATTGAAATTCGAGAAAAATTTAAATTTTCAATGCTCGGAGATTTCCTAAGGTAGCGGAGGGTGGAGCAAAGTATTATCCAATACAATTGGAAAAATTAGGATAAAAAAATGAAATTATTCAATTTTACAATTTGTAATGATTCCTATATCAGGTACTAACCGAATATGATCATATTGGCTAAGGCTGCCAGAAGAACTGAAATAATAAATGTTTTCCGAAATGTATTCAACAGTCTCGGTAAATTAGAGCAACTAAGTTACCAATAGGGTTTTTTTTCGATAATTATCAACGATGCACGATGTACTTTATACCTGACATAAGATTTTTTTTATTTTAATGTTCCCCCTAATACCCCATTCGGGTTTTGACTCTATTCTACTTCCATGTATCTGTGAGACCCTCCAAGGATTTGGCTAAAGACACTTTTTTTTTAATACACCACTGTATCGCATTTGCACTACAACCGAGAAAAACTGTGGAAAACCTGATTCAACGCAGTTGGCTATATTTTTACTAAGTTTCAGTTGGTTATCACCATCAGAATCTCAGAAAAACTCCGTTGCACTTAGCAATTCACATCGGTGCACGAGCCGGTACATGGCTAAGCGGCCCCTATCTAAGTACTAGTTTCGGCCAAAACTGCATGACCTGAGAGATCGTCAAAGATACACACCGACTGCGTATCCATCACTGTCGGTCAACATATGATCCACCGAAAACAGATCAATGGAGAGAACAATTGTTTTTAAGTACCAACCATTTTTTTTATTTGTTTGCAGTGGTGTCTTATTTCGTCCAGTAATACCGCATTTTTTCGTTGTCTTATTGTAACCTATTGCTCCATCTTACCCCAGTCTCTTCGATATTTTAGTATGTTTTTAATATAAATATTTTTTTTCCTTCTGGAAAAAGAAACTGCTAATTTGGGCAACTTAGAAACAGTTGAATCCTCTAGAGTAAAATTGTTGAGATGATTGGCTTTATTGGAAGTTGAGGGAAACTTTATTTTTTCGTATCGGAAATACAGAAGTGATGGAAATTCACCGGTTGGTTCAAATTTCCCCCAAATTATTAGAGTTTACGTGAATATGTATTTATATATAAATGTATGTGCATATTATACTAGAGAAGAGATTCCCCGTTATTGATAACGTTGAGAACGCCGATCTTGCTCTCTTTTTCTCTTTCGTAAAATCATGATATTCCATGTTAATTCAATATCACATGTATATAGTATTGTCATGAATATAATAATATGCATAGTGGGAGAAGAAAAGTGCTTTTTGTTCTATAAGTTGCCCTCTTATCTGAAAGTTCAGGGTTATGTAGTGGACATATCTTGGAAAATATGTATAGATACATTTAACATACATAAATAAAGTAAATATTCGTACATAATTCAATGAGTTTTTTCGATCGAATCTATAAAAATGATTGAATTCGCATTCTTTGCTCAATTTATCAAATTGAAAAAGCCAAACACCCATGTTTTACTTATCTATATTTTTTTCTCTTTTTCCAGGTTTCGACGGAGAGTCCGATGAAGGTGGAAGTAAACGAAGACGGAGCAGAACGAATTTCAGTAGTCGGCAGCTTGAGGAACTCGAGAGAGCTTTTCTAGCGAGCCATTATCCGGACGTTTTTATGCGAGAAGCTCTGGCTGTAAGTCTCCATCTCAAGGAGAGCAGAGTCGCCGTAAGTTATTTTCAATTTTTTCAATCGTTAGATTTTGAAAGAACCTTTCGAGAATTTAATTTCTTTTCGAATGATTTTATTTTTATTAATTTAACTATGCCAATTTGGCAGAATTATTTTTTGTGTAATTGTGCCAGTTATGAAGGTTCTCATTTTTTTTGCTAGAACATTAATTTTGTTTTTTTTTTATAAATATTCAAAATTGTCCTGAATTTATTGGTATACCAGATATATGATTATATATAAGAGAGGTTGACCTGGGTGTGGCTGGAGCGACAATAACAACAGTTTAATCCCTCTGGCTCATTGTTGTCACAATTTTTATATACAACGTATAGAACACTGCAAAAAAACCCAACTTTCACATATTCTTTTATGCATTAGCCTCACGAGAAAATAAGATATAGATTTTTTTTCTTCTATACGTATGAATAATGCACCCATCGAATGAATAATATTTTTCGACATGCTTTTCCATGCTAGAATTATATCTACATAAATATAAATAGATAATTATGCATGAAAAAATCTCCGCCGCATTGTTTTTCTCACCACGGTTCGACATTCTTTCATAACATTGTTGAAAATTAAATTAATATTCCTTGATGGTGCTGGATGTACATTTCGAGTACTTGACAAAATATGATTTTGTTTTATGCATTCGTTAACCTTTTGGAAATATTGATGAAATGCAATAAATTTAATCCGTCAGTAGGCTCACTATAAGACTTTTTCTCACACTTATATTAAAACGATGATTACTCGAAAATTTTAAATGGCATAAGTATTTGAAATTCTTTCTATCTTCATCAAATTTATTCTTGTGCATGACAGAAGAGTTAAAAAAATTTTTTGAATTTTTGTTTTTGATTTTTTTTACTTATTATTTTTTGGTTTTTAGTGTCAATTATCGTTGCATTTATTGTTTTTTTTTTTTAAATAAAAATGTTTAATAGCTACAATCACTGTAGCGAAATTGTTTTCAAGTTCCTATTTATCAAATTAAGTACTTATAGCTATACATGTGAGAAAATCTGTCATCGCGCGTCCAATGTTTAAAGTGTACGTAGCGCGCCTGCTGACGGGTTAAATTATATCAATGAAACCAAATTTGTTTGCAACAAACGTTTGAAAAAATGGAATATATCATTGAATTATTTTCGTAATAATGATATAATTTCCTTGGCTGGCAAAACGGTAAACTAAGAACGTTCAATTCGATCAAAAACTAGAACAAAAATTACTGAAATTTTCGGTGCATTATAAAAAATGAAATTGAAGGTTTATCAAAAAAGTAATGATAATTCTTCTGAGATAAAAAAGATCTTGACCAAATATGTAGTAGTATATCAATGAATAACGACTGAATAAGTAAAGCGACTGAGTGGATAAAGGAATAACAAACAACTTAACGAACAACCAACAACTTAAC
The DNA here is from genome assembly GCA_963989365.1 of Rhimphoctona megacephalus. NCBI lineage: Eukaryota > Metazoa > Arthropoda > Insecta > Hymenoptera > Ichneumonidae > Rhimphoctona > Rhimphoctona megacephalus. Next base: position 18,041,023 of record OZ022421.1, read on the forward strand.
TAAGAATTAAATGTTGATGAAAGTTTTTTTATTTATTACTATATCCACTCCTGCTCTCATGGGCTTAAGAATTTTTATAGCGTCCTCTCTTCTATCCCGCCCTTTCTATGCGGCTGCAGCCGAGTTATCCCCAACTATATCACATTTGCCCCGGGTGAAGGGAAACTGCTGAAAACTCGCCGACTCCTCGGGTGGCAATGCGAGCGCGCTCAAATATGGCCACATGTCAAAATTACTGTGGCGAAATTATTTTTAAGCCCCTGTTTATAAAATTAAGGACTTGAAACTATACATGCGAGAAAATTTCTCATCGCGCGATCAACGTTAAAGTGTAAGTAGCGCTACCGCTGACAGATTAAATAAATATAAATTTGCGATCTTCAGAGTAGAAAATGGGTTAAACATTATCAAACCAGGGCTGATACGTCTAATAGGCATGAGCAAGTTTTAAAACGTATTTATACAGAATTCAGCACACAGCTGTCGACGATAAAATCCAATGTGCTTGATCAATTATCTGAAGTACGAGATTTGAGTTGACACGGAACTTCAATACGTTTAAACTAAGAGTTGAATTATCAGAGGACAAATATCGTGTTTCTGAAAGCGTGTGCGTATATTTTTAGGTGTCCCGAATACATGGGTATTTGGAATGGAAGGGGGGTAACAGATGGGGTAACTACACCCGTGAGAGGGTATGAAAAATCGTGGCAAGAGTGAGAAGGAACGAAAGATAGACTGGGCCTGAGGTCAAGGGTCAGCCATTCGAGAAATCCACCCTCAAACGTCTGTTCAAGATTCGAAATGTAGAACTAACCCCCGTGTGTCCATCTCTCTCGTTTCTCCGGACATATCTCAACCCTCATTCATTTAAATTCGAATGGTGTTCCAAACTCGATATACTATTCTACGAGATAAAAGATCTCGATGACGTTTACATCTTTTAATGGACCCCTTTACTCCGAAATGTGCCAGAAAAAATCGCGTTGGACGGTAGACCAATGGAACGACCTACAAAATTAGTTTAGAATTTTTACTCGATCATTTCAATTAGCTGTGGAAAATTTGAGAGTTAAATGAGGACTATACGTTTTTTGAATAGTCGTAACTTTGATTAAATTAGTGATTTTCCCTCGTATTAAACAGAAAGTTCTTTTAAATTACTTATGTAAATCGAATCTTATTTCACATCTAAATGTATAAAATTATGTGGCGATTTTTCAATTTTTTCTCATAATTTCGGTTTACTCATGTGAATAAAAGTTTTGATTCATTGTTGTTACAAAAGATCTATGAGAGCAATATACAAAAAAATATCGCAGCTCAAGACATAGACAAAAGGGGCGACCCTTAATTTCACGGACTGCTGAACGAGCTATAAAGAGAAGGAGAAGGAGAGAGCAAGAGAAAAAGATGTAACAGCGCGTGGATCATGGACATTGGAAATACGCCATACGAGGCATAACAGAGCATCGATATGGACATACGAGTCAACACTTACACGCACATACATACAAAAGTATATATAGGAGCTGGCACATATTTATATTTATGCGTTTAGACACGCCTGGGCAAGCAGACGTAGAGTGTGAAGGCGAGCATCGAGGAGGGATCAACAGGACGCTGAAAATGTGACACGAGGGGTTGTGTATCTTCATCGGACGTGGATAATGCTCGAAGAGTTTAGATGCGTGGTTCCTGTGGAGAGGTCGATATGCGGTCAAAAAAAAGGAGAAAGAGGCGAAAGAAAAAGTAGAAGAGAATAAGAAAGAAGGAAAGAAAGCTGAAGAAAATGGGTGTAAGAGGCAAACGGACAGAACGAGAGCAGAGAAAGAGGGAAAGTCAGCAATATATCACCGACATCATGGTGGCTGACTAAGCATCCTAAAGTGAGCCGAAGTGAGAGATCGAATTTCAAAGTCTTCGGGACTACCGGGTGTGAGGAAGATCTATGGGATAACCTCAATCCCTTGATATCTTGATTACGGGTGACAACAAACTCTCTTACACGATTTCTAATCGTCACACTTGTTCTTAGAAAAGAAAAAAATGTTCTAACACACAAAAACATATAGCTGATAATCCATAAAAAAGTGAATATTGGGTCGTGAGGAAAAAATTACCTTCTGAACGTCGGGGGCAAGAGGAAATCGCTTCCTCTTGAACTTTGTTTATCGGGACGAAGAAAAAACCGAGAGAAAAAAAGATCTTCCAGGAGATATATTGTTATCACTGTTGCAACGCGGAATACAGTTGGCCACGTGACATTCAGTTTCGACACCCTTCATGGCTCGTCACACTTGTTAGGGTACCAAAAGGGACCAACCATCAAAAATGGGAGTCGAGAGATTAGATAAGACACCAAATGGTCTCTATTTCGAGCTTTGCGTTTACGGAGATACGGATGCCGATAAAATCACTGTTACTCGATTTAATTGAGTCTTGACTATTTATATAGATATACTTATGCTCTTGAACGGATGTATATACATTGGAAGGCATTTTTTTGACGTTTTTTGACAGTTTTTTTAGGAACTAATAAAAACACCTCCACTAATCTTAGTTATTTGGAAAATAGTGAAAATTAATTTCAGGATCGTAATGAATGGCTGCTTTGACTACAAAAGATAGCCCTGATTATCAAATAAGGTTTCAATTATCTTCCAGAATGTTCAAAAAGTTTTTGTTTAACAACACAAATAATAAATATTTGAGAAAAAAGCATCGTTGAAGAAAGAACGGTATATATATAAACGAATTTTATTGAACTTTGCGTTTCTCTCGTTTTATTCTTTAAGGTTTGGTTTCAAAATCGTCGAGCCAAGTGGAGGAAGAAGGAACACACAAAAAAAGGCCCCGGTCGACCTGCGCACAATGCACATCCACAAAGCTGTAGTGGCGAACCGATACCTCCTGAAGAACTGAGAAGAAAAGAACGCGAGAGGAGACACAAGAAAGTACTCAAGGCGCTCGAACGACAACAACGAAAATTAGCAGCTAAGGTACTTAACACATATTTTTGCAAACTAATGACGATATTGAATTCTCATTACTTTTGGGGCTTGTTTGATTTTTTTTTCTCTTCGAGATTAGAGAATTTCAAAGGCTTTCAAAAAATTGTGCAATTATGTTTTTTTTTCTTATAATTCGTATATTTTGAATAAACCCTAAAAAATTTTTAGCACGCTCTAGGTAACATAATTTTACAATTTACATATTTTTTATTCTTTTCCTTTGTAAATTTCGAACCCTGTAACAGTTCCCCAACGCGGAGTAAAATATTGCCATCTAAAAAATAAAAAAAATCTAAGTGATAATTAATGTTGAAAAATACGGACCAGATAGCATGTATGAAAAATTTCAGGATATCTTTAGTGACTCCCTTGCGAGCCTGTACAAACCTCCCACACTTCAATTAACAGAGTTGTACATTATATGTTGTATATTTTCTGGTAAATGGTAAATTTCGTAGGTCGTAACTTACGAAAACCCTAATCAGTGTTTAACTTAAGCGTCAAAATGAAATAAATTGTTTATATAATGAGAGAAAGCGATAAAACGGAAAAAAGTCCGAAACATAAAAACGTTTATTAAAATTGAGAGCAAAAATAATGAAGGTTTTTTTATCAGAAAAAATATGAAACAAAATTGAAACATTTTGCCAATACTCGACCTCTACGAACCGAACTGCTACATGTAGAATATTTCTAAATCAGCTGATAAAATATTACGTAATTATCAGAAAATAGCATTAGAGAATTTAAATGTATTGGTTACTTGCAAATAACTGGCTCGTTTAAGGCACTCAAGTGAAAATTTCCAATTGGGCATTCTCATCTACATTTCGCTTTCTACGAAGAAAAGTATCAGGCGAAATGCTTTGAGCACAGTCCTAATATATTTTAGAGACCCTACAAACTAACGTCCCTACAAAACCCTACAAACAAAGTCAATAAAAAAAGTATGCTGATGAAGGGTTAAGTAAAAACTGCACCGAATAGGTACTGCTAGTGCTTGGCTAATTATATGTGTTGGTACCCTAGTCTTAAGTAAAAACAGGGAAAGCACATAATGAATAAAAGTTTAAAACAAGTATTCAATGTTGCAGGGTATCTCGGTGGACCTGTCGACGCTACGAGCAGAGTGGGAATCGCGTAGCGCAGCAGCAACGGGTGGTAATCAGTTGGGGAATCAGCTGAGTACGTCGTACTGTCAGTTGAGTGGTATGAACGAGGGTAGTAGCGTGTCGGGTTCGGGTGCGGACGCGAATGAAGAGATCGATGTAGTGGGGGGTTTGGACTCGTGTAGCGAAAGCGAAAGTGACAGAGTGGAGTCAATAGCGGATGGTTCAGTGGACGGTGAGATATATCCAAGGATCGAGCGTACTTCCAGTTATAGTAACGGTCCGAGTGTGATGACGGTATCGTTATTGGGTGACCAGAGCGTTTCGAGTACGAACGTGAGCGTTGGCGGTCTCGTTGTTTCGTCGACGGTATCGTTGTTGGGTGATCAGAGGCTTTCGAGTACGAAAGTGAGCGTTGGTGGTCTCGTTGTTTCCTCGGGTAATCATCATCATCATCAGACGGAATTGAATCATCAAAAGGGTATATGTCATTGGAGTTTGAGTTTATCGGAGAGAAGACGCGAATTGGTTAATCCATCATTGAGAAGAACCGGAAGTGTCGAAAGTCATGATACTCGGAGTTCAATGTTGCGCCACGGTATGGAAATAACGAGTAACGAGGACGAGCCCCAAAGTGGCAGCATTGATCTGTCGGTCAAAGGTCGTGAGGAGAGAAAACGTTTGAATCCATTTTCGATCGAGAGTCTGCTTGGTAATACGAGATCAAGCACTCCCGTTGGTCAAAGGGACTTCAATAATTATCGTAATCATCGTAACAATAGTAACAACAATAACAATAACAGTAGTAGTAATAATAACGAAAACAACAATAGCACTAACAATAATCATAATAATCGTGCCTCGACACCCTCGACCTTGTCGAATGGTCGACAATCCACGAGCCCAGCAGTCTCACCGACCTCACCGATCTCCCTACCAACCTCACCCTCAACCACGTAGTCATCGATATGATATGCATACAAAATTAATTCTCCCCTTCGTTTTTTTTCGTAACTCGGACTATCGATAGATCGAAAACCGAGCATGTACCACTTTAAATTGCGACGTTTAACTTTGTCTCGTTTATATCCATCGAAATTATTTTGTTTCTTTGGACGTAGTGTCACATATTTATATATTATGTTTTCGAATCTTGCATCATTACACTACAATGGAATTTAATTTTTATATTTCTTTGCTCAAAATTGGTTTCCACATTCGGGCCACGAATATTGGACGAATTACTCCTTTATCTCTATTTAAAAATTCACGAATTGAACTTCGAAAAAATAAGTTGAAAGTTGCCGATTTACAAGAAATGCGAAATTAAAAATAGTACAACGACGAAAAGTTTAATATGACCTTTTTTAATACACTCCGATTACGTAAAAGGATAACACTTTTGTTGGGCGTTTCGTAAGAACTCAAAGACCAAATTCACCACGAAATTAAGTAAAAAATTCGAAAAAAATTCGTCCCCAGAATTTCGTTCCATCCCAAAGAAGTAAAATCGAATACTAAAATAGCTGTGGGAGAGAGAGAGAGAGAGAGAGGAGGGGAAGAGAGAGAGAGAGAGAGAGAGAGAGAGAGAGAGAGAGAGAGAGAGGGAGGGAGAAAGAGAGAGAAAGCGGGAAAAAGATTGAAAAAAGCCACAGAAAAAGAGTGCATTTCATTTATATGTCGAGTCGAATTTTGTGATTGCTTCGTTACAGATTAAATGGAGTAAAAAAAAAAAAAATACTTGCCCCTGGAGGCAATTTATATCAAAACGTCGACATATCGAGAAGAAAAAATTATACTTTGAGATTTTCCACGGGAAAAGTATGTATTTATTTATGAGGGAAGAAAAAAATACCGAAGAAAAAAGGTGTGCAATAAGAGTAATAAAAAAAATAATAATTCGATTTATTAAGGATAATTATCCTAGGTAATGAGAGTTGGAAAGAAGGATGAGATTTTGATAGCGATCGAATACTCGTCGAATTATGTATTTAATGTAAATAGTGATGAGAAAGCGAAATTATTTAATTCACTTTATAAATATATATACTATTATATACATATATATGTATGAATACATACATATATATTTCGGTTTCGCGAGAAATTCGTAGAGCAAAATATCTTATTTAAAGCAATATAGACGAGAATGCATGTATGTGTGTGTGTTTGTGCGCGTGAAATATTCGAGTAAAAGCCTAATTGATATGAGTGTGTTGTAAATATAGACGAGATAGATGAGAAGGCTGAATAATGATAATAAATCAACGAGAGATTTCATTGTTTTAAAATTGTCCAGAAAAAAAAAAACAAAACAAACAAAATCCTGGTAACTGTAGACTCGATTGAGAATTCGACGTGCGGAATACTATCTACCGTATATTCATTAAAAATATATTAATTTATTCTCAAAAAACGAAAAAAAAGTTTTATTTATTGAATCCTTGTCCATAATTCTTCTTCATAATCATTTTCAGGTTCAAAAAATATGTTTCCTTCAATGTTTTTTTCGGCTCATCGAAAAAATTTTCAGTAACGTCCCACACAAAATGAACAAATTTACTATTTTTATTACTGAAAAAAAACTTCCGTTAAATCATTTCTTTTATTTTTATTTTCTGCATATTGATTCGGCGTAGAGTTATAGATGATTTTTTTGCCAATGAATTACAGTGATTTAAAAGATTTTTATCAATGTCGGTGCGTTTTATTTTTTCGTTTATCGGTGATTTGTTTCCGGGTTCAAAAGTCGTTATTACTGAATGCTTTATTTTTTTAAGGTGATTAGAATTTGAATTCAGTAAATCGTTTGTTGGAAAAGTTCACGGTAAAATGATGTGTAGAAAATCAGTCTACGGATACACGATACAAAACGATTGCGGAGGGTTTCAAAAATTCAGGCGACAGCGAATTGCTTCCAAAATGGCCTACATCGAAAAAAGTAAGTGTAAACTTATTGTCTTGATTGTTTTTTTTTTTTCAATTCACGTATTTCTTTCCACCTCAAAAACAATTGTTTTAGGTAGCAAGTGGTTTGATTTTTCTATATTTCTTTGACGTATAGTATATAATCATAGGATTGGGGGTTTTCTATAGAATGTTTATCAAGTGCGATATTCTGTGACTCTGTCGGCTTAATTAGAGCTACACTCAACTTATACAGCTCTAGAGCACAAAGTCAAATCTTTCCCTCCTGTTCTATCATTCCTAGCTCCCTCGAGAGAAATGAACATTCTCCTCGTGACTTCTGTCTTCTTATGCTCGATTAAGATGCAATAAAACCTTAATATTAAATTTTGTAAATATAATGACTATCATTATTACTAATGCGGTATGTAATAACTATTAGGCGTTTTGTTTATATATAATAACAATGTTGAAATTATTTTTATTATTTTTCTTATTATTATGCATGAAAAAAGAAATTCCTAACAGAAATTATTAGGAATTCCCTGCAATTGCATTTTACATGCAACTAGCTGTTATCCATGGCTTCATTCCGTTAGTGGAAAAAGGTGATTTATGAATTTTTTTTGTTGATATTACGTGCTATTCCGTTATACGAACTTATACAAACGCCAAATTTAGTAACAATTCGTTGATGGTTGGAGAATTATAAGGTAACAAATACATGTAATAATGCACGCCTTAAGAAAGCCTTGAGCCTCAAAATATTGAGCATTGAATTTTATGTTGTAATAATTATATAATTGATATTATATATCAATTGATAAATTGGTTGTAAATATAAATATTTCGTGCATTATTTACTGTTATTTTTGTCGTTACTGATATTACAATTAGTGCGAAATCTTGTTGCTTCACAAAAACTGTGATTCATCGAGATATTCAATGAATTAATGAATTAATTATAATTTTCCGAAAACAAAATTGCGAATGGCAATTTTGATTGAAATCGCGTTCTTTGAGTATCACTAAGAACAAAATCGATCTTTTTGTTTGGATTTGGATTATTTTTTAGATGGAATAAGTTTTCGTAATACAAGAACGTACCGTTTTGATACCCTTTTTGTTTTCATATTTTTTCATCGTACCGAAAATGATAATTTACGATTCGGATACGCGTTTAAAGGCCCTTTAGAGAAAGCTCGTGCGTGAGGGCTCTTGTTGGATGACGTGTGGGAGAGAAAAAGAGCCGCCGAGAGTGAGTGCAAATGGGCGAATAAGAAGAGAGGAGGACATAAGAAAAAAACAAAGAGAAAGAAGAGAAAGAGTTGCGCGGCGGTGGGAAGAGGAAAGAGAGGGGAGAAACGATGCCCAAACGGTTAATCCGGATCTCGTGGGTAGGGCCATCGAGTTGAACGAGAGAGGGAGGAAAAAAAACAATTGCCCTCTTGTCGAGTACGTAAAATCGGGGCTCTTAGAGATTGGTCGATAATGAAAAAGAAAATGAAAAAAAAAAAAAAAAAAAAACTGTTCTGGGAAATATCGCACGGTGGTATCGATACCCGATCGACGTGAGGCACCACCAAATGGTTTATGCGAACGAGGCACCTTTGACCTTCCTTGTAATAACTGGACACTGTTCTCCCTCCATCCTTCTTTCTCACTCTCTTTCGTGAGGCAAGATCGGTGGTGCATCTGCCGAGCGACTGATCTATCAGACTAACCGATCGAACTGGATCTTCATTGCCGTTGCTTACTTATATATGTATATACAGGGTATCCCAAAAGTTACATCCAAGATTTACGGGCTAAGTGGACTGTGGAACAACTAACGAGAAATAGTATTTTAGGTAACAAGTGCGAAAAACGACGAATTATATCGCGCGTGAAGTTGCCGCATGAGCAGAAGACTTATCATGCATATTCGCACGAGTACGAGTGTGAATATGCATCATACGTCGAGGCGAATGCGGCATACGCGTGATTTAATTCGTTGCTTTTTGCACTTGTTGCATACAACATTTTTTGTGATATCTGTCTCGAAAGTTTAATTTGAGATTCAAAAAGCAACTGTAGTTATGTTCAGTTCGTCAATCAATGCGGTAATGTAAGCTGCAAGCTTGGTTTTTTCCGAATCCGTGCAGTGAAGTGAGCATCTTTTATTTCACTTTACCGCACTAGTGCGGTAAAGTAAGACAAAAGACGAAACGTTAAGAAATAAGGTACTTTCGGCACGCTATATATACATCAATTGAAAATTAAACTTTCGAGGCAGGTGTCACAAAACATCCTTTACGGAGCTTCTTTCCGATGTACCGTTGATGAGATACTTATTAGACAGTATTGACGTCTAGAAAACAACTTTCGAATATAATAAATTTAGAACTGTTCGTGTTTGCTTTCTGAAATTTTGTGCATATATTTATTGATCCTTTAAAAACTAGTGCCAATTCCGCCGAAAAACATTATAAACAACGTAACAGCAGTTATCTCGAAATTATGTTTTTAAAATTTGCCACCAATTGGTTGAAATACTCTTTTTTATAGCCGGTTAAAAGGGCAAAAACAGAGGAACTATCAATAATAAAAGTTTGGTTTGCCACCATTACGTGAATGTTTTTCTATTTTATTTTAATACCTACCAATGCTTATACCACTGATATAAATTAAGAATACGATTTGTTCATTTTTCAGATATCATAGAACGTCTGGAACTTTCGTGGAGAATGAGAAGCTTTTTCAGCGCACCATTCTACTAAATTGTACACTACTATATAATACCTGAATTATTTTCTCAAAAATTTGTACGTATTTTAAAGAATCAAAAACTTGAGTATATAATTTCAGGGGAAAAATTTAGGATGGTCTCAAATTTATTCTATCCTGAAAATTACCTTGAAAACATCATTTTAGACAATGATATATGAGCAACGACATAGGATATTAGTGGAATCCAGTGTGATGCACTGTTTACAAAAAAACATGGAGTGAGTGAAACATGCTCCAACCTTTCGCCAAAGCGGGGCTAGTTACGTCTACTTCTTGTATCAAATAGAAAAATGTTTAAGGACTTTTCACCTCAGCATCCTACAATCTAAGGATCCTCTATACCTTGAGGCCTATTTTAGGGACACCCTGTTTGTATGAACACATATTACACACGTACACTGAAAAAAAGGCACAGTGTTGAGAACAGAGAGACGTAGTTCGCTCAACTACGCCTTGAGGTTGGATACGGCGAAACCAATGGCGTAGTTGATGCGCGGATAGTTGAAGGTATTTTGATGAGCCAACTACGCCCGCAATTTGAGGTAAAACTTTAAATATTCAATAGAACCAAAACATTTTTTGAATGAAATGCAATAAACATTTGAAATAGTATCATCGCATTGCTCGGGAACTGGGGAAAAGTATTTAAGTCAATTGTATCAATCATGTTTGGATTGAATGTATTGCATTGTGTAATTAAAACGTACAATGATTGTACCGAACAATTATGATTTTGATTGTAAGAAATATTTGAAGTTTTTTGGAATATTCTTTTTTGGAATAATATATATTTTTTGGAATATTTTTTATTTGATATTTTTTATTTAATATTTTGCGATATTCAATAGTAAATATGATTGATCGATTTTTTACTTTCTCGTAAGAGCACCTATCCTGACATAATTAGATGGCAAAACCTTTTTATATCAGCGTACTTTATTATACGATAAGGCCTTAGACCTTTTTACCTCGAAAACAAGGGTTCGGGTTCTCTCGACGACCATCGGTCGGAGTGATCGTTATTTAATCGTTCAATGTCGGAGTCTTATGTGCACACGGGGGATGGGACGCTTACACGAGAGCGCTCCACCCGTGGCCCTCTAGCGGATTTTTGCCACACCAGAAATCCAGCCAGGGAATAAGGCTGTCCCGGTTACAATATATATAATTCATGCTAAACAAAACTTATTGTTTGTGCAACGAAGTTTTAGTAGCTTTAGCAAAAGGTTTATTTGTTTGAATAGTAACAAAATATTTCATCCAAATTACTACTAGATAATTAGCTTAATCACAAATTATATTTCGTTGATCTATGGTGTCATTGAATTCAATTCTCGCAGAGAAGTTTATTTGATGCTATTATTTTATCAAGTTATGGACAAACCGTATACAATTCAACCTCCATGTTATTATTTCAAATTCAATCGATTCTGTGTTTCAAGTTTTATTCTTTTGCAATGTAATCATTTATTGCAGTTGTATCACATGAAATACACTCAACTGAAATAAATTAAAATTTAGAGGCAAAATCGTGGCGCAGTTGTCTCAACGACATGACTTTCAATGGATCAACCGGGTGATTAACTAAATGTTATATGACTATTGGCGCAACGAAATTCGTCCAACCTCATTGCGTAGTTGGCAATACTTTAATTTTTTTCTGTGCACAAATCTTTAGGATGTGAAAATCCTCAGCATTTCTGCAAACACAAACCCATTTGCTCCTTCAGCTCAGCACTTAATAATATTTTTTTTTGCCATTTACTCTCGTTACTGATCAGGGGATAAGAAGAAAAAGGACAAAAATATGCAACGATCAAAAACTGTAGCATGAAAATGAATCATTTATTGATCAATTAAAATCAATAATATAATTTATTTTGTTATGTTTAGGTTATTAATTTTCTGAAAATACGCATTCTGTTGGAAGCAGGAAAAGAAAGTTCTCAGACTCGAGCTTTTGATTTAACGTTCTTATTGTGATGATAAGAGATAGATCTTTTATAATGGCGGAGCGAGACTGATCGGAACGTATACAAGGGAAGCAAGGGAATTTTTTTTAGGGCTCCCTCGGATATTGAAAATCTTCTTTTCTTTCGCTCTCTTTCGCTCGTATTTCCTTCGAGCCTTAAGGGAGGAGTGGGCGTAGATGCAAGATAAAAAAATTAATAGCTGCTTTTTGGCGAGCCCATATGCACAAAGTGAGGAAGGGGGGGGGGGAGAGAGAGAGAGAGAGAGAGAGAGAGAGAGAGAGAGAGAGAGAGATCTTTGGTCTCCCACTTTGCTGGGACTTAACTGGCGGGAACAAATTTTATTATCGAATTTTATTCCTCCTCCCATCCGTGTACATACTAAAGATCTTATCGATAGCTATGCTTCGAGAAATAAAAAAGAGAAAAAATAAAATTCAAACTAGTTTTTATTGTAGAATTGTTCACAGTGCCTCTTTTTAGGTAAATTAACTAATTTTCCAATTAAGGGAAATTTGTCGATCGGAACGCTATATTTATTAGCATTCCGAGTTTGTGAGAATCTCATTACTAATTTAACAATAGTGTACTCAATCTCGGAAAATGAAGAAATAAAAAGTTTACCCAACTCATATAATTGATGCTGACACAAATAAGTCGATAAGAAAGTCAAAATGCTATCCTTTAAAATTTCAACGTTCCCAAGGAATAAAAAAGAAAACTTGCAAGCGTTTAACCCCTGCAAGTTTACTGACGAGTTGAACAGTTTCACGAGGTGGCATAAGGATTATAAACGAGTATATATATACACACACACGAAAAAGTGTACGTTAAACAGCGGGCTATATGCGATAGGGTAAAAAGCACAAGGGCCAAGACTTGCTGAGTTTTCTTTTCTTTTTTTTCACGGAGAGATTCTCCAACCTCGCAATATTGTTGATAAGTATCTCGAGACGGTTCTTCGAGGTACACAAAGTATAAATCTACATGTATATATAAAAGTTAAATGTATATATAGAAAGAGAGAGAGAGAGAGAGAGAGAGAGAGAGAGAGAGAGAGAGGGGGGAGAGAGAAAGAGAGAATAAAAGAGGTAGAGTGAGGGATAGAGAGAAAGAGAGATAGAGAAGGAAAAATGCATTGATGCACATCCACGATCTACATCGTGCACTTTTCTATCTCTTTCTCTTTCTTAGGTACTCCGATGGCGTCCAAGCAAAGCCACAGAAGTAAATCTAAGGTTTACGAGGCAGTACCCGCCTCTTACTAGCACCTCCTCGAGAACTCTTTGGTAACAGCACACTCATCCAAATGAACGATACATACATACACATATAGACATAAATATATACATATATATTTAACATATGAAACTAGGGATTTACTTCTCGTATAAAATGTGCAATTTCACATAGCACAGAAACAGCAGCATCGGCCATCAGGGCAAACTTGAAAGACTTTTCTTCAGCCCCTGCACTTCCTTATATACATATATATGTATATATAAGTGTATAAAATTTAACAGTTTACAACGTGTAAGAGAGCTGTCTCGTCTAGCCACTCGCAATATTCTCATAATAAATCGTCCTCCCAAACACAGGTACAACAATCCCCCTCGGAGACGTATACGTGCACATACTCCAACTGCATAGCTCAAAGATTTCCTGAACCACCATCGCGATGTGGAAAATTGGTCGTGAAAACGCACGCTATTCTTTGCTAACACTCAGAACATCGATCTGAATATTTCTGCTAATTTTTGATGAAGGCTTTGAAACATTTATTTATATCTGAATTCTTCTCATTTTTTTTTATTTTTTATTTTTTCATCGGTTTCATAATAATACATCGGCAAATTTCCGAAGGGCTGATTATAAATAATTGTTGGCGAGAAGTTCGAAGCATCAAAAATTGTAAATGAATGTTCTTTTGATGAAATTGTCTAAACTGTACATCCAAACTAATCTCGATTTTCATTTTTTTTATACGCTTACATCGATGTACCTTGACTATGAAAACTCAAAAACGTGACTTGATTTTTTTAAAACGAATTTTTATGTCAAACCCAAAAAACAAGTTTTTATAGCCATATTTTTAACTCCATATTAAATTATTTTTTCGAAAACTTTGTCAAAAAACTTATTTAAATGTAAAAAAAAATGATACTTGTTTCAATCCTGATATCGAAATTCTGATATTTCAAAAATTAAGAGATTTTGGATTGTTAAAAAGAATGATATCCTCATATTCGGATTCAACATTTCAAAGTAATAGGCGCATTCGAGAAACCTTGTTTTGTTTTTAACTCCCGACTGCCCGCACCGGCAAAAAAACGGAATTGATTTTGAAAATTTCTTGGAGCCGATTGTTTACGAAAAAAAATAAAAAAAGTTCTTAACCAAATTTTGAACATTACTCGTGAAAATATTGCCAATGCTTAATATACGGCCGATGCCTGGTCCGCTATTGGGTAAACGACCGTTGGGATCCAAGGTTAGGCCTGAACATGGACCAATATATTTACTTATGTTTAACCAATGCTCAAGTTGGTCCGCTATTGGGTAAACGACCGTTGGGATCCAAGGTTGGGCCTGAACATGGACCAATATATTTACTTATGTTTAACCAATGCTCAAGTTGAGTATCGGCATTCGACGACCTGCCCAGTCTAGACCAGCGTTGGCTTATGAACGACAGCCAATCGTTGGTGATCAACGTTCGCCCATACGTTGGGCTGATGCTGCTTGCCGCAGTTTCATCTGTGCTTAGATGCACTATCGGCAACCGACTATCAGTCCAGTCTCGGCCAGTGTTGTCTTATGACTGGCAGTCAACCGTTGGTAACCAACGTTCGCCCACACGTTGGGCTAATATTGCTTGCCATTATCTAGCCTATACTTGAATGCAGTACTGGCACGCAATAAGCTGCTAATTCTGCACCAGTGTTGGCTTCTGATAATTAAGCAACCGTTGGCACTCGACGTTCAAACCAACTTGTTTCCGATGCACTTAGATGCACTATCGGTATACAATGTAGTGCCGATTCTTGGCCAGTATTAACTATTAAACCATACGCGACCGACACACACACTCTTGGACTTGTGCTATTTATTTTGGAGTTTGTTGTGTATTTTTTTAGGTCCTTGCCATTTACATATAATAACCACCATATTGGATTTGTCGCCGTAAATTTGGAATATTTCAGTACAGATTTTGATTAAAATTTAAATCAGTTATTTGGAATCCGGCATTTTGGATTTTATTAATGCAATGAATAAAATTTTTAATTTTTTAATCGAATTTAGCACTCTTGAATCCTAAAGATACAGATTTTTATTGCAATTTAATTTTTTTAATTTTATTTATATGTGTGTAGAGTACCGTGCAGTTTATACAAAGTATTACGACGCAAAGTTACAAAGTAGTTGATAGCGTAGTGGTTAGCGTCCCAGGATAGCGACGTAGGCATTAGATAGAAAATTCGTAGGTAGGTAGTTCAAATCTCCGCTCAAGCAGAAAATAAATACTTCAGTAAATGGGCGTAACTGTTTCTTGTTTTAGTTTTTTTTTTCAATATACTACCTTTTTATCTTAATAAATGATATTATGTAGCCGAAAAATAAAAATTATTAAATAAAAATATTGTCAAACTGAATAATCAATAATAGCAATGGTGAATAATTGGGAGACGGCGCCGAGTGAGCTTTGGTGTTAGCATTGAGCGAACATCGAAAGCCGAACTTGGGCTAACGCTTTTCGCTATACAATTGTATACATTTTATTATATCGACTGCGGATAATTTATCATATTATGGAGCATTTTGATCTTCAATTGTTTTGGTACGAATAGAGATGTGCTGCAGTAGAAAAGTGGTGGAAGAGAGATATTTTGGAGCAGGGATGTTTCGGAATTGAGATCTGCCAGAATAGAGATATAAAAGATTAGAGATATTTCACCATAGAGAGTTTTTTGAATTTATTAAGAATAGATCTGTATTAGAATAGAGATGATTCCGATACAACATATTTTGGAGTAGAGATATTCCAGAATTGAAATATTTTGGAGTAGACTTATTTTTGAGCATACGTATTTAAGAATAAGGTTTCATGAGAACAGAGTTAATTAGCCATAGAGTTATTTAAGAATGAACATATTTACGATTAAAGATGTGTCAGACTACAGATTTTTTCCCATAGACTTATTTAAGAATAGAGAAATGAAGAATAGAGTTGTGGCAGGACTGGAGATTAGAGATATTTACCCATAGAGTTGATGAAACATAGTGATATTTAAGAATAAAGAGATGCAGAATAGAGATGTATTGTGTGTGTGTGTGTGTGTGTGTGGCTTGGTACCTCATATCTGTACTACTCAATATTGCCACTTTTTAATTTATTTTATCACATTTTAAGGCTTCCCTCTCTTCAATATTATATGGGATACCATTTTTTAATGATAAAAAATGTAACAAAAAAATTTGGAGCGGTTTTGAGCTGGAGCCATTATTCGCCATAATTACCAATAATCCTTATAATCGCAAAAAAATGTCTAATTTGAAAAAAAAAAACTGACACTCTTAGATGGTATACGTAGAAACACTAAAAATAAAAAAATATAAAAAACTGACTGTAAAGAAAACTTCAATTGAACTTCAAATAGTACATAACAACAAAATTATTCTAAAATAACTCAGAAAATTGTTTTGGAAAAACAGAAAATCTCAACTGCAAAAATAGTTGTAAACCTAAAAGAGTATAACATCAAAATGGATTAAAAATAAAAAAATAGTATTATTATAAAAAACAGATTGCAGATTAAAAACTTGTTTCAAAAAGTTAACAAACCTCCTGACCGCGAAATAGTATGCTAGAGAATTATTTAAAATAAAAAAGTTAAATAAACAGATCAATAAAAAGCATAAAATTGAAAAATTATACAACAAAAATAATCTAAAGAACTTAAAATAAAAAATCAATGAAAAGTATAAAAATAATTCAGTTGGTAAGAGCACGATTTTATTTTTCTGATCTGTAGTTTTCGCGCGCATAAATAAAAAATAATTTGCTTGGAAACTTTGCAGACCAGAAAAATGAAATCATGAAGGAGCTGCACTCACTGAGTGAATTGTTTTTATCATTCCATTGGTTTTTATATTTAACTCTTTTAGTTTTTTTGTTATTTAGTTCTTTTTTTTATTTTACGTCTTTTTGATATTCATTTTTATGTAGCAACTTTGTAAGATTGACATTAAAATCATAATTCACCTTTCTTATAGGTTTTCTAACCGAGTTTTAACTCATGTATTTCTTAACTTTTGAATTGAAAAAATTGATATGTATCACGAAGTCGTCAAAGTTCAGATTGGCGAAGTGGCTATTTAGTAACTGTTAAACTTATATTTTCTACACATAACTTGGTGAAAGTTTAACGCACGTATACTCTTTTGCAAATGAATTCTATCTTTAATCTTTAGGAGCACAAAGATCGTTTTTTTGCTTCTGTTTTTCTGCAGTCCGTATGGTATTTTATGGTTCGAAGTGCAAGATTTTACACAAGATATTGAGAATTTACATCGTTGTCTCGTAAATATGTATCGGGTATTGCAGGACTTTCAAGTAAAATGTCTCAAAGAGATATGAAAGCAATTTAATGCAATGAAGTATTAAATGTCTGCCATATTTACGTCATGTTAAAGATTAAACAAAGTCTACACATTTTTATTATTTAAATAAACATTTTCCAATATTGTAAACTATATTAAAATTTGTAATCAATTTTCGTAAAACTCAAATGAATTTCCATTGATACTTTATATTCCGATTCGTAAAAATTTGTTATAAAAATTATATTTACAAATACTCCATTTGTTCTGATACTCGAATAAAAAGAAAAATAAATCTCGTTTAATAAATCTTTGTAAAACTGGAATCTGCGTGAAATTTCAGTGCATTGATAAAAGTAAAAAAAAATTATCAGATTTCTTAAACACGTTGAAATGAAAGCGTTTGACAGCTGTTCGTTTAGATATATACAGGCTGATTTTTAATTGAAAAAAGTTGTGATTTCGTTCACTATAGACGGACTCGTTCGAGTAGCATCAAATTGCTCGATTATCCTCTCTAGTATAGCAGTCAAGAGACGATGTTCGTCTCGCGGATGTTAAACGAGAGAAAGAGAGAGCCGGAAAGAAGAGTCTTAGATATGTGCATCATTCTCATCGTAGATACACATGAAAAAAATAAACAATAAAGAGAGAGAGAGAGAATAAAAGAGAGGTCCTCAGGGTCCATAGCGGACAGAAAACCTACTATAGATTACGAGGCCTGTTATTACGGTACGGGGCGGAGGGTTTTTTCGGGACCAAAAATTGGTTTTTAATGCGGGGTTCGTCGCTTTCTTCGTGGGGCCCCGGAGGGCATCCCCTCGCGGATAATAACTATATTACCATCGAACCTCGACGACCACGCGTTTTGTCCTCTTCTCTCAACTACGTACACACTATTATACATAAATTTATATCTATATATAAATGTTTTTATATCGATCCGTCTACATCGTAAGGAATAGGCTTATATAGTATATTATAGTATATTACTTCAGTATTATTATATAGTGTATTATCATAATGTTCCTTCGGTTATTGCAATATAAGAACTAATATTTCTATATGTTTACATCGGATTCAAAAATGTATAAAACCTTTCAAAATTATTTCAAACTTGCGTGGTTTGATATTATCTCTATCTACCTTATGAAAAGAATTCAAAACTGCATTTCACGTCGAAATTTAAAGTGTTTCTTTCAAAATTCAATGTTTATTCTTCATTTTTTTTGTTTTGATAAAGAAATAAAATGCACTATAAATTTTATATGTACCGTACGTGATCGACATTTGCTAGTCATTCGAGGAAAAGTTCTGATTCCAACCAAGAAATTGTATTTAATTTTTGTCAAAACTTTAATACACTGAGAAAAGAAATTTGTTGATTCGACAAAATTTTTGTTGAATCAACAAATTATGGCGAACAAAATGAAATTCGTTAACTCAACAAAAATTTGGTTAATTCAACAACTTAATTTGCTGGCTCAAATAAATATTGCGAATTACGACGAAAATATTGATGAATCAACAAAATTTTCTGTTGAATTAACAAATTTCATTTTGTTCGCCACAATTTGTTGATTCAATAAAAAATTTGTTTAAACAACAAATTTCTTTTCTCAGTGTATATAGCCGAATAATAATATTAAGAAGTTATTGAATTACTTGAAAGATCTCAATATTTTTAACATAAAAATTTCATCGAAACCCAATGTTTATTTCCACTCTTTTTTGTTTGTCTTGTTATTTTCTTAAATAAATTTCGCAGCTGAAGCTTGAAAACTTTTCATCTCATTTATAAATTTTAGTTTAGTCAGTTGGTAAGGAGTGCAGATGCAAAAGTTAATTTATTCAGGACAGTAATTTATTATTAGTTTTAGTTTATGAATGGTTGAAATTAATTGCAATAAGCATTATTGTGTGTGATTGTTGAAACTAATGATGTACATGCGAAATATTTCGGAATATGGATACAGTATGCAGAATCGAGTAGCGTTTATACGAAGCTTTGAAATTTGTCCGGTAGAGGACAGCGTTTCGCGTTTGTTTCGCCACCAGTAAATTTCTATTAAGGGCCCGCCCGGGCCGTCCCGGCGTTCGAAACAATTGGCCATTAAATCGAACGGTCCCGCGGCAGATAATAACTAGCAATAATCGTTGGGCCACCGGTTATTCGGTCGATCGTGGGACACGACCAACAAACCGCAAATATACTTATACAGATTTCTATGGGCTGTTCTGGAGCAAATTGGTCCTGCTTCAACACACTCGACTTAAAATTTTTGCTCTTACATTAGATCTTGTGCCTCATTGAATTAAATATTAATTTCGAACAATTAAGAAACTTGAATTAAATATTCCATACAATCTATCAACATACGGAAAAAATAGTATTATTTTTTTCGATATTATTGCTGAAAAGTGGTTAATATTTTTGTATGTTGTAGATTTTTATGATTCCGAAATTGGTAATTTTTACCTTTTTTTATGATGCCGTATTTTTTCCATGCGATATTGAGACAAAGCTTGACATTCATAAAAAAGGATTTTTTCTTTTCAATTTAATGAAAAAACTGTTACTGGAAAAATATGTTATCAATCTTTACTGTTACAATTTTTCAACTGTATGAAAAACATTTTCGGGAGAAAATCAAATTTTTAATTGATACAAGTTGAATAAATAATTTTTTTTTCTAAAAGTTCTTTAGGCTAGGTTAAGTTAGTTAGTAGTTTGGTTAAAGTTCCTAGTTAGTTAGCTTAGTAAATTAATCCATTCAATATCGCTCGGGTACGCCATACCCAGTGTAGGCACAACGAACGTTTGCGATAGTGTATACTCGAAGGGTTGACTCCAGAATTTCTAAAGGCCATTATATTTTTTCTATGACTAGTGAATTCTCAAAGTATTGAAAAATTATAATAAACACTACAATTCGTACACCAACTTTGGAAATAATTTCCTGTTTGCTTAGTTTTTACCTTTTTATAACCGACCAATGTTTTTAACTCGGAATGAAATAAAATTAAAAGGAAAAATGGATTTTTTCGATGTATTCTAGAATACCCTATTGATATCGATCGTTGAGTAGCATAAGGTCATGATTGTTAGGACATTAGATGTTAATTTGTGTTGATTACGCCTTTATGTTAGGTAGTATAGTTTGAATCGTATACGTAGAACGATGAGATGGTTATATAGATTGAAGAGACGCGAAGTATTCATGAATTGGCAGTGGAGGAAACAAGCGAGCATCGGTAATGAGAGACCAATTAGAACACCCCGTGTCGATGGAATTATCCCTGTAATAACGTTCGAAATTCAAACTGGCTAGCGTTATGTTCACGTACACTTTCTCCCTCTCTCTCTTCCTCTCTTTCTCTCTCAGCAAGCACGATAATGCCTTTTGGGCACGCGAGCCCAAATGGATCAAGACCAGAGTCTTCCCACACGTGTATAAAAAAAAAATATATATATATATATATATACACATATATATACAATCGTATATGAAAAACATCTTCATAAACTCGAACGTAAGACGCTATCGTTTGCGAGTCTCGAAAAATAAATAATCTTCCAAACGATAAAATTAGACATTTTTTTAAACAGCTTCAATATGAATGACTGACGATAATAAATGAAAAGAAAATCGCTTTCGCTCGAACGATCAATTAAAAAACAATCAAATTCTGAAATCAATTAATTATCATGTAAAAAAAATTGTCCTTATTACCTGATGCAAATTGTTATTAATATTGCTGTTTTAATGCTGAATCCAAACGAACAGAGGGATTAAAATTTGCGAGAGGCCAGTCACGATCTGGACCTTTTCTTCCTTCGCCCGCAACTTTATTGCCCTCTCTTTTTCTTTCTTGCACATGCACACTCACACACACACACGCACACACCCATACATACACTTATACATAAATACACCAATACATACGTACATATATAGCGAATATTCGTGGCTGTATCCTCCTCTCAATCTCTTTTTTCTCTCATTCTCTCACTCTGCCACGTACGCCCCTCGTTACTTTGGTCTCGCTCAATTTACACTCCTCGTATAATTAACCGGAGTATGAAAAATGGCCGGCCACGTGCTACCGTAGCGCATCGCGAGAGAAAGACGGAGAACGAGGAGAATTTGTGCTCCATACTATATACATGTGTATAAGTGTGTGAGGGTGTGTAACATTTGTGAACCGAGAGCAGAGCTCGCGCCCGACCCGCCAAGATTTATAGTTATTAATTTTATAATGGACTCGTCATCCGGGCGTCCTCGCGCGGTACTCTTGCAAAAACGCTCGTAGTACATACACAAACGCGCATGCAAGCACATATACATATGTGTATATATAGCTATGTCGCACGTAAGCTATAACGCTTGTAATTCGCTGGACCGCAGCTCTCGCATGATTTTTTAAATGTGGTCAACCTGTCCAAGTCGCGCGAAGGCTAATGGAGACGTTTAACGGAAAATCAAGCGTGGACACGGAATAATTCGATCGTTATGGTGCATGTACCTTTATGCATGTGGAGAATAAACCGCAGTGAGAGATTCATAAAATGTATACTTTTCTATGCTCTATGTATGTATATATATACACTTTATATGTAGATGTATACATATGCACAGAAGTATTTGGACCTGAACATATGTGGGAAGTATTTAAATGTAAAATGGCGTTACTAACATCATTTTATGGGCTAAATGGTTCTAGTATATTTATAGCAAATGGTGTATGTTCTGGTATTCCTTTTTTGGGTAAGGTTTTTTCTGGAAAATGGATTTTATTAAAACGTTATTGGACTGCGAAGTTAGTTTGAATGTCGTGAAATTTTAGTATTGTTTAATTTTGTATTTTATTTGTAATAAAAGTCGTATCATGATAAAGTGGATAGTTTATGATTTTTATTTTCTCATTTTTAATTGAGCTATCATTTTTTTTATGAGTATAGTAATTTCTGTATACAAATGTATACACATTGTGAGGCTGAGATTGAGAATCTTCGTCTTTTGATTATTTTTCGTCGAGTCATTGTCGAAAACGTGCATCCACATTTTCTCTCTATCTCTCTTTTTCTATCGAAGTATAATCCTTGGGATGTTTTGATCAACGGTTGATCGTATATGATACGTAGAACGAAAGAGGCGTGCCAAGAACAGTTTATGTTTTTATCGTCGATACACCTAATTGCGATTAGGAAGTTTAACGCTTCCGTTCAATCGCCATTAGCGCTATTATCATTATTGTCTATAGACGTGAGCATAGAAATTATATAACAGCTCTGATTTATCGTTAGAAAAATCGCAGGATTGGTAAGTGGTAAACGCTTTTGCCTTTATTGAACTTATTATACTACTTCGGTATTTGAGAGTTTATAAATTGAAAAATAATTATTTTGAAAAACATATGAGTATTAAAAACTTGTCGATATTTGTTTATTTATAATTTGAGAAAATATATTCTGACGAAATGATAAAATGTGCCTCTGTAACAATTTTTTCACCCTTCTAATACATTTTTTTCCATCATTAATAGTTTTGTGCAATATAAATGAGGTATATAGCATTAAAGGATGATCAGAAGGTACAATCGTAGATACAAGTGCCCACAATTCTTATTTTACTGATATTTCTCCATTTTATCTACCTCGAGTGAAAAGGAATGGTGTATAAGGTGGAATTACCGTTTAATTTTCGATGAAAACGTATTGTTTCCAGTATTTAGTGTTTTTTATAGCAATTTTTGAGATGTTATCAGTTATAAAGTGAACATATTTGAGCGTGAAAATGCCTGGAATCCAGCTACGATACACGAAATTTATGCTTTCATAATTATTTGAATTAATATATCCAAAAAATCTAATGGTCTCCAAACAAATTAAAAATATAAATATACCCTTGAATTATATGACTTTGAAATATTGAATTAATAATGGTAACAAATTAGCCTTCGCTTATAAAGAGTAATACATGACGTATAACGTATTACTTTTTCTTGCGTTGGCTGCCTGCGCATTGCTTGGAAACCTTAACGGATCAGCGAGTCCCTGAAATAAGTGCCAAAAGATTCCCATCTGGGACTCGGGCTTAAGTCGACAAAAGTGACGCCAAATGGAGTCCCAAATGGGACTCTTTTCCTCTTAGTCGGTGTGAACTGGACGTGACGTCATGAATCCCAAACTGGGACTCGGAGTCCCGATTTGGGAATTTTTTGAGGGAGACAACCGGAATAAGCGATTCTCTACGCGTGTATCTATTTGTATTCCGTACGAGATCGTGTTTCAGACGGTCACAGAATGTTACGGCTCCGGCAATATATGCCCACCCGGCGGATGATGCGTGCTCGCGAAAACGCTTGACTGTACGCCACGCTGTGGCCGGAGCGAGAAGCGAAGAAAGAGTCCCAAATTGGAGCTCGCAGTCTTAAATAGGGACTTTTCTTTTGAGATTTTACTCTTAACGGGACAGACCTAGTTAGAATTTTCGAAAAATCCATTTTTTTTTTATTTCATTTTCAAAAAGTAGAATCTCTTACGAACATTTTCCGCCCAGGTAAATGTAAATCGGACCATTATTCGCCGAAATACAAGACTTTGTAGCACGTCGTGTCTGAGCCATAGGTAAGCAGGTAGCGGACTTCAAGTGCGTTTTTCTCGAAACCATGTTTTTGAAGTCGGTGATCACTGTAGCTCGAGAACGGCTTTACCGATCGGGTTGAAATTTATATCACTTCTTCTATACATGGTAGTCCTCCATATGAACGAAGGATTTTTTTTTTGGATAATTATTTTTATTTTTAATAGCAAAAAATGGAACTGATATTTTGGTCAAAAAAACACTTTTGACTTTTAACGGCCGCCATTTTGTGAAAAATGGAAATTTTTCAAAACCCTTCGTTCAACTGGAGCATTATATCATTAACTAAAAATCCCCTCCGTTTTTTTTGTTTCAGATGAGCCGTTGCAGCGTGAGCTTGATCACCGCAAACCGTGTTTTTTTTTGCAGCGTCCTCGGCAATTGACGGTCACCAGCTTATTTCGATATGTATTGCGTTGAAAAAATTGCAACATATACATTACATATGTATCTTTTAAACGGAAGAACTTTTGTTGTGAATTATTTTATCGTTTGACCAAAAAAAAATCGGAAAAAAGGCCTTTTTTTTGACGTTCCAACTAGGTCTGTCCCGTTAAAAAAGCCCCTATCTGGGACTCTGGGTCCCTATGTGGGACTCTGAGTCCCAGTTTGGGACTCATGACGTCACGTCCAGTTTACACTGAGCGAGGGGAAAAAGTCCCATTTGGAACTCCATTGGGGGCCACTTTTGTCGACTTAAGGCCCGAGTCCCAAATGGGATTTTTTTTTACTTTTTTTGAGATCCGCCGATCCGTTAGGGAAGCGAGAACATTTTGTATACAAAATTTGAGATTAACTATAGGTTCTGCGATCCCTCTATGTATCAGCTTTTTTCTATGTTGCCACGTTTCCACAGTGAGAGTTTCGTCAACTCGAAGTATAGCATCAATTTCATTTACATTTTATTCATTTACTTTTTAACTCCCGACTGCCCGCAGGGCAAAAAGGCGGCAGTTATGCGTTTCACTGCGATCATCTGATGGGGGTTATTTCTTTGTCACCACTTTTCTCCAAAACGATAACAACTGTCTTGACCAATTTTTGCATGTATTTTCTCTGTATGAGAGACAGTGCTCTTAGACACAGTTTGTTATAATCTATTGCAAACTCGCTGAAATAATTAATATTCACAATCAAACTCATTTTGTCATATCGAATGATGACCCTTATAAGGTAGTCCTTGACTATCGACTACTTCATGCTCCCGTGTGGAAAATTATTAGGGCAGCTCGAAATAAATTTGGGGCCCGTAAGGGCCGAAATGTGGATTTCCTACTA
Source organism: Rhimphoctona megacephalus (assembly GCA_963989365.1). Lineage (NCBI taxonomy): Eukaryota > Metazoa > Arthropoda > Insecta > Hymenoptera > Ichneumonidae > Rhimphoctona > Rhimphoctona megacephalus. The sequence goes on from OZ022421.1 coordinate 18,066,318, forward strand.
GAGACTTCGACGCCACAGCCAAACAAGGCCGTAGAAGGGGAATAACAGAGCTGGTTGCGTTTACAAGAAAAGGCTTCAGTGAGGAAACTTATTGAGGGCCCAGACGGGCATTGTCAAGGCAGCCTTAAGTTTATCGCCCTAATACTGCCAGGCCAGAACCCGATCGGGAAATGTCAGGGTCGCCAATATTATATATTAAAAATGATGCGTTTGAGTTAAATTTTTAAGGATCTAGGCCGTCTTTATCAGAGTAGCTCTCATTAAAATAAATTGTAATATTTAATATCAAAACTAATGTGGATTCCTTCGATTGGACGAAAAATAAAGCTGTGGTCGGAAGAAGTCTCCTTTTGCTCATTAAAAAATGACATATAGAGACGACTCTCGACCACAGCTCAACTCGATTATGATTATAATATTCGTTCATTTTATGTAAGCTGTACATTTTAAAAAAAATTAAATCTCGAAGAAGTTGGACTTACCAATTGAATAATCCTTACCCTTTTCATTTTACATATTATCCATGTTATTTTCCATCCGTTTTTATTTTACACTTTTCGAAGTTCATTTTTTTAAAACAATATTTATTTTTTTAACGTTTTTGTATTGTTTTATTTTATTTACTTTTTATTCTGTTTTTTTTTTTCATGTGTTTACACCAAGTTATACTATTTTAGCAGTCGGGAGTTTTTTGTCTTTTAAAACAATTTGTTTTTTCATTTGTAACATTTTCACGTTTTATTTCATATTTCCTTATTGATATATTTTTTCGTTACACAATTTTTAAACTGTATTTTTAATAATATAATAGATGTTCAATATTTTTTGTGAATTGATCCTCCTATATCAAATCTGCAAATTATCATATTTGCAAATTTTCAAAAAATTGGTACCATTTTTTAAAAGTATTTTACTTATATCAGTGCACTTGAAAACAGTTTTTCTCATGTGATTACGTGTACATTTGTTGAAAATTGAAATTGTTATACCTTCTCAATAGCTTCGTGAATTGTCTTGGAATTTGTTTACTAGTCTCAGAACCGATGTATACTGTAAAAATTGTATTAACTTGGTATTAACTTGGTACCATTTTTAATATATGCCCCATACATCCTTAAACCGAAAGTCAAGAAAAATTACGATCTGTTCGATTGCTCTGGTATCCATAAAAGATCAAGTTTTAAAATAGTAGCCCTTTGATAAATTAGCTCGGGTTTCGCCAAATATTTTCCTGGCAATCCTCCAAAGCTTTACGTCGTCTCATTCTTTCGTGTATTACCTGGTCGAGAAACACGAAACATCGAGTTGTCATGAGGTTTCTAAGAGCGAAGGGACGGACCGCGAAGGATGAAATGGAATCGACCCGTGTCAGAACCACCTCGTAATTAATTCCACGCCGAAATTGAACCGAATGCATATATAGATATATCGATTCTCATATAGTAAAATATATGACATGTGTATATAGATATAGATATATAGATATACATATATATTATTTGAGAGATATATTGAATTTTATTCATAGGCGATCGATTGGCCACGCACATTCACACGCAACCGAAATGTTAAGCCTTGCAACCCAATCCTCCAAGTGGTGATATTTTCATGTTATTTTTTTTAAGCTTCGAAAAATTGGAAAAAGATTGAATTTTTTTTAAATTAATCTTTTCACAAAAGGTCCTCCGTATTAATTCAAACTTGGTCCCTTGTATCCGATAATTTACAGTTTCAAGTAACATAATTATGTGTTAGTCCAGAGTTAATTAAAAACTGACCTTTTACAAAGATTCGTCAATTGAAGGTGAATCGAAAAAATAATGTTTCATTAAACGAAATTCACTGGTTTTTCCAGCCAGATTTTGAGAATTTTATTTTCTTGCCCCTTCAAATATTGAATGCCCTGTATTAAAACAAATAAAGTGGAGTGATAGATCCTCGTTCAAATAGAAGAGGCTCTCATCGATATTTCGAATTTATTTCGCTACATTTTGTTAATTTTTTTGTTTAATTCTCTCGATCGATGTATTATATGCAATTGTGCAGCTGCATGGCTTTCGTTCCGCACGCGAAGGTGTGAACTCTTTAAAATCTTGAGGTGTCGGCTCTGCGTCAGAAATAAGAGAGCCAAAGCAGCGGGAACGAGCCTCTCTTCGATAAATCTGAAGGGTGGGGGGGGGGGGGGGGGAGAGAGAAGGCGAGAAAAAAGAAAGAGAACGAGAGAAGGTAAAAGGTGTCGGGGAGAGCGAAAACCCGCACTCTGATCATTTATTATCTCAAGATTGAATTTCTGCGGGCTCCTCTCTCACGGAGAGCGCGTAGCTCGGTTTAATTAAAATATCGTTATGGGTAGGCGTGGATTTTCGAACAAGAGCCCGCGCGCCCGATATTGTAAGAAATTCCCTCCTTCATGTATGACTATATATTCATTTATATATAATAATATGGAACGAGAGTATATACATACGTATTATGCACGCGTGTATAGATATATTAGTATATTTGTCTGCATTTCTTTTGCGGTCGCCATTTTGTGAATATTTTCTTGTTCCTCCGAGAACAAAATGAATGAAATTTTGAGTTACTTTGAACGAATATATTTCTTACATTGTTTTCCAATGACCATGTAAATTTATTTCGGGTTCAAAGAATAATTTTATATATATCGACACAAAAGGTTGTGTTGCTTCTCAGGTAGTTTTCCTCACCATCCGTGACCACTTGAGAAAAAAAAAAAACAAAAAATCTTCATTCCCTCCTCCGTAAAATGGAACGCTCGTTTGTATCATCCATTTATTACACTGAGTAACGGATTAATTTTCAAAACTGTGCCTCCTTCAATTAGTAAAACTTTCATCGGGACCGACCGTAATTACACTCGGGCTTATTATCCATAGATAGTCATTTTTCCGAGCCTCGTTTCCATCAATCTTTAAGCCTGACGATTTTTCGATGAATCAAAGCAGATTTATAGTCGTTTTTTCTTTTTTTTTTTTGAAGATTTGGGAGAGACGAAGTGTTTTTAGTAAAAAAACACGTAAGTTGCTTAGCATATTTTTTCAAGGTTTTAAAAATCCTGCTATATATTGTCACCCTAGATTTTTCTGTTATTCTTCGAATGTTTAAGAAAGCAAAATATTTTGAAGAACAAAACGCAAGTTACTTTAGATTTTTTGAACATTTCAATGAGCTCAAGATTTTTATTAAAAAAGAAAAATCGATTATCGCTATTTTTTGAACGGTTTTCAAGAGGCAACATATTTTGAGGAAGACATTCAGCTTCGAGTTTTGTATTCTGGATCAGTAAAAAAAACTATCCTCGTGTCTGGGAGCGTTCGCTGGCTTTAATTAAAAATTAATCGGCGTAAATTAATTTAAAGGCAAAAAGACTGCTGTTGTCTCTCGTTTGGTTAGCCTTTCCGCTGATAGAAGGTGGAATTTCAGGCTTGTGTGAAAGTATGAGCACGAATGAAATATTTGCATGTATATATAAATATATATGTATACATACATAACGAGCAAATCCCCCGCGCTTCTGGCGTCGGAGAGGGTGGAGCGCGGCGTTTGTCGGGGGCGTTACCGCTGAGTTAGTCGATCGTTGCGTGCCGAGGTACGGCGGTGAAGCGGCCGACGCCGTGGCTCGATAATCGAAATATTCTCTCCCCTTTCGCTTCACCTCTTTCACCCACACATACTCACGCTTATTCTTCTCTCTTCTTGAGTCTCCCACACAAACACATATTCAGACAAGTACACGAAACAAAAGAAAAGACTCCGAGTAAAGGTGAGTAGACGATTGGGTCTGACGTATTAGTATCCCATTTGCGATCCCGGCGTAAATACTCTATGATAACAGATAGTAATACGAATAATCAAAGTAAAGAATTCGAAAAAATGTGTGAGGAGGGCAAACAAATTTGTAGAAAAATTGGTGAAATATTAGACATCCATAGTGGAGAATTATTTAGAACCCATTGGAACCGAACTTAACTTATTCCAAGTCGTTTCTAATTGGTTCGAAGCTTGGAATAGTGCCAGATTTATTTATCAGGTTTGTTGATATTTTTTATTTAGAAATCGATGGAGGATTCAGAAATAATCGGGAATTGTCTCATATAGCCGATAGTAAGTTGGTTTAAGTCGTCTCTAATGGTATCGCAGTTTAAAATAGCCCTCGAATCATGTCATCTTGGGTTTCTGATGTTTTCTGTTGTAAAAAGGATCCCACTATAATGCACAGCATTTTTACGCAATATAAACCGGTTCGAAGTTTTCCTAAGTCATCCTTAATCGTTCTGCAGCTTATTTAGAATAAGGTCAGAAATATGTAAACTGTCATTATTGATGGTTTTTAATATTTATAGATACTGAAGATAGAAGAAAGTTTCGACCAATTTGAAACGGTTCTAAATTATTCCAAAACGTCTTCGATAGTTTTGCAACTTGAAATGGAGTAAGGATTGTTCTGCCTCGACTCATGATTATTTGTTACAATTTAAATAGCATCAGGATATAATGGACAATACTTGTAAGAAATTTGAACCGGTTTCAAGTTGTTCCAAGTTGTTTCAGTCATCATTATTCCGAGTTGCCGCTAGCAGTAGAGTTAGACTTAGTATGTTGAATCAATTGATTGCGATTACTTATGCTTGAAGTGAATCAAGAAATAATCGGCGAAACTTTGAAGTATTTTGAACTAGTTCTAAGATGTTTCAAGTCATCGAGAATGCTTCGACAGGTTATGCGTCAAATTACGTTAATTACATTGTTTGAGAAGTATTCGAAAACTATGGAACACAGAATGATATAGTAGAAAATTTTGAAATCAATCTGTGAAAGTCTGAACTCCGTTGAAGCAATTCTAAGTTGTTTAAAATTTTAGCACAGTTTCTACCGAACTGTAGTTTCATTCTTTAAAATAAATTGTACGACTGTAATTATTTTTTAGTTAAAAACATTCGAAGGCTTCTTACGGGGCTACATACATCCAGGGACAATGACAGGAGAGCAAAGTTTGACATTTTCTCATACAGCAAATTTTGTTATTTAAAAATCAACGAATTTTTCTCGAAGTTGATAGTTTTAGTTGTATTCAACCAAGTTTTAACAAATAAATATTGAAAAAACGTGCTGTGTAGATGCGTGATCTCATGAAAGCCGGTTGGTGAAAGTGCGTTTCCTGTAACCATCGTAGCTCCGATATTTTTTACCTGAAAACGAAACAAGACAAATCTTCTGTAAGTACATGAAAAAAAGATTTTTTCATGGCATTTTTTTAGAAACATTATACTTTGCATTTTATAAATAAAAGAAGACGATTTCTTTTATTCAGAAAATATATTTTTAAATTCAGACAACTGCCATTGTGCGAAAAATGATTTTTTTTTTCTTAATCGGTTATGACAAATCTCTTCTTTTTCATGTAGGCACTTTCAGAAGATTTTTAAATTTCTTTTTCAGCGAAAAAAAATGCTGAAATAACAATGCTTACCACAGAGGCACTTTTATCAAACGGCCTTTACAGAATCAAGCGTCTACACGGCACAAAATTAAATTTTTCTTAATATTTAATTGAATATATTTGAAACTATCAACTTTAAATACGTTTATTTATTTTTAAATATAAAAATGTTTTCGATGACAAAAAGATCATCAAACTTTACACTACTTTTACCACCCCCCCAGGTGTATATAGCCGCTTAAAGAAGAGAATCTTCAAAGGAAATATAGTTCGTACAATTTGTATTAATTATAAAATTATCAAATAAGAAAAAAAGAATGGAAAGCTTATAGACGCACGTAAATCGGAGTCTGAAGCACCGACCCACGTTAAGAAAACGAATGACTCGTTTGCACGATGAAATTGACCGATTTAGTTGCCTATAGTCATGGGTAGGAAATCGTCGGCGTTAACTTTGGTCGATCGGTCAATTTCACTGTACGGGCATGAGTATTAGATAATAGTATAGCTCGGGTACTATCTCACGGGTCTTCTCACACCAGCAGCCTATCCATATCTATAGTAAGGCTTTCTATGTAGGTGCCATAACGATATAGCCCGCGAGCGCTTGATCGCGAATTAATCTCGAGATCGTTTACCATCTCGCCTCAGCTCTGTCTATAGTACGGTTAATAATAATAATTTCATATACAAGCTAGAAGAGCCATATATATCATTTATATATGCTATTCCATATGAAATCATCTGTCCTTAATTGAATATGTATTTTTTAATCGACCAAAAAATGAAATCGCATTCTACGAAAATCGGTTAGTAGATTTCAATAGCAAAAACGAAGACTTCAAAAAGTAATCCGATGTTTATTTCTAAAGCCAGCGTTATAAAATAATTAGGCTTATAAATAATGCCCAAAAGTTTGATTGGGAAAGTTTAAAATCGAAATGACAACCAAATTTGTTTATATTATCCTCTATAGGAAGTAACAGATTTCAAATTGATTATCTAATCTCGCCACGAAGCTGTTCAAGGTGTTGACATTGTAAAAATTAAAAATAAAACTTATTGCTATTCTCTATTTTGTCTTCATTCCACCGATCATATTTATTTAATCGTTTGGTAATATGCTAAACTAAAAGTAACTCATGGAAAGTTCATTCAACATGGAAAATTTTATATCCATAAGGATCGGCAAATACATGCACAAAAGTACGTATAACTAGCAATAAAATAACTGATAGAAACAGTCCAAGCACGTTTTATTCGTGAATCTCAATTATTATATTTATATATATAGAATGTTACGGTAAAAAAACGATCCCATTGAATTGGAAGGTATGTATCGTGTCTAACGATCGCGCATTACGTATCATAAAACCGGATTCTCCGTCTCGAACCTTTTCTTTCTCATCCCTCTCTCTCTCTTTCTCCTCCTTTGATATAAATATACACATATTAAATACGAGTGATAAATTCCTCAAAAGCATAAAAACCACTTTTCATTACATCTTAATAAAAATCGAATGCTAAAGTGATTGTATAAACATCGTGAGATTTAGCATATTTTATTATAGTCCATTTTCTTCTTCGCTCCGTTAATACTTACACGATTCAATCGCGCCAGAGATTTTTTATTCATCTTTTTCCTCGAGTTTCTCTGTGGGAATTATTTCCAAAATGCATTTTTTGGACTCCAATCTTTAAAGCGCATCAAAGCTTGGAATTTATTGTCATTTTAAAATATATACGCACATTCATCAAAGAAAACATTTTATTGTCATTCCATAAATATCTCAAGCACATTTTTTTTTGTAAAAAAATGTTAGTGAAAGAAACACGACAAAAAAATAAAAGTTACGCGGAGCAACAAATTTGTAAAAATATTTTTTAAATTCCAAGCAAATATTTTCTACATGAACTTTAATCTTATCACCTCCGCAACACTTTTTAATTCCATTTATTCAAAATAACCAATACAGTAAAAATAGGTATATAAAAATAATTATCATGTTAACTGTGCGAGAATAGTGATTTTTCGTACAGTCAATGGTCAGTGGAGTGTCAAAATGATAGGTAAATCAGATATTAGGGACTAAATTGATTAAAAATGGTCGAACAATTCGTTATACATTTATGTGTAATGTGTATATCCATATATATATATATATAGAGGTATTTCTCATACATAACAAATGTGCAGCCTTTTCTGCACTCCGACTTCGTCTCTCTTTTGGCTCTTTCAGACCCGAGTCATATGTACATACATATAGAATCGAAGGAAGGCAACGGCGAACGTTCATAAAACGGCCGTAAAACACTAAACGGCTGTAAAGCTGCCGCCCCGAAATACCAAGCGAGAGTCAGCTCTATGTGTTGTTTAACGTCGTCTTTCTTCTCATTCCTCATCTCTTAGTATTCTCTCTATTTCTCTCTTTTTCTCTCATTCGCTTTTGCCCTTTCTTACTCTCAGCCTTTCTCGTTCGTAAGCTTTTTAAGTCCCTTTGCGGCGCGATGTTGGTTGCTCGACACTAGAGCGCATCCAAGAGGAAAGATAGAGACACAACACGCACCTTTTGCCGCTAAATCACGCCGTGACCACGCCCAGATATAGCCCCCTATCACGCGCCCGTCCGCCCTTACCCTTCGACCCCCTTATTTTCACCCCCTTCTTTTGACCCCCGTATATCCCATATACGCGTATTTTTTTATATTGAACCCGCCAACGTCTCACAGCATGAAGACAACCTGCAATTCATCGTGATCCTTCCAGGTGTCAAAATCGAATTTTAAAAACATTTTTATTTTTTATCGAAGGAAAATTCCTAAAAAAATCTTCTGATGTAAGATCTGCGATTTTAGTAGACTTTTTTTTTTGTTAAAAAGAAAATAAATGGAGATGATAATATCGTACGAACGTACGTCGCTCAAATCTTAATTAAAAATGGTTTCTTTGTTGTTTTCTTTTTTCACAATTACTCATTGTTATATTCTCATAAAGCTAGCGTCCGAAACCAACGACGACAAGAAAGTTCTCTTATGAGTCGAGAGAAAGAGAGAGAGAGAGAGAGAGAGAGAGAGAGAGAGAGAGAGAGAGAGAGAGAGAGAGAGACGGAAATCGAGTCGAAGGTGGAATTTAGTGCCAACGTTCGTTCCTCCGACAACCAATCATCCCTGACTGCTCTCTCTCTCTCTCTCTCTCTCTCTCTCTCTCTCTCTCTCTCTCTCTCTCTCTCTCTCTCGCTGCTGTAGAGAGACGAGAGAGAAAAAGAGAACTCTCTATAAGCCCGCGGGGGGATTCAGGGAACGTAATCTTACGTATCAATTAGCTTCACGGTCCAAGGGGCCTTACCCCCCGCGGGCCTTTGACCGTGCGCCGCATGATGCGTCTCCCCTTCGCACTCTCTTATGTTTTATTTCCATCTTCTCTTCTTTTTTTAAATTCTTTCTCTCTTTCTCTCTCAAAGGTGTGAGAACCGAGGGACACACGGGCACTTCGTCAAGTTATGTGTATATGTATATCTATGGTATGATGGCTTTTACAACATCTTCATTGGGAAGACGGTGATGGGAGAGAGAGAAAGAAAAAAAATCTCATGGCGTGTGTACGCTCTTCTCAAATAAAACTCTTTCAAGAGTTACCAGCATCTTTTATCTCCTTCTCTGCTCTGTTTTGTACGTCCTTGTGTTTTTCTCTTCTTTCTCGCTCTCTTTCCCTCTCATTCACTCTTTGTACGATGCACCTGGACAGGTAAAGCACTCTCCCTCTCTGGTTCTCTCTCTCTCTCTCTCTCTTCCCTTCTCGTTCTCATGTTCTCATTTTTACACCGTGTCTTTCTCACCTCAGGTTTTATCCCACGTCACGCATCCTCTAAATTGCTCGTCCCTCGGGAGACACGTGTCGTCGAAAAATGCAATGAAAACACGCCTAAAATGAATCCATAAAGAATTCAGGAATTTGTTTTATATTTTATTAGCTTTTCTCTCTCTTCTTTTCTTATTCGCGCTCTCATTATTGAAATTTTATGATTTTACGATTGAGATATTATTGAAATGTTGGAGAATGCGATATACAATTTCATGACGTTAAATATTTTTGATTCTTGATTAGGAAATAAAAAGCGCGGATATTTCAAGCGTGTAACATTAGTGATAAAAACGTATATATATCAATGTATAATCTATATAGATGTGTATAGTTGTAACAAGATATATCTGTATATATTTTCCTCTTTAGAAATATTAAATATTTAGTGGTCGTTCGTCATAATTTAATTTAGTCATTCTTGATAAATGTACCTGAACATTTTTGAATCCCTTCATAATTGGTTGTCTTTTAATTTTTTTTCTTTCTGGAGACGTGTGGATCACGATGAGATTTCATGCGCAGATAATACACGATGAAAATGTAACACAATGACTTTACAGATTTGTTGTTGTGTGGGAGGGCGATAAGGGGCTAGTATACCAGATTAATAACAAGGGTAAGTCGGGGGAAGGTTTTTTCGAAGAGCCAAGGTGTGATGCTCGACCAGATGCGAACACCCCCTGCGGCTAAGCGTGAATATGTGTGTATGAGAGAGAGAAAGGGAGAGAGAGGGAGAGAGAGAGAGAGAGAGAGAGAGAGAGAGAGAGAGAGAGAGAGAGAATTAAGAAGTTAGAAGCAAAGCCAATAGACCTCTCCGGCGTCCTCAGTCCCTTTCTCTCTCTTTCTCTCTCTCTCTCTCTTCCGTTTTTTTTTATTCCTCTTACGGTGGGTGTTAAGTAATATATTATGGACTGACCAAAGCGCACCTGGCTTTCTCTCTCTCTCTCTCTCTCTTTCTCTTTCTCTCTTAGCGAACGACGAAAGAGATGAACATAAGCGAAGAGCGCCGGTAAGAGCGAAGAGGGCTTCCCCATGGCGGCTGTATAAGAACACATATCTTGAATCTCTTTTCCCATTCAAGGATCGTGACTCTCGTTAACACCCCTCCGTTTTATTCTTCGGGGAAAAAAATGCCACCAATAACCCTCTCTAAGTTTAAAGTCATAATAAAATGATGACAATAATGAAGTTATTTCCTTGTGAAAAGAGTTAAAAAGTTGGGAACGTGAAACAACCCTATTGAGATTTTGAAAGGAGATTCGTATAGTTATGCAGTTTATTCAATTAAAAAAAAGCTATCCCTGTTGCTCGTTACGATTAAAATCTCGCGAAAAGAAATTATTCTCTACACTTTGTCAATTCTTCCATACGGATGATTTTTGATATGTTAAATACAACTTGAAAAAAAAAAAGAATAAAAGCAAAATAAATGATTTCACGTGAATTTGATCTTATGTAACGTCACACTTCGATAATAATGGAATAAAAAATTATGATCGTGGGAGAGGATACATATGCTCAGCTCGAAGAATCTCCGGCATTTATATTTCGTGATGTTATATCGAAGCGAAGGCAAGGTTAACGAATTCAGATGGGCCCGTTCACACCTCGGCTGATTAGGGCGAACATAATATTCTCTTGATGCTCATCCTGCTTCAACGCATCTGTCTTTCTCTCTTGTCGTTCATTTTGAACGAGCGGCATAACGCACCGGGCAGAGTCCCGGAGGAGATCGGGCTACAGTATAATATCCTTAACGTCGAGCCCGGACACACACGAAAAATTTTATGCGTACGTAGGCTAGAGACTTTCGAAGAGGAGCCGACAGAGACAAGAAGAGAAAAAGAGGAAAACCGAGCAAGGAAAAGACGAGAAGAGAATGGAAGAAAGAGAGAGAAGGAGAGAGAAGAGGAAGTGAGATACTGGCAGTAGAAAGAACGAAAGAATGGTGAAGGGAAAAAAAGGACGGAGAAGTAGAAGAGGAAGGTGTCGGCCAATACTTCCCAAGGCGTCCGTCGCTGCTTGACGTCTTAATGCACGTCGAGAATAATCTCACCGCCAATTTATTACACTCTTTCTCATTTCTTCCCCTCTGCCCCTTTTGCCCTCTCTCCCAACCATTTTCATTTCTCTCCTCTCACTCTCTCTCTCTCTCTCTCTCTCTCTCTCTCTCTCTTTCTCTTTTCCGTGGTCACCCCCGTCGACGGGTTCTTTTATATCCCTTTTTCGGTCCGTACAACTCAACTCTACCTTATTTTTTTATTTTCCCCTTCTCTCTCTTCTTCTTTTCTGCACAAACGAATGAACTGTTTTCTACATCCCCCCTCCCCTTTTCTCGCGTTTTTTCTCTTTCCCTCTTTCTTGTTCTGCACTCTCTCTTCTTCAACCCATAAACTGTGTCGCCATCTCTTTTGGCAGATACACTACTCGTGCCATACACCAAGAACGACTGTAAACGTCAGCTGGGTACGATATTCTTCACTATACTCTCATTTTCTATCTCTTCTGTTTCACTCCCTTCAGCTTCTAAATCCCGCCGTCTTCTTTTGGTTCAAACTGACGATCTCTTTTCAACCTCAAAGATTCGTCTGTCTTCTTTTTCTGTTTCTCTCTCTTGCTCCCATTCTCGAAGTGAAACCATGTCTTTCTACCCAGACGGAACGCCGCCATCCAGCTCGCACCTAATAGAATATGTAATTTGAATTTTTTAATTCTCTCCACTTCTTCCATTTCTCTCTTTTTTTAATTAAAAGAAAAAAAAAATATTCTCTTTTACTTACGTCGCTCGAGACCGTTCTTAGGGATTGATATACGGGAGGGTCGGACAAAGCGGAACACCCGGGCAAAGCGGAACTTTCCCCGAAAACAATGAAATTTCTTTTTTCAGTTTGAAACTGAAAAATTCGATCATTTGACTTGGGACATGCGTTGAAAAAGTAGTATTCATTGAAACGACTAATATTTCTAACATGCAAATTAAAATATATTTAGTAATAAAAAAATGAATATTGAACGAAAATTTGTATGAACAAAAATTTCTTTTGCTGCAAAACGGAAATGTGAATAGCTGACTAGCATAAGAATACTACTAATAGTGCTATAAGCATGTTTGAACATTATTAATTGTTCATTAGACTGATGCAAAATGTTTTTTTTTTTTATTTTCTTGCTCCTACTCGTGTTTTCATTGGATATGAATGAAAAAGAAATCTGTTTAAAAATGAGCTCAATATTGCTTAAGGGCTTACATACACCTAGAAGTACCAAAAATATGATCAATTTCAATCATTCTTTTTGTACTGAAAATATATATCTATAGAAGCAACTATTCGTTTATTTGAAAATACATATTGTTATCAATGAAATTTGAAAATTTCATGAAAAAAAATCAGATGAGCTGTGATCGTAGTTTCTGTAAAACAGTTTTTCGAAAAAAACCTTTTGCGGTAACCACGATTCCGACTGTACGCGCTCTGAGAAAAAAAAATTGTTCATCGAACTAATTCCATTTAGTTGGACGAAAAATTGGTGGATCCAACAATTTTTTTGTTGAATGGCAAATGATTTAGTTTATTCGACTAAATCATGAAAATTTCTTGTAGATGAATCAACTAAATTATCAGAGCCAAATGATTTTGTTCGATCAGCTGGTACCATTTATTTGCTTACACAAACTTTTTAGATGATTTAATAAAATATTTGTTTAAATCTCAATTACCAAATTGACTAAACGGTAATCGTTAGGACGAATAAATGAATTAGTTTATTTGGATGATATTTTGTTGCATTAGCATTAATTTGTTTGGCTGCACCAAATTTTTGTTGGTTCGACCAATAACATGTTTCAGCATTCATAAATTATTTTGTTTTATCTCAAAAATATTTTGTTGCCCGTATCGAACTAAATATTTTGGTTGAGAGAAACGAAATTTCTTTCAGTCAACAAAATTTTTTTCTCAGTGCGTCAACTCGAAAATAAAACAAAATTTTTATCTTAAAGTTGACAAAAAAACTAGTCTTTGTTGAGACCGATTTTTTTAAATCTATTTTTCGCAAAATACCAGAGGTTTCAATCGCAAAGTCAGGATTTTGCCTAACTTTTTCTTTTTTTACTTATAAAAAAACTATGATGTTCAAAAAAAAATACCTCGACAAAGACTAGATAATTGTATAAAGATCCTCTGTACCAATTTTCAGCAAAATCGGTCGTTTACTTTTTGAGATAGAATGGGTACTGTTTTCAAAAACACCATTCTGAGGAAAAGGCATTTTAAGATTGAAGCATTTGTCAAATTGAGATGAAATTTTTTTTCTCATAATTGCAAGATGCGAGCGATTTCTGGACATTTTTTATAATTTATGTATCAAGGTTGACACTATGAAATAAAAATATTTTTGAAAAATCAATTTTTTCGACCTCTCTAGCTGTATATAAGCCCTTAATATTTAGAGATGACTCTCTTGACTTTTATTCATGTTTTATTTTTTTTTTATGTTTTTTTAACTTTAAACATTGGGCGCGCGATGACAGATTTTCTCACATGTATAGCTTCAAGTGCTTAAATTCATAAATAGGAATTTGAAAACGATTTCGCTACAGTGATTGTGGCTATTAAACATTTTTATTTTTAAAAAATCGTAAATACAACGATAATTTACACTAAAAACCAAAAAATAATAATTATAAACATTCAAAAACAAAAATTCAAAAAATTTATTTAACTCCTCTATTATATACAGAAGAATAAATTAGGTGCAGATAGAAAAAATTTCAAATGCTTATGCCATTTGAAATTTTCGAGTAATCATCGTTTTAATATATATAAGTATGAGAAAAAGTCTCAGCGCGCCTGCTGACGGGTTAAAAAGTAAGCTCAATCGCTTTATTTTCAGAAGTGTCTTATCCATCTTTTATTTTTATTTCTTCAATCGCACAATTTGTAAAATTTTTGTTTTCGGGCACCTACTAGGTTTTCCTTTAGACATTAATTGTGCATGTAAAAATTGTGGTCAAAAATGACATTACTTCGTCAATTTTTACAGGTGTCTGTACCGACTGTGATATGATTATTTGATGCCATTTTTGAGTCCGTTTTATGGGCATACTCTCACCAAATCTGTTAAAAAAATACAACATTTTAAAGAATTTTGTTCATAAAAAAATACACGACATATTTCATCATCTTTACAACATCAAAAAAGCACGTCGCTCGAGGGACGAGGACTCGACCGATCTGAAGTAAAAATATCATGAAAAAAATAAAACCATATCAGGATGGTTATCGCAAAAAGAAACAAAACCGAAAAAAAATTCCACGATTTTTAATAATGGCTTAAAAATAGATATGCAAAAAATCCGGACTTTTTACGTTCGTTTATTTATAAAAAAAATGTATGGATAAAAATTAATTATTTCGGACAGCGCTATAGCGAGACTCATGACAGGGAGAATAGTGAAGAAAAAAAATCGATTTTTTTGAAAAATTTGATTGAAGGGTACCCTCAAACAAAATTATTACGAATAAATAAATAAATAAATAGAAGTCAAACTAGGCATCTTCAAAATCTTAAGAATTAAGCTCATTTGTTGTAACGGGACTTTTATTTCAACAATATCGGAAGAAAACAGGTTAGGTCACACGAAAATTATTTATAATTATTTTTCAACAGATTTCCGTATTACAGAAAAAAAAAATTTATTCATACAAATTTTCATTGAATATTTATTTTTTTGATTAATAAATATATTTTCATTTTCATGTTAGAAATATCAGTCGTTTCAATGAATACTACTTTTTCAATGCATGTCCTGAGCCAAAGGATCGAATTTTTCAGTTTGGCACTGAAAAAAGAAATTTCCCTTTTTTCGTGTGGTTGTTTCGCTTTGCCCGATCCTCCTCTATATTGTATAGTCCCCTTCCGGCAGCCCAGAGAGGCGAAAATCTTTTATTTATCGAATAATGCAAAGTTATGATTGTTGAAAGGGATTTCCGTTCATCGAAATTCATCGAAATTCATTGAAATAATTAAATTATATAATTGATAAATGGCCCGGAGTTAAAGAATTATTTTGGTCATTCTATTCGTCGAAAGCAGAATTTTTGGTGAATTTTAAAAAATTACGATACATTGACCAAATCATTAGAATAATGATAGTTCCATTTTATCTTATAGCATATTTTCAAATAATGATAAACTATTTTTCCTCAATCACTATCATTGCATTTCATAATTATTTTAATGGTTCGGATTATTTTTAACGGTTGTAATCCAAGAGCAAAATGAATAACGAGGTATGAACGTAGGCATTTATGAATCACCAGATGGATTAATACACGGGATCCGAGTTAGACGAGTAAACATAAATAAATATATCTAGATCCGTAAGTGGGGATGATCACGGTGAGATATAAATTTGATCCTTCGGCTCGTTTTCTATGGCGATTCCAGTGATTTCTATGAGGCAAAAGCGGGTTATCTAGCCTTAAGAGTGAAACGATAGCAAAAAGTGAGGTACAGGAATTTAGAGGAGAATCATGGTAAAAGCATAGACCGTTAATCTTTCGCTATGGACCAAAGAAAACGATAGAAAGACATGTATCTTGATATACTTTATTATAGATCCACACTCAGTGGCGAAAAAGCCGGTAAATCTCTTGCTTGTATAATAATTTAATAAATGATCAAAAGAGGGGCGCTGGTCATGTTCAACCTCGATCATCGTCTTGTCTCGATTCACTCTTCTTTCTCTACCTCTATGTTTTTTGATTCTTGTTTGGGTATAGTCCGAACAAGAAGCGAATAGGAAGATGAGAAAGAGAATAAATAAATGAATAAAAAGATGAAGAAACAGGATCTAGAAACATACCCTACTTCACCATTACTACCTGCCTGTACATCTGATCCCTTATTCTTACGTCAATAAATCATCCTTCCTCTCGGATTAAACGGTATAATCTCCAGCTTTGAATCTTCTCCCTCTTTTAGCTTTTCACGTCTAACGATGTGATCTTTACCATATTTTAATTCCTACATCATGAGATCTGTTTTTAGGAATTTTTGTTCCTCGTTTTTCTCGAAAGCCAAGTATAGTTGGAACTACGAGTGAAAAAAATGATACGAATCACTCAAATGACCGTAACATTTACTTCCGGGGAAGGATGACCTTGAATTTATTAGTATTGATTTGGCAATGCTTTAAGATTTGTATTGACATTTAATTAATTTGACTAGCTGCTATTTTATTCGAATTTTGACTGACAAATTTTCACATAGTTGCATTCATTTTCTAATTTTGATTCAATATACATTCACTTATAGGGGGAAATAATAAAGGAATAGGTGAAAATAAGTTAATTTTTATGATTTTTTGAAATAAGAAGATGTTTTAATAGTTTTGAAATTGGAGTATGCGTGATTATGAGTATTGCCTATTCTGATTTTTTTTCACAATTTTTCATACAATGGCAAAGTAATGCCACTGTTTGTCCGGAATATCGTGGTGCGAGTTCAAAAATGGCGTAACTCTTAACCTTTGTTGTATTTGTTTGAAGTTGACTAACTAATTTTTTTTTTTATTGTTATAATAATAATCACATATTCTCAATGAAATTAAAAAAGTGGGAAAAAATGCAAAATTGCATAAATGCTTTAAAACGCGTAAAAATGGTTTTATTTTTACATCAAATTTTTTCCTTATTTTGCAATAAAAAAGAACTTTTTCTAAATGATTTTGACATACGTATGTATAGGTTTATTTAGGATGGAATATTGTTATGCAGATGTGGACGAACTTTGAACGAGATTGATTATCTATTTTTGAACATATTGGTTACGCCAGTTTTTCAAAAGATAGTTCTGTATAGATTGAAACATAGTACACATAAGTCGCATTCAGAAGCCATATAACGTCAGAAGCATTTTGAATTTCACTTTGATACTTGGTAGGCATAATTTTTTAATTTTTCAAGATTCACAAAATGTATCCCTCCCTCCCCTTGATCGTCGTAATTTTTCCCCTCGTCATGTCGAGTTTTAAGTTTACGCTCATTCTGTGTCTACGGTATGAGGCTCGAGAAAAAGCTCGATTTATAACGCATGGGGCTATTTGATTTTTTTTTTACACATTTGTTAAACTTGTTGATTTTTGAAATCTCTTGCTCAGACTACTGATTTTCCGCCTGGAGAAAAAATACAGCCAATTTCACTTCAATTCAAGGCTTGGTGAATGTTTTTATCGGTTCTTCATGGCTTATTATCCAAATATACTTACACTTTAAAGAATAGAATTTTTTTTAATTCTGAGCTGAAAGCAACATGCAGATGATAACATATAAAAGAAGGATACAAGGGGATAGTAGAGAAATAGTAAGATGAAGAAATTAAGGTGGCATAGGGGCAAAAGTGGGCGACGGCAGCTGTTGGTCAAATTAAGTGATCATCTCGTCATCATCAGTGGAGCCGCTTTCGAAACCAAGACCGGAATACTCGTTTTTTTTCCTCCCTTTCTTCCTTTTCGGTCTATCTTTCTCTTTCGGTCGTTTCCGAGCCCCGTGAAATTAGCATTGGGAGATCGTAAAAGAAAAGGATGCAATGAGTAGTATCTCTCTCGCTCTCTCTCTCTGTCTCTCCCTCCCTCCCTCCCTCCCACTTCTCCCTTCCTCTTTCGCTATCCTTATGAGTCCCTCCCGTCGGTGCGTGCGCTCGAAAGAAGAATATACGATGATGCCGGGAGAAAGAATTGTAATGGAACGGAAGACCACGTCGTGTCTTTTACCTCTCTCTTCTTCTTTCTTTTTTCGTCGACGGGATGATCGCACATTGCAAAAAATAAATAAAAAATTTTCTCGATCCTTCACACCGACAGAAATGAGATTATTGCTTTTGGAAAGAGTAGTGAGGGGGGGGGGGTGAGTTCGTCTCCTTTCTCCCACAAACACGAGTGAGAAAGATGGCGTTAAAACTCTTTCCCATTTGGATTTAATAAGCCCGAGGAGCCATAATCGTCGTATTTACGAGCGGGGGGAAGAGACTCGCTCCGTCCACCTTTTTGAAATCGAAAATTAAATTATTGTCACAATAGAGACCCGAGAGATCTTTATCCACTTTCATCCACGTGGTCACTGAATTTTTTGCGATAATGATAGGGAAATTTTTCGCGATTCAGTAACAACGAAAGGATGCTTAGAAATAAGTCAGATTTATTATCATCACGTTGATGTGAAATAGAACAATAATATTTTTATTTGTATATACAGAATACATTCTGCTCTCGCAATTGTTATATCGATCGATTCAAGAATATTTCACACATATATTCTGAGAGAGAAGGGTTGTTTCATCAGGATTTTGATGGTACACAAATGTGTTACCGTCTGGATAACACGGGTTTGATGGTTAAACAAAAACTGACAGATAGATCTGTCAGCTTTACCGACAGCGATGGGTGCGCCGTTGGTGTGTGCTGCCGGCGATCATCAAAGTTTAGCAGCCTCGGGCGAGGCCAATACTTGGTTGGGTGACCGCTTAGCTATGCACCGGCTCACGCATCAATCATTGAGCGGGAAGCAGTTTTTCTGAGGTTCTGATGATGCTAATCAATTGAAACTCAGTAAAAATATAGCTTTATTTTTGTTTTACATGTTTATTTCAGATCCATTGTACAGTATTGCTATATATGTGGGTCAATTAATCATACATAAAAAGTGTCCACTCGGTAAGAATAATAATGTGACGCTAGTCCTCGCGCTTGAAGATCTCTTTGTCAGAAAGAAAGATAATGGTTTTATTGAGTTGCACTCGATAGCGAATAAGGAGCGAGGTGTGCCCTGATAGAGTGTGTGTACGCTCCGATTGACGCATGTGTTGGAGTAAGGGGAACATGAGGCATTACAGGAAAAAAACCCTTGTATTAAGAGTAGGAGGAATAAAAACTAACTAAGCCTAAGATACAAATATATCAAGAGCCGCGGTAGCAACTTGACGCCAAGTATTAAAAAAAAAAACAACCAGCGCGAGCCCTGCCGAACTCTTATATACTCAAATATGACGGTTTTCGGATTTTTCTTTTTTTCCAAACCGCTCTCACGGAGGAATGGGTTGAGTCAAAAATTTGATTGTGGAGGACTGTTTTTTATTGATTTTTCCCTTTGCATTGGCCCATATATAAAATGGACTTAAGAGTCTGGATGATCTTAAGGTAGATCGGTGACGGCTACGTGATCTTTGCAGTACCTATTATAGACCAAAGTTTACAAATGCAAAATTGTCTGAAATTATAATTTTATTATTTTCGAAATATAAACAGCGGAGAATGGATATTTTTATACGATTTTATTGTTCAAAAAATGTTTACTAATTGAAATTTAACGAGTGTAGTGGATTGTAAAACGTGTCATGGCCATTACTGTCATCTGCCGAAACTATCAGTTTTGTTTATAACCTATATAGAGTATTTACACAAAGAAATTACGCAACGACAGAGATTTTGCCAGTTTACCTATTACCATTAATTCTATCGATATTTATCAAATACGGTAAAAACGTTCAAGAACAAGAAAGAAAAACACACTCAAATTGGCAAACTGTCACGTCTGAAGGCATGTTCTAGCAGACGCTGAATACAGAGTTGCTAAGCGCTCTTGCGCCCTTTCCCGTGTCATTCCTGTGGAAAACTCAATCATTTTACAACAAATATTTTTTTATTTTTCAGTCGATTTTTAACGGTAACGTCCAAAAACCCAAGCACTTTTATATTCAGGAATATTCGCGGAATACAGTGATCAACTTTTTATTACGAAATCTTGGAAGTACCAAATGTAAAAATTCAATAAGTCTTGACGTGTGCATATGATTTTTCTATGCTTGTAGGGATAAATGTCTGGAAACAGTCGATTTTTACGAATTAATTACTACCAAACGAGATGGTAAATAGCGTTCAAGTTGCAAATATCAATTCATCTCGTATTTATGTGTAACCATAAAAATTGTCAGTCCTTCATCTTTGATGGCGCAAATTCACCGATTTACCTTAACTACGAGTTAATAGTAATATCACTACGATGGCAATCGAGGTAATTAAGATAATATATTTGTCTTACGGATTAATATCACATGATATTCTTATGATTATGACTAGAAAGGCGGGCTTCCTTAAGTTTCCCTAAGTTTGTGCGCAGCTATTGTGGGATTATGCCCAGTTAGTTACACTGAAAAAAAGGCATAGTGTTGAGAACGGAGGCGTAGTTGGCTCAACTACGCCCTGAGGTTGGATACGGCGAAACTAATGGCGTAGTTGACACAACCTCCGCGTGTAGTTAAAGGTATTTTGTTGAGCTAACTATGCCCGCAATTTGAAGTAAAACTTTAAATATTCAATAGAACCAAAACATTTTTTGAATAAAATTCAATAAATATTTGAAATAGTATCATCGCATTGCTCGGAAAATGCGGAAAAGTATTTCAGTCAATTGTATTAATCATGTTGGGATTGAATGAATTGCATTATGTAATTAAAACGTATAGTGATTGTACCGAACAATTATGATTTTGAAATGACTGTAAGAAATATTTGAATTTTTTTTTTTATATCATATATTTTGGAATATTTTTTATTTGATATTTTTGATTTTATATTTTGCGACTCAATAGTAAATACGATTAATCGATTTTTTACTCTAGTAGGAGCGCCTATCCTGATATAATTAGGTGGCAACAACTTTCTATATCACCGTACTTTAATTGTACGATAAAAAGCTTTAGACCTTTTTATCTCGTAAAACAAAGGTTCGGGTTTTCTCGACAACTGTCGATCGGAGTGATTAATATTTAACGATTCAATGTCGGAGCTTTATGGGCACACGGACGGTGTGACGCTTACGCGAGAGCGCTCCGCTCGTGGCCCTCTAGTGGATTTCTGCCACACCAGCAATCCAGCCAGTAAATAAGGCTGCCCGGTTACAATATATATAATTCGTGTTAAACAAAACTCATTGTTTGCGCAACGAAATTTTAGTAGCTTTAGCAAAAGGTTTATTTGTTTGAATAGTAACAAAAGATTTTGTCCAAATTACTGGCAGGGATACAACTCTATTCTTTATATGTCTATTCTTAAATAACTCTATGCTGCACATCTCTATTCCTCTACATCTCTATTCTTAAATATCTCTATTCTAAATAACTCTGTGGTTAATTAAACTGTATTCGTAAATAACTCTATTCTTAAATATCTCTATGCGTAATTATCTCTATTCCTGAACATCTCTATGCTTAAATATCTCTATTCGTAAATATCTCTTATCTCCTACATTTCTATTCTTATATATCTCTATTCTTAAATATGGTTAAAGACAACTCTATTCTGTTACATCTCTATTCCAACTCATCTCCATTCCAAGACATCTCTATGCTTGATAAAAATAATTGACAATCAAGCTGTATATTATGATAAATTATCGGCGGTCGAAATAGTAGAGCGAATAAACTTTTATAGGCTGATCGACTAAGAAATTGAACTCTCAGATCTTGGCATAACTATTACATGTTTTTGTAAAATTTAGATTATTTAATTGAATATTATTATGTATTTGAATGATCATAGCAATTGCATTTGAAGAGACAGAATCAATGTTTCGGCGGTATTTCGACCCGTTCATAGAATCATAGAATCATAGCGTGGTGACTTAATGCAAAATCTCGAGTATCGATACTCACCACGCTATGATTCTATGATTCTATGAACAGGTCGAAATACCGCCGAAACATTTATTCTGTCTCTTCAAATGCAATTGTTATGATCATTAAAATACATAATAATATTCAATTAAATAATTTAAATTTTACAAAAACATGTAATAGTTATGCCAAGATCTGAGAGTTCAATTTCTCCGTCGATCAGTCCATAAAATTTTATTCGCTCTACTATTACGACCGCCGAAAATTTATCATAATATACAGCTTGATTGTCAATTATTTTTATCAAGCATAGAGATGTCTTGGAATGGAGATGAGTTGGAATAGAGATGTATCAGAATAGAGTTGTCTTTAACCGTATTTAAGAATAGAGATATATAAGAATAGAGATGTAAGAGATAAGAGATATTTACGAATAGAGATATTTAAGCATAGAGATGTTCAGGAATAGAGATAATTACGCATAGAGATATTTAAGAATAGAGTTATTTACGAATACAGTTTAATTAACCACAGAGTTATTCAGAATAGAGATATTTAAGAATAGAGATGTAGAGGAATAGAGATGTGCAGCATAGAGTTATTTAAGAATAGAGATATAAAGAATAGAGTTGTATCCCTGCCCAAATTACTACTAGGTAATTTGCTTAATCACAAATTATATTCCGTTGATCTATGGTGTCATTGAATTCAATTCTTGCAGAGAAGTTTATTCGATGCTATTATTTTATCGAGTCACGGACAAACCGTATACAACCCAACCTCCGTGTGATTATTTTAAATTCAATCAATTCTGTGTCTCAAGTTTTATTTTTTTTTCAATGTAATGATTTATTGCGGTTGTATCACATGAAATACACTCAACTCAAATAAATTAAAATTTAGCGGCAAAATTATGGCGTAGTTGTCTCAACGACATGACTTTCAATGGATCAACCACCGGGTGATTATCTAAAAGTAATATGACTATTGGCGCAATGAAATTCGTCCAACCTCATCGCGTAGTTGGCGATACTTTAATTTTTTTTTCAGTGTAGTAGTATTTTTGAGATTTAGTTCTATGGAAATCCAGAAAGTCTATTATGGGGATATCGATGCAAAATATGAAACGGTTTTTGTGGCGTATGAAGTCGAGTGCATTGATCGAAATCCTCTTATTGGCTTTGTTCTGTTTCCAGTGGTATATGAGTAGGATGTTTTCAGCGTTTTGAATAACATCTAGACGGCCGAAATACATAAATCCTTGAGGTGGGATATAGCCTTTGCGAGCTTGGTTGCTGATGATGTTCGGATTGAGTTGAGAGAGGGTTCTTGTGATGTTATTTTTCAGGATCGAGAGATTGCTAAA
Organism: Rhimphoctona megacephalus; assembly: GCA_963989365.1. Lineage (NCBI taxonomy): Eukaryota > Metazoa > Arthropoda > Insecta > Hymenoptera > Ichneumonidae > Rhimphoctona > Rhimphoctona megacephalus. The sequence continues at coordinate 18,089,679 of OZ022421.1, forward strand.
GTAATTGCGAGATAGACTGATTATAAAGTTATCGATTCTCGAGATGTTAGCTTGGGAGTAAAGGACTGGTGTGTCTATTGCAATTAGAGTGTGCGGATCGGTAGATGTTCAAGCAAGCTCGCAGGCATTTTCTTTTAAATATTCGTAATTCCTCCATGGTCGAACAGTTGATATTCCCCCATATTGGAGCGGATGATTTCAGTTTTAGGCGTCAGGTGTTTGTTATAGAATATTTTATGATTGGCTTTTACTGTTGCTCTCGCTTTTTCTGTTTGAATTTTTATGTGTAAGTTACCTCTATGTAAATATTCTAAGTTAACTCCTAGGTACTTAATATTTTTTTAAATAGTATAATAGCTTTATTGTCGGTACCAGGGACTGTTGTATTAATTCTAAGGTGGCTAGCATCGGTTCTTTTTGCTTTTGAGAGACAGCGAGTTGATTATCGAAATAATATTTTTTCGCATTTTTGCGAGTTGATACGGAGGTTCCAATTCATGTAATATTTATTTATTTTTTCGACGACACTTTCAAGTGTAGCTTGAATGGAGTTCGGATGAGTGCCGGGTACATAAATGATCAAAACATCAGCAAAGACAAGCGAGTAGGTATTGTTGTTGCTGTTGATGTCGAAAAGGTTGAGAAGTTCACTGGTGAAAATATTAACAAGTATCGGCGCGTTAACCGTGCCCTGTTGTAACCCTTCGTGGATATGAAACAATTTGGATGATAGTTTGTCTCCACCCCGTGCTTTAAAAGTTTTGTTCGAGATCGAGTCCCAAATGAGCTTAGTGAGACAAGGTGGGAAATTTTTTTGTTTCAATTTGTATATAAGACCTTTAAGCCAGATTGAGTCAAAGACTTTCTCTAGATCAAGGAGAGCTGCTCCGATTAAATAGCCATTGTGGATTTGATTATTGATATCAGACGTGAGTTTGTAGATGGCATGGGTGGTGGAGTGACCATACTTGAAATCTGAATTGGTTTTTACGAATTATATTACGTCCGATACAAACGAGGTTGATATTTTGATTGATTTCGGATTCGAATCCTTTGCTTATGCTGGGCGTAAGGCTGATGGGCCGGTAGCTGGCCGGATAGTTCTATTTTTGTATTTTTTAAGAAGGGGGATGAGTTTTGCACATTTTCAGATGTTAGGAAAATATGAATAGTTGAAGGCGATATTGAAGAGAATCAGTTAGGCAGTGGTTATGTTTGAGAGAGGTGTTTCAGAATTATTGATGGTATATAATCGAGACCTGGAGAGCTTTTATTAGGCAGCGTATTTAATTTTTTTTTTAGTTGTGCGAGTTTTGGTTGGGGTTGCGTGCTGGGCTAGTGTCTGAGAATTGGGTGTGTGTTATTGCGTTTTCACGAGCAATGATGAAATCGGAGATTATTTCGTTGGCTTTTGTTTCGACTATATTTTTGAGCCTGGTTCCGTTGTCGAGATGTTGAAGGGAGTTGATGGATTCATAATATGCTCCTAAGATGTTTAATTTTTGAGGCTGCATATTAAAAACGAAGGAGTCTCCTTTGTTAAGATCTGTGGCTGTGTAACCGCTATTTCTGATAAAATCTACTTTTATCTCATGAATAATTATTTTTTCGATTTTCGAATAAAATCTCGGTTTGAGGAGCTGGTTAATCTTGGGAAAAAAATGATCAGATATGGAGTAATCAATTTTTTAAAATTGTGTTGTCCAACATTTTTGTGTAACCATTCTAAATTCTGATTGAAGAATTTTTCTTACATTAGAAAAGACCACTTTTACTTCTATTGTAAAGGGTCGGTTGTTATAGTGGGGTCTGTCTTACGGATGTTATGAAGCAGCGTGATTAAGAAGGATTTGTATCTTCGAAATTTCTTGATTTTAGATGAGAGGTATTTCTGAATGGAGTTTATGGGGGAAAAAGTTAGAATAGTTGTTTCAATTGTGGTGTTGATGAAGTTAAATATTTCCGTGAAGAATCGGTCTATTTCTGTGATCGTAAGATTACGGTTGTGGGGTATTGAGATTTCAAAATTGCATTCTTATTTAGTTTCGAATGTTTTGTCATTTGTAGCCTTGTAGAGAAATAATGTAGGTTTGCTTGTCGGGATGACATTAGAATCGAGTGAATCATTCAGTGTGACTGTGAAGCGGAGCGCATCATGATCATTGTCAGTAAAAATATAGCTCCCTGTATCGGCCGGGCTTTCCACAGTTTCCCTCAGCCCTCGTACAAATGCGATACAGTAGTGCATAAGGAAAGAGTGGCTGTGAGCAATACTCTTGAGGTGGTCTCTCAGGAATATAGAAATTAGGAAATTGTAAATTAGTGATGTGGGAGTAAAGCGATAGGATAGGCTCGTAAAAACCCACGAAGATATACGCAAGAACAATCAAACAAATATCTGTCAGCTTTAAGAAGTTGTAAACACTGATTTTTTAAAATAATGCCAAATTGTGTAAGCAAAAAATTGATGAACAAACTATCAGAGAATAAATGTTTTTATCGTGTGAAATAAATTTCTTGATTTTTTAAAATATAGATGAATTTTCCAATAATTTTGTTCTGCTTTCAAATTTCTGCTTTTGAGACTTCCATAAGGAATCTGTTTCGATTCTTTGATAATATTTAAGCAGAGCCGGATTTGATGATGTGGAGGCTCTGGGGCAACGAAAAAGTGGGAGGCCCCTAATTATTTTTTAAAAAAGAATAACATTTTTTTTATGTGTAGTATTAAATTATTTTATTGCAAAGAAATAAGATCTTGTGAAGTGACATACGTAAATTTCATAAAATACAAGAAAAAAAGAATAAAAGTCTGTCGTTAAGCGAATAGGCTAGGCGTCAGAGAGATCAAAAGATGTAAATTTTACTTTAGATCGTGAAAAAAGTTTTACTGCTTGAATTGATTCATCTTAACCCGTCAGCAGGCACGCTGTGAGACTTTTTCTCATACTTATATTAAAACGATGATTACTCGAAAATTTCAAATAGCATAAACATTTGAAATTTTTTTATCTTCACCAAGTTTATTCTTCGGTATGATAGAAGAGTTAAAAAAATTTTTTGAATTTGTGTTTTTGAATTTTTTAAATTATTATTTTTTGGTTTTTAGTGTCAATTATCGTTGTATTTATGGTTTTTTTAAAATAAAAATGTTTAATAACTACAATTACTGTGGCGAAATTGTTTTCAAGTTTCTATTTATCAAATTAAGCACTTGAAGCTATACATGTGAGAAAATGTCTCATCACGCGCCTAATGTTTAAAGTGTACGTAGCGCGCCTGCTGACGGGTTAACCCTCTTTGGAACATACTAACTTTCTCCTGTACGTCAACTTCCGGAACTCCTCACTATTTTGGCAAAATATTGATATGAAAACGGTTTTGCACTAATATCTCGGTTCTCAGTGGTTTTATGATAAAAAAAAGATTCATATCGAAATTGAAGATAATTAAATTCTCTATCGAAAATATAACCAACATTTTATTTTGAGAATAATGTTTTCAGAATTACTGCAGTATCCTGCAGTATTACACTTTTTATTCGCTAGAATGCGTGATCTTCGTGTTTGAAGTTATTATAAATTTTTAAATTACAAATATACGAAAAATTGGTATATACTCCATATTCGTTCACATTACTTTACGATAGAGAATTTAGCACGTTTCTTTCATAAGTTGTATCTATAATATACTTATGCCAGCGATACTTGTCACGGTTTTAGATTGATTTTTGTTATTTTTTGCCTTGAGGATAGCAAGTTGTGTCTTCCTTTGATGTGTTGGTTGGTATTGGTGGGCCACGGGAATCAGAAATCAGATAAGATGCGCAACTTATCTCGGCTATAACTTTGAAAATATCGTTTCTGCGAAATAATGTCATAGACATTTTTCATAGAAAATTTAATTGTTGCTAAATGATGATGAAACTTTTTTTTTATACCGTAGAACCATTGAGAACTGAGATATTAGCGAAAACCCGATTTTTTGGTGACATTTTGCCAAAATGGTGACCGTTCTGGGGTTCGGGGGAGGAGGCAACTTGGTACACTAAGATAAACCAATTCCAGTTGTTTAACTTTTTTCCTGATATAAACTCAGATATGTTGTCAAATTTTGAGAAATAAATAGTTGCATGGCTCCATCCACTTTACATTTTAAAAATAATAGTTAACCTGCATATACAGTGTATTTGATGTTTTTCATTCATTTCTACAGAATGAACGATTTGAAAGGTTATTTTTTGAAAAGTGCTTCATGAAAGTGCGAGAAGTTTTTTTTTAATCATAACTCTGCAGTTATTTTTTTTCAATAAGTGTTGCTTACTAATCACTAGCAAATTTTATTTAAACATTTTTGATGTGGGGGCCCCTATCTTGTAGAGGACCCGAGGTTTCAGCCCCATTTGTTCCCCCTTCCCCTAAATCCCGCGCTGAATATTTAAGACTTAAGTTATTCATTCAATAAATTGGGCATATCACAGGAATAGGACTCAATCTGTTGACAAAACATGCGGAACATTCGTGATTTTGTACTTCTTTTTTGACAATGAAAAAAGGAAAAAAAACAACAACAAACGCATTGCATATACAATAAAAAAGAATTATAATAATTTTTTGGCATAATCAATATTGTTAATCAATGCCGTAATATTTTTAGATTTTTGACGTATAACCAAGTGATAAAACGCCGAACTAATTACATTTTTTGCTAGAAAAATGAGTTTACTATATCACGTTCTGAATTACTCGAATAAACTTCGTGTTTCAATTTGAATTGCTCCATATTTAAAAACTGTGTATTTTTCAAAGTCCTTACCTCTGAGACTAATCATTTCAATGCCTTTATTCAATAACTGGTTAATTGATTAAGATTCGTGGTAGCGAACCGAGATAAGTACATTTTCGAATGACAAAAGAACAAAGACACGACAGCTGCCGTGAATATCTATACAACAAGGAGCGTGTTCTAACCCGACTTTTCAAATTTAAAATTAGTATTTTACATTAATTGTTATGTCTTTATAATGGTGGCAGTTATTTTTTATTTATTTTTCTCTCAAAAAAAAATCGATGCTGTAGTTATATGCAGTATGGAGATCTCATTGATGTGATGACATTCGCGGTTTCTAGCAGCTTGTTGATCGGACAATGAATGTTTGCAATCCCTGAACTTAGCGTTTTTACGAAAATGTGACATTTTTTTCAACCTATAAAGTTGGTAGTGCTGTCAGTGTATTTTGACTACTCCGAACATACTAACTTCGAGTCTCAGCAGCCGACAATTTTATAGTAGTCCAGTCGGAGTAGATATGACTCCAATTCAGCGATATCAGAGCAGTGCCAATTTTTCTGTAGGTAATTTGGACCTCCAGGAATGTACTCTAAAAACTTGTACAAAATATTAGTTGTTTTCCGGTCGCCAAAAATTATTGAAAATAAATCAATATTTTAATGTTATTTATTTTGGAATGTAATTGATCAAAAAATGCTTATTATAAAAGTTGTGTACCATAATCTCATCTACATAATAAGTCCTATACAAAAATCACGTACCATTATTAGTTTATCTAAATTGTTAACTGAGTCCCGCGAGGGGAACCGCGGGACGAAATGCGGTGCCCCTACCACGCCGCCCGGCCGCACCGACAACGCCGTTCACTATTTCGTGCACGAGCGGATGAACTCAATCATGATCTGCAATGACATGAACGCTCCGAAGGGTTTGTATCATATTGAATGTTATGTGTAAAAATATTAAGAATGCTCACGAACTTGAATTACGCGAAAATGTTGATAACAACAATAATAAATCGAAGAAACGTATAAATAACTGTATCTCGGCTTGTAATGAAAATATTGAGACCATTATCTTTAAGGAAGCTTTCCAGTGTGACAGCCCGAAAAATCGCTGTTTTTCGCGATTTTTTTTTTTAAAGAAAAAATAATCTAATCGGTCTGGTTTTTTTTTTGTATATTAATTGGGTATTGAAGAATACAAAACAATTTTTTAAAGATCGATTTATTTATTAATTAATATCTATAAAAATGATGAAACAATTGTTGCAGAAAATGCACTTGGATGTGGTGTCCACGTTGGGGGTCACAATTTTGATCTGAAACAAAAAACACAAAAAGATTATTGATCGGTATATAATTGGCTTTCGTGCTATGGAGGCTTTTTTTTTTTTTTTGCAAAAATGGCGCCGGTTTGAACAAAAAGTATCGATTTTAGCATTTTTTTTTGGCAGTTTTTTTTACAAAAAAATAGGAAGATGTCAAAAAAAAAAGCTTCCATAGCACGATAAACAATGACGTTAAGAATATTGTGTAAAAAATTCAACTCGATAGCTTTAAAACTCTGCCCTCCAAGTTGGACACCGTTTTGAAAAATGCTGTTTCGAGAAAAACGCGTTCGACGGCCGACGCGGCAGCTGTAGCGCTCCGTTGCCTTCTTCCAAGAAATGCTGTACAGTAACTGAAATAATCTGAATTTCGGCATGAAAATTTCAGGGAATATTCGGAAGAGTGTATACTATTCGATAAAGCAAAAAAAAAAAAATCGATTTTTTGAAAATTTCACACTGGAAAGCTTCCTTAAATTACGCGCCTCGCACAGCCTCATGAGAATCTCGAAGAATATTTCAAGTATAGCACCACAATTTAAGGCGTTATTTCTATTTGTTTATAAGCTCAAATTGTATATCCCCGAAAAACGGTTTTTTTTTCCAAAATCATTTTTTTCACTTAAATCCTGAATGTATGTGCTAAAAAGAACCACCCCGATCTTTTTCCACTCTGTGGGCCTTCTCCAGGAGATGCTATAGGAAAACACCGGATTTCCGCAAATCGGTTATTATTGTTAAACTATAAAATAATAATATTGATGAATAAAATTTACATATATTTCTTGGAGTTAGATTCTTCTAGATGATGTATGAGTTTCAGAACAGTACATTGATAAATAACCGATAGTACGTACAATAAATAAAAAAAAATCGTTATTCAAGTGTGATTTACTGGTAAACTAACAATGTTACGAGATTTTTGTATACGACTTATTTTGCAAATGACATTATGGCGAACAACTTTTGTATAGGAAGCATTTTTGATAAATCCCATAAAAAAAATAACATTAAAATACTGGTTTTTTTTCAATAATTTTTGTCGGTCGCAAAACAACTAATATTTTGTGAACATTTTCAGGGTACATTCCTGGAGGTCGAAATTACCTACAAAAAAAAATTGACACTGCTCTGTCACCGTTGAATAGAAGTCGTCCAAATTTATGTACATTTCGACTGGATTATATGCAGTAAATATTGTACCGCAAACAAACAGCATAAATGCTGTAAAAAAGTTGAGACAAGTAGATTTACTGCCCCCAAATAGTTGTTCCGGTGAAAAATCCCCTTCTCAATACAAAATTCCCACAAAAAGTTATAAGAGAGCCTCACAAAAAATTACCAATAAAATCTTAATCTCACAAAAGTTACCAAATCAAACCTGTCCAAAAATAAAGTCTAAACTTCACAAAAAGTCATTAAACAAAATAAAACTATAAAAGCATTAATAGACAAATACATTTGAACCTATTAACTTCTAATGAAAAATCTTTCGAATTATTGAAAATATAATCGTACTACATAACAAGAATATGAATGAAAAATAATTTCGACACAAAAAAAAATTCCAAACGGAAAAAAATAGATTGAAAAAAAAAATTTCGGCTGAAGTACTTGGCGAGTCTGTAACCATGAATGATGCATTACGTGAATTAAACGAAAAAATTCGCCAAGTACTTCGGTCGAAATTTTTTTTCAATCTATTTTTCTCCGTTTGGATTTTCTTTTGTATCGAAATTATTTTTTATTCATATTCTTGTTATGTAGTACGATTGTATTTTCAATTAATCTAAAGATTTGTTCATTAGAGGTTAATAGGTTCACATGTATTTGGCTATTAATGCTTTTATAGTTTTAATTTATTTAAAGACTTTTTGTGAAGTTTAGACTTAATTTTTGGACGGGTTTGAATTGATAACTTTTGTGAGATTAAGACTTTATCGGTAATTTTTTGTGAGGCTCTTTTATAACTTTTTGTGGGAGTTTTGTGTTAAGAAGAGAATTTTTCACCAGAATAACTATTTGGGAGGAGTAAATGTACTTGTCTCAACTTTTCACATCATTTATGTTGTTTCTTTGCGGGAATTTGTTGACTTTTTACATGGAATTCATAGCTTGTCAATTAAACATGTATATATTGTATACGTACTTGGGTGCTGCAAAAAAATCATCATTTTTTTCGGTGTTGCAGCAAAATATAGTAATATTTGATCAAAAAATGACTCTGTCAAGAATTGGATCTCCAATAAAAATTTTGAATTTCGCTCAAGCAAATTTTTCCTGATTTTGGCTAAAATGGATATATAATCGAATTTCGAGCCTCTGTATCATGACTATATCGGGACTAAAAATGTATTTTTCTCTAAAAATGAAATATTTCTCGAAAAACTGTTCAAATGAGCTCAAACTTTTAGATTTACTGTCAGAACTTATAAAATTATTAGATTACTGAAAACGTACAGCAGTTCTGAGAAAATATGACGCATAAAAGAACCACGAACAAATCAGAACTAAATTTTTAAAAGAATTTGTAAAATAAATCGAAAAATATTCCATAAAAAATTACATCGAGAAAATACTCCAATAGCATCAAAATGCATTGAAAGTTTTTAAATAAAAGAGATCAAAACGAAACGATATTTGGAAACAAAAAAAAGTATGTGCACAAAATATCGAGAGTAAAGATTTGATTGGAAAAAAGAATTTCGGCCGAAGTACTACGCGAGTTTTTTTATAACGTTTATTGATGACGAATTTTATATTATGAGTAATTGGTAAAAAAAAATTGTTGAAGTACTTATAAAATTCTTTTTGTCAAATCGAATATCTTTTAGCTCAGAATTGTTTCGCATTACTTGATACCGTTTTGGGTTTGTTTCATTCTGATTGTTTTTTCATTTCTAAATTTCAAGAGCATTTTATTTCTATTGAAATATTTCTTCATGTACTTAATCTTTATTTGAATTTGTGAAACGAACAAATTTCTGCTAACAAAATGATGGACTAAAAAAATTTGGGTGGAAAAAACTTTTCGACCGAAGTACATAGCGAAGTTATGACAACGTTTATTAATTATGCCTAGTACATTGTATACATAAAAAAGTGAACTACTTTGAGCTAATTTATTTTACCAATGAAAATTATTTTTGCTTCAATCCCTGTAAAATACCGACTGAGCTGCCATGAGTGCGAGAGATATAGCTGTTTTCAATTTTGCTTCTTAACAATATAAATAAAAAATAAAAAAAAATAAAGAGCCACATAGTGGTTCTTGTTATTTACTCGAAATGTAATCCATGTAGGAGAAAAGCTACAAAAATAGTCCATAGTATGACAACCCGGGTTTTTGTCTACCGTAAATTCCGTAAACCGTTCGATCAGTAGATAGAAAAGTATATTTATGAGCATTCTGTATGAGCATTCTCCACTTCTTTATTTCACCAATCGACTCAGGGGTCGGAAACTCGTGAAAAATAATTGGCAAATAAAAATCTTTCTGGAACTCACCGGAACTAACAAATGTAGGACATCTATGAATAAAAAAAATTCAGTAGATGTTAAAAATAGAATTAAGTTTTTTATGTTTAGCCGTTCATTAATAGTTAATATAAATTCGACTTATTCGAACTTTTCCAAGCACCTCAACTTTTTTCTGGCAGTGACATTGAGTGCTCGAACCAATTGAAGAGAAAATGAAACGTTTTCGCATTTAGGTATAAATTATTATCTACGGAAAAATTTTGGTTTTCAAGTAACATTTTGCGCTGGTTGTTTAAATATTTACATTGTTTGAATTCTGATATAAATTTGTAAGTTCATGAGTCCAGCTAACGCTTTACTGTTATTCTTAATCCATTGAATAAAAAACTGGTAACGCTTTTCAATATATTCTATAGGAAACTACAAAACGGCATCCGAATACTACTGACTGAGGTATACGTTATCGGCCAATTCGTGGTTCGATGAGCAGTTTCTCGATTATTTAATTGTCAACGTAGCTAATGAAACACGCATGGCCGACTTGCTTTACGGTGTAGCGGTACGTCAGGTCGTGTTGCGTGCTAGCGATCTTGAGCGTAATGTCATCGGTTGAACGTCAATTCTAGAAATTAATTGAGGAGCCCACAAAATATAGAAATATCATATTACTCATTTTTCTGACAGTTACAATACACTACTACGAAGAATTATGAAGCCGTCGGTAAAGTAATATCTGGAATGCTGTCACAAGTCCACTACTAACAGCTTACAGAGTGCCAAAATTTGCATCGATGTCAGAGGCGGTTGGACTCTTTGAACGCACACAAAGTCGAAAATATCTTTTTCAAGACTTCGTTCATTTTTTAACGATCGGCAGCTCTTTTTAGAGCTATCAAAATCTCCTAACGTGACTTCCACGTTCAAGATCTCGTTAATTTTTTAATGATCAACAGCCCTTTTTAGAGCTTTCAAAATTTCCTAACGTGACTTCAACGTTCAAGACTTCGTTAATTTTTTAACAGCCTTTTTTAGAGCTACCAAGATCTCCTAACGTCACTCACCGTTGAAGACCGCGTTAATTTTTTAACGATCAACAGCCCTTTTCAGAGCTACCAAAATGTATTGCAGAAGTTGGTTTTCGGATGGGTGCCTTGTAAAATATTATTCACATTATTTATCCGTGACCTTCACGAATAAAATATTTCTGCATATCAATCTCATTTCTTTTTTTTAATCATATTTTTTTTTATGATCTTTACAACTTAACATTACAAAAAGATTATCAATTTTAATCCCGGACAGGAATGGTAAAAGTGTAGATTACTGGATGTAGATTCCTCATCTTGACAGCTTGTCAGCTTGACGAGAAGGTGCTGAATAAACAAAAATCTGATACAAGTAATATAATGTCATGTTTTCTTTATTTAATCATTTTTTCATCAAGCACTATTACAGCTTGGATGTTCCATGGATAAGCAGCACTTTCAAAAAAGACTTGATAAAAGGCACTTAAATAAAACAATTTTACTGATCCCGTATGTAACTGAGCAAGCACGAAGGGGGGAGGGAGGGTATTTTAAATAACAGTGAAAAAGGACAACGATCATACATCACCCGAGTATTTTACTTTAGATTTCCGCAAAAATGTTTAGTATTCGAAGGACTTCATAGTTTCGAGCAAAATTTGACAACCAATCGTCACAATAAGAGACTGATGAAACGATCTTCTATGGCTATGACTAACCACGTGCTTGACAAATGCTTCAATTTAACGATATTTCTTCTTTCTCCAATTTCCTCCAAAGCGACATAATTCAATGTCTTCGTACAAACCAAACGCTAAAAAAGAAGTTTTGAAAAGTCGCATTTTCTTCCCAATCATTGAGGAGAAATTGAGGTTTGTTCGGGTTTGATGTACATAAGTAAACGGGATTATTTTTCTTGATCTTGGAATGGAATTAAAAAAAAAAAAAATAATAATTAGTGGCCGTCCTCGGTGCTGTTGGTTTACTCGGACTTTTTAAAACTTTGGGCATCCGTTTCGAAAAACTGTCGTTTGACGTGACCGTTTGAACGTTCCTATGACTTATTGCGATCTCATCTTTAAGTTGAATATAACCTTCTCTAAAACGACAGCAATCATTAGGATAGAAATATCGACATATCCGAATGCTTTTGACTTCATTCGCTTTTCTGAAACTGTCAATCATTATTAATCTCCAAAAGAATTATCTGAACAAATATGGCAAGTGTAAAGAAATAAAATCTGTTGAGTACAACACGTTATCAGTAATAAAAGACAACCATTTGTATTTATATTTAGATTGTAAGTATTTAGATCTCTTTCAGTAATCTTTACGAATATCACATCACCATGCGCTTAAGGGGTTATGACAGGTTAAATGAAACAATTTTTTAAAGTTTTCGAAAAGAAAATAGTCCGATTCATATTATTGAAATTTTGAGTTCGACTAATTGTAAATCTCGACCACTACGATTTTTTTTACTATAATTTACATTTTCACAATAATCTACTGGGGCGGAATGATGACGCTGTTATGCCGAAACATAACGACCTCCACCAAACCGAAGGGAAGACTACGATTGCCGTTTCTTACATCCTATTTTGTTCTTGTACCTTTGCTGAACTTAATGGAAGGCTACGATTGCTATTTCTTACTTCCTATGTTGTTCTAGTACTTCCGCCGAACTGAACGGAAGGCTACGATTGTCGTTTCTTACTTCCTATGTCGCTTTGGTAGCGGAAGGCTACAATTGCCGTTTCTTACTTCCTATTTTGTTCTTGTACCTCCGCCGAACTGAACGGAATGCTACAATTGCTGTTTCTTACATCCTATTTTGTTCTTGTACCTCCGCCGAGCTAAATGGAAGGATACGATTGTCGTTTATTACTTTCTATGTCGCTTTGGTAACGGAAAGCTGCGATTGCCGTTTCTTACTTCCTATTTTGTTCTTGTACCTCCGCCGAACTGAACGAGACGCTACAATTGCTGTTTCTTACTTCCTATTTTGTTCTTGTACCTCCGCCGAGCTAAATGGAAGGATACGATTGTCGTTTATTACTTTCTATGTTGCTTTGGTAGCGGAAAGCTGCGATTGCCGTTTCTTACTTCTTATTTTGTTCTTGTATCTCTGTCGAACTGAACGGAAGGCTACGATTGTCTTTTCTTACTTCCTATGTTGCCTTTGTACCTCCACCGAACTAAACGAAAGACTATGATTGTTGTTATTTATTTTCTACGTTGCTCTTCTACCTCCGCCGAACTGAACGGACGGCTATGATTGCCGTTTCTTACTTCCTATTTTGTTCTTGTACCTTTGCTGAACTTAATGGAAGGCTACGATTGCCGTTTCTTACTTCTTATGTTGTTCTTGTACTTCCGCCGAATTGAACGGAAAGCTACGATTGTCGTTTTTTACTTTCTATGTCGCTTTGGTAGCGGAAGGCTACAATTGCCATTTCTTACTTCCTATTTTGTTCTCGTACCTCGGCCGAACTGAACGGAACACTACGATTGCTGTTTCTTACTTCCTACTTTATTCTTGTACCTCCGCCGAACTAAACGGAAGGATACGATTGTCGTTTATTACTTTTTATGTCGCTTTGGTAGCGGAAAACTGCGATTGCCGTTACTTACTTCCTATTTTGTTCTTGTACCTCCGTCGAACTGAACGGAAGGCTACGATTGTCGTTTTTTACTTCCTGTGCTGCTTTTGTACCTCCGCCGAACTAAACGGAAGACTATGATTGTTGTTTTTTATTGCCTACGCTGCTCTTGTACCTCCGCCGAATTGAACGGAAGGCGGTGAATGCTGTTTTTATTTACTAACAAGGAAAGGTACTTTGGTGTCCCCCTCCGATTTTGATAATTTTTATATATGTTATAGTCCATCGAAAATTAAGAGACACGTAATTTTTTTTATCGGCTTAAAGTTATTTTTAAGGGGTGAAATCGACCCCCAAAGTTGAGCATGTTTTGCATCTGGTAGAGTGTTTCATATAGAAGCACTTAACCGATCGTAACGAAACCAATTGCAAAACGTTTTTCACGTCAAATAACCTGTATATAATGTTCAACTTCTTATGCACCCCTATTACATGGGGATGATTCACCCCCGAATATCCAGAATTCTTTTGTATAAAAAAAACTTGCAATCCGATTTCAATAAAACAAACGCCATTTTGCAGAGCAAAAAAAATAAAATTGACGTATTTTTGGGTTTTTCTCAGATTAAAAAAATTAAGGGGGTAAAACACCCTTAAAATGTCAAATTTCATTTTGAGCACTGTCCCCTTCCGATTTCAATATTTTTTTTATAAAATGTAGCTTATCGAAAAATAAGACCACCTATTATTTTTATTGGCTCAAAATTATTTTTAAGGCGTGAAATCAACCCCCAAAGTTGGGCATGTTTTGCATCTGGTAGAGTGTTTCATATAGAAGCACTCAACCGATCGTAACGAAACCAATTGCAAAACGTTTTTCACGTCAAATAACCTGTATATAATGTTCAACTTCTTATGCACCCTTACTTACTGCAGGGGGCTGAACCACCCCCTGACATTCATAATTTTTTGTATAAAAGAAAAATTGTCATTCGATTTCAATGGAAAAACCAACATTTTGAAAAGCAAAAAAAAATTATAGTGAATGTGTCTAGATTTTTCCAATAAAAAAAATTAAGCGGGTAAAACACCCCTAAAATCTCAAATTTCATTTTACGCACTTAAATGATAAAATTCAATTCAATTGGTCTCATTATCATTGCGTATCGACTTATATGCTAAATAATATTTATTTCGCATGTACATCCGCTGCCCTTCTGACATGCTTCACGTTTATAAAGAAGTGTTGGTATCCGTTCTATTTATATAAGTTTCTATTTTGAACGATTTACGAAAATAAAAAAAAAACTCAAATATCAAAAGAGTCGCATCAGCAATTCACCGCCCAGAATGTAAACAAAGCTGGCTCATGCCTTGCCATATTCTTATTCATATCAAGAACCGCTATAGTGGCTCGACCCCAAGTATTCTTGAAAAAGCCAGTTCGCTCAGGCTAATGTTTGAGGTATATCCGAAAACCAAATAAAAATGCTGTTTTCGTGGTGATGTCAGATCAAACCGCCCACTCAAGATGAAAAAGGTAAAACTGACTTTATATTATTCCAGAAGTTAAGTTGCTGTTCGACTGTTGATCAGTCATTATCGTGTCCGCTATCGTGAATACCGTATTGTTATTAACATGTCCATCAATCCAATGAACGTAATAAGACTGTTGTTTCTTACATTCGAGGTAATGAACATTCCTGACAGTCCTGTTAACAATAATGAAGTGGAATTGAAAGAGAGTTTCGCGGAAATTCTGAAGGCCTCTATGGCAGAGTTCAATCAGTTAGAAATCGTCGAAGATACGACATTAGATTTTCAAGAACCGTTTAGAGATGTCATAGTAGAACCTGTCGAAGATAATGACATCGAATGGGGTCTTGGAGAATCTCCATTAAGCCCTGAAACGTGTACTGACGATGAAGAAGATTTGAGCTACGACTACAAACAAAGAGCTGTTGAGTACTGGAGAAGTGCAAAAACGAAACAAAATAGGAAAATAGAAACAGTCCAAAACCGATTTAAACTCGTTAAATCTGTGCGCCAATTAAGGCGCTGGGCTCAACAAATTAATAAAGGCGGAACTTACAAGGAAAAATTGTCGCGCATTTCTGAATATACAATCGATAATTTAAAAAGCGCCATAGAAGCAGGTCTCATTGTACACGATATCGATCTTCGGAGATGGGCATTACAAGCCCAAAAATTGATTGGGCATGAGAATTTGCGTTTCAGGGCTTCGCCAACATGGATAAAAAAGTTTAAAAAAGTTCATCGAATAACAAGTAGAAAAATAAATAAATTCGTGACAAGAAAGACTCTCGAATCAAAGGACATATTACAAAACGATGCTAATAAATTTGTCTCCGCAGTTCAATTGAAAATTGAGGAATATGGCTTGGAAAATATTTATAATTCTGATCAAAGTGGTTTCCAATTAGAAGTCCATTCAGGGCGAACGTTAACAGAAGAAGGTACAAAACAAGTAGAATGCCTTGTACAATCCGTTTCAGCGACAACCCATAGCTGCACCATCCAGCCGACAATATCAGCAGCAGGAAAATTGTTGTCACCTCTTCTGATAATTTTAAAAGAGCCATCCGGGCGGTTGGGGCCAATCGTAGAACGAACCATTTTTCGACCTCCCAATGTTTTTATAAGTGTTTCAAAATCTGGCAAGGCTACATCAGGTACGTTGGTATGTAATATTCAAATATAAAAAATAGATGTGCTATTAATTTTTACATATTGATTTATAGAACATTTCAAAGTATGGCTTCAAGAAGTGTTCTTCCCAAATGTCGGTGAGAAAAGTGTGCTTTTAATAGACTCATGGAGTGGACATTGCCCTAGTGTTGTCACGGAAGTTACACCACATAACAAAGAAATTGTTACAATGATCATACCGAAAGGAACAACAGGGAATATCCAGCCACTTGATGTCTTCGGATTTAGAATTTGGAAAAATTATGTCAGACATTTTTCAGACAGTGTCATGTTACTTGATTATGATTTAAGTCTACATTTACGAAATAATATAATCAAGCTGCAATCTCTAGTACATAATCAATTATCATCTCCGAGGTACGAAAATTTATTTCGATATGCCTGGTTCAAAAGTGGGTACATAGAAGAACGACCTGAGCATTTCGAAAATCCCGTTGAATTCGCTTTTGGTATGTCATCTCAAACACAATGTGAAATTGAAGGCTGCACAAATGTGGCTGTAGTAAGATGTTCATGGTGTAAAAAGTCACTTTGTTTCAAACATTTCTTCGAAGAACATCATTACTGTTCAAAATATAATCATTAAGTTCAGGAATGATAATTGAAACGAAAATTTGAATTGGAATCTATTTTTACTACATGAAAGATTTTAGCGCCTATGTATAACCTATATATATATATTTGTGTACAGACCATGTGTATACAAAAATAAAAAATCGTGAAGCTCACGACCACCGAAGATGTAGGAGTACTCAATTTTTCATATAATTAAAAAGCCGATGTACATGCGAAATAAATATTATTTAGCATATAAGTCGATACGCAATGATAATGAGACCAATTGAATTGAATTTTATCATTTAAGTGCGTAAAATGAAATTTGAGATTTTAGGGGTGTTTTACCCGCTTAATTTTTTTTATTGGAAAAATCTAGACACATTCACTATAATTTTTTTTTGCTTTTCAAAATGTTGGTTTTTCCATTGAAATCGAATGACAATTTTTCTTTTATACAAAAAATTATGAATGTCAGGGGGTGGTTCACCCCCCTGCAGTAAGTAAGGGTGCATAAGAAGTTGAACATTATATACAGGTTATTTGACGTGAAAAACGTTTTGCAATTGGTTTCGTTACGATCGGTTGAGTGCTTCTATATGAAACACTCTACCAGATGCAAAACATGCCCAACTTTGGGGGTTGATTTCACGCCTTAAAAATAATTTTGAGCCAATAAAAATAATAGGTGGTCTTATTTTTCGATAAGCTACATTTTATAAAAAAAATATTGAAATCGGAAGGGGACAGTGCTCAAAATGAAATTTGACATTTTAAGGGTGTTTTACCCCCTTAATTTTTTTAATCTGAGAAAAACCCAAAAATACGTCAATTTTATTTTTTTTGCTCTGCAAAATGGCGTTTGTTTTATTGAAATCGGATTGCAAGTTTTTTTTATACAAAAGAATTCTGGATATTCGGGGGTGAATCATCCCCATGTAATAGGGGTGCATAAGAAGTTGAACATTATATACAGGTTATTTGACGTGAAAAACGTTTTGCAATTGGTTTCGTTACGATCGGTTAAGTGCTTCTATATGAAACACTCTACCAGATGCAAAACATGCTCAACTTTGGGGGTCGATTTCACCCCTTAAAAATAACTTTAAGCCGATAAAAAAAATTACGTGTCTCTTAATTTTCGATGGACTATAACATATATAAAAATTATCAAAATCGGAGGGGGACACCAAAGTACCTTTCCTTGTAAGTTACCTTTGTATCAACGCCTAACTGAACGAAAAGATACGATTGGTGTTTCTTTTTCCGATGAGGCTTTCGTACATTCGCCAAACTGATCTGAAGTGAAAAAATAGAACTGAACCGAAATGCTGTTTTTCTTGTCAGGTTAGGCCGATTTATGTTCCTTTCATCTGTATTGATTCCATGTTATAAATCTATTTTTTGCTTATCGTAGTTTACGTTGGTAAGATACCGACAGCGAGATATTAACAGACACAAAGATTGCTCAGTACTACACCCTTGTTATCTATTAGTAAACCGCCATCGATATCTCTTCGATGATCATGTTTCAAGTACTTTCCATTAATATTTCCTTAAAGTCCATACCTTCCTAGTACTTATCAAATAAAAGTCTCATAGCTCTTGCCTGTTAGATATTCGTAGCACAAATGCATCTACCAACTGAAGCCGCTTAACGTGTATATTGGAGATTATTAATTTTCTACGATCCGTTATTCTTCATCGACTTTTCCTTACTACAACGGCATAATCTACAAGCGAAATAATTTACATGTATTTTTTTTTTTAGAAGCTACCCTTGCAGCCTTATTTTCGTCTTAAGTTTCCAATCCCGATTTAAATACCCAAGCCTGGTGACTCCTGCGTTCACATATCCGACACCTTGCTGCGTCGCTTTTGAAAGGCGCAAAATAATGCAAACATACTTCTCCCATGTCCTCTGACTTCAAGAGCAAGTTATGTGCGGTTTCAGCCCGATAGGTTTCCGGATCAAATTTGGTGTTGAATGGCTTTCCACTGCCCAAGCATTCTGCATAGTACATCACGAATACTCCACAACTACATCCATCTCCGCTTGATTGATATGGACGTTCAACCACATTGTGCACTGTCCAATCCACATCCTTGAGATTGTAAAAAGATGTGCCTTTAGACGGTTCTTTAGACCTTTCCAATAAAAAGTCTTTAAACGCTTTGATGACGCGGTCTTCATCATCCTCACCTCCATATGGGTCTAGCAGCATCAAACGTTTTTGTGGTATATCCGCCACTAATAATCGCCAATGGTCTACAAGTAAATAAGGCATCAACAATTTCCCATCAATCAATTTCCTGTGCAAATGTTCCTACTATTAGTTCGTTTTTTTTTTCGACAAGCATGATTTTTGTATCATCAGTGGGTACAAACATTACATCTGACCAGTCATCAATGTTTGAGGCCAGAAACGCATCAATTGCTATCCCATTGATCCATCTTTTGGGACGGAGTGATGAAAACTCTCTGGCTGTCGTTTGAAATGTTTCAGTTGTCAACGACTTACTTGTTCCATGATAACAAACTGTTGCAAAACCAGAACCAGAGTTCATGTAATAACTTAAATTCTTCGCTATATCATTATAAAATTGTTCAACTCGATCGCATTGTTCTTCAGCTTTAGCTATTTTCTCTAATTGCAGCACTGCTCCGTTGTTTTCACCATTTTCCATGCACTCAACTTTACTCAAATTCAATAGAGGACCTACTGCTGCATCCTTGCACAGAACATTTTCATTGCCTTGCTCTACATTTTCTGTTCCTAGTTCTTTTTCACGTTCTGCCCTTTGTTTTTTTCTTGCTCTTCCTTTTGTTCTACTTTGAAGCCTAGTACGTTTAGGTACGTTCCACGAACGTAACCAACAGTACATCACTTTGGGGTTTTTTTCTTTTCCCATCTTTCTTCAACTAAGGGATTATCGACTGTCTGCAGGTATTTGGGTTTTTCACGCGATCTTTTCGTCCCTTTTACATTTGCATTCAACTTTATAATGCCAATTGCCCTCAAATGTCTTGTATCTAATTTTCGTACGACATCGGCGACTGATAAGTGGGTCTGATTTTTCAGTACCACCTCTTTCAGGACTTTGTGTGAACTTTCAGAATATGCATTGCTCATCCTCGAGATCTTTGAATCCACCAAATTCAAGTCAATAGAGCTCCAGAAAATTAAATACGGTATCCATGTCCTAATTAGATGTTCCATGAATTCCGGTGCATAATACTCGTTTCGAGTCATTGCAATTCCATCCATTTCGTTTTTGTCTTCCACTCTTTTAATTTCAGCCTGCTTTAATGTCATCATCGTATTGTATTTTTTATAATATGGTGATTTCCTGTAAATTGCATCGTTATTACGATTTTCAATGGAATGTATTTCTTCATCCACTTCTAGATTATCATAGTCTTCAATATTTTGAGTTTCACGGGCACTCCTATACGTCAAGTTTTTAATAACAGCCAGGCTATCCTTCTCGATTTGGTTGCTTAGTAGCAGTGTGCACATATGTTTAAATATGATAGTGAATTCATTTAAGCTTCTACATAAACATAGAAGCGCCATACATTCCAACAGAAGTTGCTTGAAATGCTTGTACTCGGGATACTTATCATAAATTGTCTTCGAGACGATTTTCATGAAATGCGCAAAACATATCTTTATTAAAGTCTTTTCTTTCATCAAATTCTTACTGCTGATACAGCAGTCGAACGTTACATCAAGATAATCACTTACCGTCATATTATTCCACACTTCTAAAATTGATTTTATCATTGCCCAAGACCAATCGACGACTATAGCATCTGCTAACGGCCATTTTCGCAATTCACGCTCGACAAATAACCTATATTTTCTCAAAAAAGCACCTATGGAATCGACTCCATGCTCTGCTGTTATTAGCTGCGCTATATGTAACATCTCTACATCGAGCTTAACTAGGAGAGAGTAATAAAATATTCTCTTACAATTATAGTTGTCCGGAATTCGACATATTGAACCCGTAGCATCCATGTGTATAATAATATTCATTTGACCAATCAAAACGTGCAAATCTTCTGCAGTATACATGTACACGTTTAAAGATATACCAACATGCCTTACAAATTTGTCTGGCCTTGTGTCGCTATCGACACCCAATTGACAAATGCCTGAAAGGTCACGAGATAGCAAATTTAAACGACCTATGCGGTTCTCTTCCGATCTTATTTTATGAAGTGTGCCCTGCTTGCACAAACGTTGATTGTGCCCATCGTTTTTAAGTGATTGATCTGTACTCAGCTGCAAATCATCCAAATAGTCAATTGGCCTGCGGTTTTCAATATTTTTCTGAGCTTGTATACGATTCGCCCCTCTCACCTGTTGGAAAACTTCAGCATCCAAAATTTTTTTATGAACAAATTTAATTGTAGCATTACTCGACACGACAAGTTCAATAATCGGTTCGTCAGGATTATTGATCCGGAATTTAAACTTCTGTTTGTGATCCGATCGCTTACATTGCGCATAAGCTACTATGTCTCTCAAATTAATTCGAACTTCCCCATAAAAACTAAGAGTGCACGTACATTTCAGTGTTTTCAGCATTACTTCTGCAATAGCCACCCTAATATAAGACGCGTCTAGAAGCCCCCTGCTTGTTTTTAATTGGGTCGATACTATATTAACTGCACCGACGTCTTTCACAAAATATTCAATTTTTTGTTTCTTGAAATCTGTTTTCCTATTTTTTTCTTTCTTATCTTTCTGGCACTTGATGAGTTTTCCAAATTCACTATCTGAACAACTCGGATTTTCATTTTCTACAAAACGCTCCGCACCTGTGTCTGCTGAGGGTTCGCGTTTCCTACACTTTCGTGACCGACTAATAATGCCTACACTCGTACTATCCATTGAATCTGAATCTGACGTTTCGGTGCTACTGCTAGGGAAACTAAACACATCAGCCTCTTCTTCTACTCTACTGACATAATGTTTATCGTAACAAGTTCGTTTTGTTGGCCTACTCGAAGAATCGACAATTTTTATTGCTGGCGTAATATCAGACTCATTTGGTGACAGTTGGTTCGTAAATTGTATGGAATCGTTATCTTGCTCTTCAACGATACGCGGTGCTGTTAGCTTTTCAATCCAGGATTTTCCTACGCGCTCTAAAGTTCCTACTATTCTTGAGTTATCACCATTATCTTTTTCTTTCGTTTTTTCTACCTGCTCTAACGTTCTCACTTTTTTTATGATATCAAAACTTTCCATTTTTTTCGTTTCGTGTACCTGCTTTAGCGTTGCTATTTTTACAACCTTGAGAACATTTTCTTGTTCTTTCGTTTTTTCAGGAGCGATACTTTCTGCGCCAGAATTCGTAGACGCTGATGATGTCGCAAACAAATTTGGATAAGCTACATCCGAAGTTGTTTCTTCTTCCACTACGTCTTTCAGTTCATCGCATTGCGTTGCTGCATAATCGTTTATTGCCTCAAGCACAACCGAGTGATTATTACGTTGTTCGCCAGTAAGTATTATGGTCATGGGCTTACGTTCGTTTTTTTCGTCGCATGCCAAAGTCAGCACTTTTACGATTTCGGCGTTGGATTTTTCGCGGTATATCGTGACATTTATTTGATACAATCGGGCAAAGATACCAATTTCGAAGTCAGTGCCGAACGTCCCACTCGAACCCATTTTTTTAATATAATGGTTCACGTTTTCATATTTTACATCCGGGCAAGTACTGTCAAGTAGGGCGATTTCTTCCGTCCAGTTTTTTACCGTATACTCTACGATCGATTTTCTAATAATATCATGAGAGAGCTGATTGCTGAAAAAGTAGTGGGAAAAGCTTCTAAACAAACAGTTACCATCTCCAAGGACGTTAACTATTTCACATTTTCTGTTTTCTACGTAAACTACGGTTTGGCATATTTTTGCTTCTTTGCTTGTGGCCAATTTCGGTGATAAAGTTTGATTACATAGCGTATGCACCTTACCTGCAAGATTTGCTTCATCTTTTACAAGTTTACTGCTGTCTTCTCTCCCTTTCATTAATTTTAGTACCTCAGAAGACAAACCATGCTTCTTCCAGAGATACACCAACTTCTTGTGAAAATCTGCATCGAACTTCAAAACCCGTGCAATCTGTTGGAAGGAATACGATATATTTAATTAAATTCCTTTCAAATTATTCAATTTTTTTCGAACTAAACGGTGTCATAAGACTTATAAAATTGCAAATTCACATAATATTCAATATCATAATAGAGTTTTTTAAATATATAGAGTAATTTTTTGTACCCATAATAGAGTAATTTTTTGGAGATTTTAACAAAAGTTCCACATTTGACCATCGGTAGTGTGCTATGAGGTTTTATGAAAAGTTGACGATATGTAAATTTTGAGTCTCTTTTTCAAATGAGATTGACATGATGAAAATTTATTTCTATTGAATGAGCGACTGAAGGGAGCTAAAGAGCACATTCTCACAAGGAAACCTTCCCAGGTGTACCCCGCCGATTTTGTTCCGCTTGGAGTATGTTATTCTACATTGAAATCTAAGAGATACGTATTTTTTTTTTGCGGAAACTCATGTTTAAGGGGTGAAACACACCCCTAAATTTGAGGTCTCCTAGGGGAGGTTATTCAGTTCCATATATATAAAGACAAGGGGGCAAAATCAAACCAATTGCATTCAATGCTTCATAAAAAGTTATGACTACTCGATTTTTTTTAGCCCTGAGGAGGTGAATAAGCCGAAGTTATAGGGGTTGAAAATTAAAAAAACGTTATAACAAACAGAATATGCTTGATATGGAATTGAAAAAAATTGCATAATTAACAGTTTCAAAAGTTAAGAGATACATGTTTTTGTATTTTTCGAAAAAATGCATCCTTAAGGGTGTACTACCCTTACATCTGAATACCTTTAATTTCTGTAGATACGTAGTTTTTTAAGTATCTATTTGCTAGAAAATATTCTTTTGGATATAGAACATATCGTGAAATTGTTCAAAAAGATAGTTATCAACATAAAAAAAAAATCCTTTGAAAAAATTTTTTTTAATAAAAAAATTGCGATTTCGTCTTCGTTATATATAATAATCGTTACAACATATGATTCAGGCATCGCAGATAATGAAAATTCTTTTCAATCACATTGTTACACATATTAATATTTCTAATTATTGTATCATTGTTTTTATTATATTTTATATGCTGCATTTTGTACAGATGTATTTTTGATTGACAAATGAAATTATTCATTAGATTCTTTACAATAGTGTAAATCGTCAAAAAAGTGTTGGAAACATAATGATTTTTTACACCATGAACACCTAACAACAGCAATATTTTGACATCCGGGTACATCACAATGCGCTTTGCAAGTTTTAAAACTAAAATCTACAGGATTTTCAAAATTCTTCGGTCGCCATTCATTATAACCGCTTTTGAACCATGAATACCTAAATAAGTTTACATATCGTGGAGATGATAATTGGTTCTGAATAAATGACTGAAGCTTGATTATATTATTTCGTAAATGCAAATTTAAATCATAATCCATTGATATGACATTGTCAGAAAAATGTTTCACATAATTTTTCCATATCTTGAAGCCAAAAACATCCAAAGGATGAATCTTTCCCATTATACGCTGCGGTATTTTTCTTAATATTATATTTTTATCCTGAGGTTTCACTTCGTCAACAGCTCGAGAGCAATGTCCAGGAGTCAATTAATAAAATACTGTTTGAACCAACTTGGGGGAAGAAGACATTTTGTAGCCAAGTTTTAAAATGTTCTGAAAGTATGAATTATTTTTTCAATTTGCTTCATTGCAAGAAATAAACAGTATCTTATGTGTCAATATAAGGAATTCTCTAAAAAAATAACTTGTATTTATTATATTCTATAAAAAATATTCTATAAAAAATATACTATATTCTCTAAAAAAATACCTGAAGTCAGTTTTCCAGATATTCTTCTATATAACTCACCTGAAGTGAGTTTTCCAGATATTCTTCTATATCGATCTTCACTTCAGAAACAAATTGTTCAGCAAGCTTTCGCAGATTGTCTGCATTTTCAATACTTTTTTTGTGATAAATTTACTAATTTTTCTGGAAACAATCCTATGAGCTTTCTTAAATGAGTGTACCCACTTGTCTGACGCCTTAAAATGGACATCTTCATAACCGATTTCTTTTTGTGCTTGCATTGCCCATTTTTTCAAGTCGATATCATATACCATAAGACCAGCATCAACGGCAGCTTTAAAATTGGCTCAAGTGTACTCGCAAATTCTAGCTATTTTTTCTTTATAAGTTCCACCTTTATTTAAATATTTAGCCCATCTTTTTAATTGAGTCACTGATTGTACTTTTCTAAATTTTTGTTTAACGCTTGATAGGCTCAAATTTTTAGTTTTGCCACTTCTCCAATAGTTGACTGCCCTCGATTTATACTCGTACGAAACAGATTCATCATCAGTAGTACAAACAGCCGGGGGTAGTACCCGATCATTGATTGCCGATCCCCATTCTCCGTTTTCTACTTTTTTCATATCCCAATCTTTGTAAGGTTCTTGGAAATATAATGAATCTTCTACGATTGTTTCGACACCCATGTAATCTTGCATAGCATTCGTTAATATATTTTCAATGCTTTCTTTTAATTGTATTTCATCATTATTTATAGGGCTTTCAGGTATATTTAGGGCTTGAAAATGTGTCAAAACTAATCGTATCACATTAAGCGGATTCACTTTCATTTTTGATAATAAATTCACTTGATTTCTTAACTTATGGAACTTTTAACAACTTTTGATTGCAAACAAAACACAGAGCTATACACGTCTTTGATTGTTGATATTATTTTATCACGAGATAAATTCCTTCTAACTCGCACTTATCGAATTGAAGCAATTTCTGAAGAACGCGACTTATAAGCGTAGCACAGGCCATCATATGTCAAATAAGAAAGGCAGAGGCAGATAAAAGTTATATATTTCTTATCAACGTATTTTGAAACTTCTTTCAATGATAGGTGAAGTAGAATATCAACTCGGAGAATCAGATAGCTAATAAGTAAGGCTAACGAACATATACAGAGTAAGGTTCGAAATGATAATAGATATCAGTTCATTTACTGCTACGTGATTGTAACAACAAACATCACGTGTATAACAAACTTCTTTTTCTCTAACAAAACGAGAACGAATTTAGCCGATTTTTTCAACAGTTTTTTGATAATAAAAAATAAAGAAATAAAAATAAAAATATACCCTCTATAGCAAAATAGTGACACATATGCAAATTAATAATCTTTTTAAAATTTTGTTTCAGGCAATAATTACGGCTAGAATCGTGCTCATCGTTTTTTTATAGGACATTTTCAATGATAGAAAAAAAAACAGTGTAAAAAATGAAAATAACGTTAAGAATTCATCCTCTATTCTTTAAGAGTGATTCAATGAAACATCAAAAAATCGGTTGAAACAAAATCGCGAAAAAAGCTACTTTTCGATCCCTCACACAGAAATGATCTCTCAAGAAAACAATTTTCATTATCTGCAATGCCTGAATTATATGTTCTATCGATTATTATATTCTATCGATTATTTTCAAGGGATTATTTTTATGTTGATAACAATCTTTTTAAATAATTTCACGATATGTTCTATATCCAAAAGAATATTTTCTAGTGGATAGATACTTAAAAAAATACGTATCTACAGAAATTAAAGGTATTTGGATGTAAGGGTAGAACACCCTTAAGGATGCATTTTTTCGAAAAATGCCAAAACATGTATCTCTTAACTTTTCAAACTGCTAATTATGCAATTTTTTTCACTTCCATATCGAGCATATTCTATTTGTTATAACGTTTTATTAATTTTCGACCCCTATAACTTCGGGTTATTCACCCCCTTAGGGCTGAAAAAAATCGAGTAGTCATAACTTTTTATGAAGCATTGAATGCAATTGGTTTGATTTTGCCCCCTTGTCTGCAAATATATGGAACTGAATAACCTCCCCTAGGAGACCTCAACTTAAGGGGTGTATTTCACCCCTTAAATATGAGTTTCCGCAAAAAAAAAACGTATCTCTTAGATTTCAATGTAGAATAACATACTCCAAGCGGAACAAAATCGGCGGGGTACACCTGGGAAGGTTTCCTTGTCAGCTTTCCAAAACGGCCTTTAAGCTTTCCGTATGACCATTAGTTACTAAGTTACAGACAATCAAAGTGAGAATTACATTTTTTGCTTTGACTGCGGATAAGAAGCCATTTAGAGATTTACAAAAAAAAACGATTTCAAGCTGAAAATATAGTCTTACAAACGTCATGGAGCAGATTTTCCGAAAAAAGTTTGTCGACCCCGTGGATACTTCCAAAGTTTATGAAAAAGAAATTGGTTTTGTTTTTCTCAGTTCACTGTACGAAAAAACTGCTATTTTCAAAAAATAAAAAAAAATTCGAAATATGTATTTGGTAGAATGTTGAATCTTCAAAATGGTGTTTGAAAAAAAATTTACGATCATTTTTCACAGAGATACAGCCTCTCAGAAACGACCAAAATTTTCCGAGAATTTTAGTGATCCTTTGATTTTGTGTACCAGTGTTTATCAATTCTAAGAGAAAAAAGGTTAAAGGACAACACCACTGTGACGGCTTCAAAAAATCGATTTTTTGAAAACCATTTTAAAAAATCTAAAATACTTTTAAGATTGAAATGCCGTTGGACCCAGGTCGAAAAAATAATTATTTTCGTAGATATTGAATATTTTGTGGAGCGGTGCAGCGGTCCGCGACGCTCGGGGTCCCGAGCAGCTGGGCGCCTTAGGGTCGCCAGGTATTCTTCCCGCCTTTCTCAGGTATTCTTTTGGCTCGTATGGGGACAATTATATATAAAAACGTATGGGGACGCGCCTCCGCGAAATCGTGAAAAAAAAGGATTGTCTGGCAGAGGAAAGCTCACCGGAAAATTGATTGACGAGTTGAGCACATATTACGGCTTGGCTATTCGGAGGAACAGCGATGATGTTGACAAAATGAGGAAGGCAATTTGGGCAACTATCAAACATAAAATGTTCACAGACAGTGAGCCACAACATGACGATTGCCCGGAAGGAGCCGAGTCGTGGTGTTCGTGGCAGCGCGCGGTCGCAAATGGTGATATTTCTAAATATCGCCATAAACCGCCTCTTCCTCAGGAAATATTGGAGGCAATTCAGCCAATCTTCGAAAATTTGAGCAGGGACGATTTGCTGCAGCGTTGTTTGGGCGGCTATACGCAAAACAATAACGAAAGCTACAATAAATCAGTTTGGGCAATAGCCCCCAAGTGCCAGTCCGGAAGCAAAAAAATCATTGAGATTGCAACTGATATCGCGGTATTAGTATTCAATGATGGCCTGAGAAGTCTCATGAAAGTACTGAAGACGTTGGGGATAACCATCGGCCCAAATTGTTTCAATTTTTGCGTTGAGACCGACGCAGCGCGGATCCAGCTCGCGGAGCGCTCGCTCACAGACGCTGCAAAAGAAGCGAGAAAAGCCTTAACAAGTTCGAGGAAAGAATCAGGAGACAACGATTTGCTTCTTGAAGGCCAGCTATATGGTGCCGGCATCGCTGATTGAAGGTAAATAATTTTTTTTTCAATTTATAACATAAATTAACAAACCTAAAACTTTGAACGCGTTTTTCTCAAAACCACTTTTTTGAGTGCGGCACGCAGCAGAACTCGAGCAATTTTTATCCGATCGACTTCAAATTTTTACTGTATCAATAAAAGTAGATTATCTAGATAAGTACATAGGATTTTTTCGATATCTCAATAATTATAAAAGTTATAGCCTATTTTCGACGAGAAATTTTGCTCAAAAATCATTCTTTAATATCAAAGGCGTGCCTATTTTTTAAAAATCAATATTTTTCCAAATCCCTATGTACTTCTCTTCAAAATATCATATTACTAACGAAAACACTCGGTATTTTTTTCAGATCGACGTTGAAGAGAGTTCTGCTGCATGCCGCGAACCACTGCGGAGATGACAGCACCTGACGCGAGAGCTTCCCCAGCGCCACCATGCGGCGTGAAAAATGTGAAAAAAATGTTTTTTGATACATTAATAAACAAGGAACAAAACCAAAAAAAATTTTTCGAATATTTCTTTTTTTTCCCACAAAAAAAAATTCTTGAAAAATGTGAAAAAAATAGGGGGTCACAGTGGTGTTGTCCGTTAAGACAAAATTTTAAAGAATTTAATTTCTCAAAAGTTTATTCCTATTCATTTACGCGTTAAAGTTTAAACCAATGTAATAGTTTCGCGCTATTTCCAAGTTTAATTCGGAAAATATCAATTGTAGAAAAAACTTTTTTGATAATATTTGTAGAGAATTGATTTTTCTTCAACCCTTATGTACACACCCAACTTTTACCTCGTTGTTACACACTCAGGGTACCCGGGTGCCCATTACTAATTTTTCTTAATTCCTGAGTTTTCACATGAACGGAATCGTTCGGAATCAATTTATTTCATTAAATATAAATATTATATTAAATATAATATAAAAATATGACGAGGTGGGCACCCGGGTACCCGAGTGTGTACATAAGGGTTAAGTTTACCTAAGACCATCTTTGGTGAAACGTTGAAAAAGGCAAATTTATTGAACAAAAACAAATTCCCTTTAATTTAAGATGGCAGTCGGCGACCGGCAGAATCTAGTATAATTTCTGGATGACCCCCCACCTCTCTCCGTCGCTCTCAATGTTTATAAAAAAAAAACAGTGGAATCGAAATATTTCAATATCAATTGTATATTCTTGGGCAGAAAATGTATTTCGATTAATGATGACCCGTACCGTCCAAGCGATTTGAAAAAGACGGTATTTTCATATTTCACGAAACTGTACATGGCCAATGAGTTATTCTATAATAAAATGAAACTACACTCACGGAATCAAAATTTTTCAATGTTATGAAAAGAAATGATATAAATTGTGATTATTCAAAGGTGTTTTGAGAATTTTTGTAAGCCAAGATTTTGAAATAAATGATTTTAATTTTTAATTATTTGTTTATTTCATTTCTAAAATATGAAGAAAAAACATTAAGAAAAAAATCCTCAATTTGGTTCCATTTTAAGTTGTACATAATTTCAAGAAAATTATATAATTTTGAAAATAATGAAGGGAGATTTTTCCAACGAACATTATAAACCTAAGATTTTTCGTCAATTACGAAAAGCAATGACTAAAAGTGGCTAATTTGGCATGGGATGTCCCACATACAACAAACATTCTCAAAATTTTGATGTGATAAACGGTGATGCAATTGTCAATTACTTTCCCTGTGGCCTTTTTTTTGGAATGAATATGTTCAAATTCGTCGGAATAATTTAAATGAGACACAAAAACTCGCCTCGAAGATGGTGCTGGTGCACTGCAAAACGATCCTAATCTTCGCGTTCCCACATTGGGAACGAGGAATGAGGAAATTTTTACGAAATAAAATATCGAAGTAAAACTAATAAATCGTTGGAACGCGACGAAAAATACTTTTTCTGTTCGTTGTTGTTTTTATTTTTGAAATTTTTATATTTTTTTTCATTGATTTAGTTTTTAGGTTCCAAATACACATTGACGAATTATTACAGCTCTGCGAATAAACTTTGGGCTCTTTAAAAAAAATGAGAAATTTCGTTATATTCCAACGATTCAAATTAACGCTTTTTCTACCAAATGACATCAATTTCTCCTAAACTTTTAACCCTGTAACTTTTTATATAAAAATGCTAGAAAAAATATGAAACATAGCGTTTCCGATAGTTTGAGACCTTCTCTCTCGAATGCCATAGTTAGATTTAACCTAGGATATGATTCGGAACAGTTATGGCTTGTTGTCCCAAAGAAGTGCACGAATTTTCGTGATTTTTTATTTATAAACCTATATTTTGAGCAAGAAAAAAATTTGAAACTCCACTCAAATGACGATAAATGGTGACATAGAAGGCAGCTCCTTCAAACCCAATTGCAGGAGACTAGAGAGAAGGAGTGAACACAGCATAGGCCCATTCGTAGTTCCAGCGTCCCCAAAACACATTGATGCTAGAGTTTCTGGTTTTGCCACTAGCAACGCTCGTGACCAAAAGTACTAATGCGTATAGCGATAATAATTCTCAGCGACGTGAAACATATATATTATAAAATTGTATTTTCGCAGCGTCTCTCATTTTCTACCGATTTTTAGGTACACTTCTCGAGTACGGTGTGTTCACTCCTTCTAGTTCACTCTCTCTAGTTTCCCTGCCCAATTGGACTTTTTCGGAAATTCAAAACGGCGGATTCAATATGGCGGTCAAAATCAAGGTCCGTGGATTGGTAGTATTGCATTAGTAAGGTCTTCTCAAAGACGGCCATTTTGGGTCCACGGAGAAGTTGTATTAGTCGTATCAGTGTATCGGTGTGCGTTTGTGTTCGTAACTGTGAGTGATATACTGGCATGAGTATTTCCGCTATTTTGGATCCGCGTATAGAAGAAATGTATGAGAAGACCAGGGAGACTAGAGAGAAGACATTACTAATGCAATGCTACCAATCTACGAACCTTGGGTTATAATGTGAAAAAACCCCGAAAAGCCAGTATTGACGTATAAATCTCATGAAATTCTTTCTAAACTTGTAAAAAAATGTAAGTGTTGCATTATTTAGTTTATAATTTCATGATAGTATATAATTGCACTTAGAAATATCCAAAATGGCGGGAGGGAACATTGTTTATCGGCGAAAACCGAAAAAAATTGTAATTATACGTACGAAAACGATGTTGATAAGTACTTAGCCGCTTTTACACCTCCCCCCCCCCCCACACACACACACACATACGCGCGTGCGTGCGTCCGTGCGGCGTGTGTGTGCGTGCGTGTGTGTGCACGTGCGTGCGTACGGCCGTGCGTGCGTTTGTGTATGTGTGTGTGTGCGTGCGTGTGCCCGTTCGTGCGTGTGTATGTGTGCGTGATTGTTGTCTGTGTGTGCGTGAGTGTGTGTGCGTGAGTGTGTGTGCGTGCTTGCGTGCGTTCGTCCGTGAGTGAGTGTGTGCGTGTGTGTGCGCGCGTGCATGTCGCGTGTCCATGCGTTCGTCCGTGCATGCGTGCGTTTGTGTGTGTCTGTGTGTGCGTGTGTCCGTTCGTGCGTGTGTATGTGTGTGTGTATGTTGTCTGTCTGCGTGCGTGCGTGCGTGCATGTGTGTGTGTGTGCGTGCGTGCCTGCGTGCGTTCGTCCGTTCGTCCGTGCGTGCGTTTGTGTGTGTGTGTGTGTGTGCGTGCGTGTGTCCGTTCGTGCGTGTGTATGTGTGCGTGTATGTTGTCTGTGTGTGTGCGTGCGTGCGTGCTTGCGTGCGTTCGTCCGTGCGCGCGTATGTGTGTGCGTGTGTGTGCGCGCGTGCATGCCGCGTGTCCGTACGTTCGTCCGTGCGTGCGTTTGTGTGTGTGTGTGTGTGTGTGTGTGTGCGCGCGCGCGCGTGCGTGTGTGTGCTCGTTCGTGCGTGTGTATGTGTGCGTGTATGTTGTCTGTCTATGTGCGTGCGTGTGTGTGTGCGTGCTTACCTGCATGCGTATATGCGTGCGCGCTTCCGCGCGCGCGCGCGTGTGTGTCTCTGTGTGTGTGTGTGTGCGTGTGTGCGCGCGCGCGCACATCCGTGCGGTCGAGTGTGCGTGCGTTTGTGTGTGTGTGTGTGCGTGCGTCCGTTTGTGCGTGTGTGTGTGGGCGCGTTTGTGTGTGTGTGTATGCGTGTGTGTGTATAAAAGCGGGCAAGTACTTATCAACATCGTTTTCGTACATATAATTATAAATTTTTCGGGTTTTCGCCGATAAACAATATTCCCTCCCGCCATTTTTGATATCTCTGGGTCCACGTACATACTATGATGAAATTGTAAAGTAAGTAATGCAGCACACATTTTTTTACAAGTTTAGAAAGAATTTCATGAGATTTATACGTCAAAACTGGCTTTTCGCAGTTTTTTCAAATTTTGGCCGCCATATTGAATCCGCCATCTTGAATTTCGGAAAAATTCCAATTGGGTTTGAAGAAGCCGATATTTATGCCATCATTTATCACCATTTGAGTGGTGTATTGAATTTTTTTGTTGCTCAAAATATAGGTTTTATGAAAAAGAATCACGAAAAATCGTGCACTTTTTTAGAAAGACAGGCCATAACTTTCCTGGATCACATCCTAGGCTAAATCAAACAATGGCATTTGAAAGAGGAGGTCTCAAACCATCGGAA
Source organism: Rhimphoctona megacephalus (assembly GCA_963989365.1). NCBI lineage: Eukaryota > Metazoa > Arthropoda > Insecta > Hymenoptera > Ichneumonidae > Rhimphoctona > Rhimphoctona megacephalus. The sequence continues at coordinate 18,122,492 of OZ022421.1, forward strand.
ACGCCCATATTTTTCCCATATTTTTTCTAGCATTTTTACATAAAAAGTGGTAGGGTTAAAATTGTAGGAGAAATTCATGTCATTTGGTAGAAAAAGGATTAAAAGATAATTTTAACAAAGTTCTTTGAAATAAAGAAGTCGATGTTTTCACTTACCTTCGCTGCCAGTGAATCTGATGTTTTCGAGGAAAAATTCACCTCTTCCACTGTTCTGACGAGTTTTACTAGCACAGGTGCAAATTTGTCACAGTTAACTAATTTTTTTTTTCGGCCCATCTTCACTCTAAACAGTAAACACTACTTCGCCGTAAGAAAGGAATATGGAAACAAATTTTCGTAAGAAATTAAGTTCAGATCGCGTGAAGAGGCAATGAAAGTTTGTTCAATTTCAAAGAAAAATAGGAAACAAATATTGCAACGAAAGTTTTTCGATCGATCATAACAAAAAAAGAAACCTCAAAATGGTGAATGAATTGACAATACTAGCGAAAACGTTCTTGAATTTTGAAGTGAATGAAATAAAAAAACAAATTTCTTTGCCTTTCAGCAACACAAACCCGTACGGAATTTTTTAAGTAACACTAACGAAAATATTTTTGCAAATTATTTGTTAAATAACCGTTCCAATATGTTTCGTGTCACGAATTTCTTCTTGTCTAGCTTGCTACACTTTTACTACCAACTTCGTAAAACAGGGAATTACATATTTTACGAAGAAGCTTAACGGGAGTTTTGATTCGCTACAAGCTCACGCGACTTTTGCGCCACGGCGCCACGTGCCAAGTGCTAGAACAATGAATTAGGCAGCTTTCCATAAGCGCGCTAAAAATTCTCTGCCTCCTGCACTTCGCACTGAAAAGGCGGTATATCGTTTTCAGTGACAACGTATTACGGGACGAGCACTGTGTTTATCCCGTTCGAAGAAGACATCGAAGCGCTTGAAAAATCATAAGTACATAGTATATTCTAAGAATTTGGAATAATTTTATTGCGCATCGTGAAGGATTGCATAGTCCAGCATTGAACGTTTCGTTCCTTTCACGATATTTTAAAATATCGGCAAAATTTATTTGCGACATTTTTAAACGTTGTGAATAAAAGTTGAAACTTTTGAATTTCTAGTGCGATTAAGAAATTCGCACAGAATTTTTATGTTTATACGCATTTTATTTTAAAAAATTATAGAAATTATAACTTTATTGTAGCGCTGAAATTGTCCATCCGTTTTTTTATTAAGAAATAATATTTTAATGCTAATTCAGTAGTGAAATTTTCATCGGTTGCTCCCAACGACAGATTCTTATATTTAACTCTTTTTCTTACTTCTAATGAAACGTTCTAGAAAGACGTTAAAATTCTTCGTTATGTACCAACCATAAAAATTTTGATATTGTTTTGAAATTTGGATTGCTAATAAGCGGCGAGGGAATATTGAAATTTGTATTGCCGATAAGCAGTGAAGGAGGGTAAGAAGAATCCTTCACTGCGTATTGACAATAGAAATTTCAATATTTTCTCGCAGCTTCCTAGCAATCCAAATTTCAATACAATATCAAAATTTTTATGGTTGGCACACAACGAGGGATTTTAACGTCTTTCTAGAATGTTCGGTTAGAAATAAGAAAACAGTCAAATGTAAGAATCTGTCGTTGAGAGCCACCGATGAAAATTTCAAAAATGAATTGGAATTAAAATATCATTTCTTATTAAAAAACGTATGGACAATTTTAAAGCTATAATGAAGTTGTAGCTTAATTTCTGAGCGTTAAGGCTGAGTCTGATTAAAAAAAAATTGTTTTGCTTTTAATGGTATATTGCTGATTTATTCCATCAGCTTGTTGCAAAATTTCTCGCCAAATCCATCGCACGGAGTTCCGCACAGAGTTCCACCAGAGAGGCCACCAAAATCAACATTTTCGTCAAAACCTCAAAACGGTTGGTATCTAAAAATTACGATCAAAACGAAAGTGAACGACGATTCGTCGGATCGTAATTACGAGGTATTGAGCCCCAACGCCAGGATCAAGCCAACGAAGCCAGCCCCTCAACCACCAACCGTAGCCGTTGTTGGTTCTGTACAGATTTATGGAATTTTGCCTGGTTCTTCCGATCTCGAAAGTATGCCATTTGTTCTTAATTCCATGTTGATTTTTTATTTTAAAAAATGTAAACATTAAAATTCTCTACAAATTACGAAATAGTTTTGAAAATTGTATCATTGGTATGCACATTCAAGTTCTTTTATGTTCATCGACGTTTTTTTCTTTTTTTTTTAAATATAATTGCCATCTCAATATGGCATTGAAATTTAGACTGTTGGCTCCCAACAAAAAATGATGTTTGAAAATATTTCTTTATTTCTAGACACATTTTGAATGAACGTAGGATTTTGATGTCTACGTATTTTATTTTAAAAAATGAATGAAGCTGCAACTTTATTGTAGCATTGAAATTGTCCATCTGTTTTTTAATGAGGAATGATATTTTAATACCAATTCAGTATTGAAATTTTCATTGGTGGCTCCCAACGACGGATTCTTACATTTGACTGTTTTCTTGTTTCTAATCAAACGTTCTAGAAAGACGATAAATTCCTCATTATGTACTAGCCATAAAAATTTCGATACTGTATTGAAATTTGGATTGCTAGTAAGCGGCGAGGGAATATTGAAATTTGTTTTGTCGATATGCAGCGAAGGATTCTTCTTATCCTCCCTCACTGCGTATCGACAATATAAATTTCGCTATTCCCTCGCCGCTTACTAGCAATCCAAATTTCAATACAATATCGAAATTTTTATGGTTGGTACATAATGAGGGATTTCATCGTCTTTCCAGAACGTTTGATTAGAAACAAGAAAACAGTCAAATGTAAGAATCCGTCGTTGGGAGCCACCGATGAAAATTTCAATACTGAATTAGAATTAAAATATCATATCTTATTAAAAAACGAATGGACAATTTTAATGCTAAAATGAAGGTGCGGCTTCATTCGTTTTTTAAAATAAAATGCGTAAACATCAAAATCCTACGTTCATTCAAAATGTGTCTTTAGAAATAAAGAAAAAATAGCAAAAATCTACTTGTACTGACATCATCAATTTTACTGCTGCACGTAACTTAGATATCGATCTTTTTTCATTTTTTTCTAGACTATTGATACTTCTTACACACCAATTATAAGTGGTATTTTTCTCATCTTGATAATGCTGATTTTTTAATGTTTTGATTCTTGTTCTGTTCTGTGGAAATAAATTCAAAGTAACCTTTATTGTGAAGTCTGGTTTTTTGGCCGGATATTTCGTGATCTATATGGTTGGTTTCCCTCCGGGATATAAATAAAATTAGTAAACATTAAAAAAAAAAAAAATTAAGTGGGGTTTTGGACATTTTGTGATATCATAGGGAAACGAGGGACCACCAATGTACTTGTCCAGGTTTTTTCCCCCGGGAGGGGATTTTTGCTATTTGATATCACTTCTTTTTTCTATAGTATTTTCATATATTTAATTTTATATAAACTCCAATAGAGCCTGTATATAACAAAAAAAAACTTACAACGTGTCTGCATCATTACATCATCGATTAATTTCAATGTCAAGAATCAGTATTACTCACACTACTAATTCGACATAAGAGAATGAGACAAATTTTCTACCATAAATTCCTTGTTATTGAGGTTGTTTAAATATAGGAGCGTTTCGTTCCTATGATAAGAAAAAAAGTTATAATATTTTCAAAAGAGTTAACTCCAGACTCGAAGTATTTTCGAGATGTTAGTAATTCGTTGATAGGTTATTATTCGATTATAGTTTGGCAGGAAGGTGATATAGAAGAGACGTCAAGTACCAATTTTTCCCCAAGGCGAAAATTCAGAAAATTAAATATTTTATCATTAGCTTTCAAGTTGTGTATTAGAATAAGCCATTCAGGGGCGAAAAGGCAGCGAGGATATTAGCAATTTCGGTCTAAGCTATAAATAGACAATTATATTTAACTTTATTGTCAGAAGGAGCCTCAGAGTTATTATTCTTTCAAAGATGAAATGACGGAAGATTATGATGCATCATTCTTGGCTTGCAAATTGTTTTATAAAACATAGAAAAAAAATTAGATTAAAAAAAAAATTCGGCCGAAGTACTTGACGAGTGTTTTTTTACTTAATTCGCATAATGTATCAGTCATGGTGACAACCTCGCCAAGTACTTCGGCCGAAATTCTTTTTCATCAAACTTTTTTTCGTTTGTAATCTTTTTTTGCTTCGGAATCTTATTGATACAGAGTGTTTATTTTCATTCTGCATGGTAAAACAACTTCATTTGCGAACTTGATTCTTTTCTCTATCAACATTCAACATTTGTTGAAATACTTTTTGTAATAAATTTTTCAATTCATAATGCCACAATCAGAGACAAAAAGTGGAAATACTTGGCGCTTCACAAAATGTTAAAAGTTTGTAGGTATCGGCTACATTCCCATGATACAAATTTTGATATTTATAACAATAATAGCCGTGAAAGCCTCAAAACTAGAACTTACAGACATTTTAATATTATCTTTGAATTTTGAAAAGTTCAGAAAGTATGTTATGGATATTTTAAAATAATAAATTCAACAAAGCGGGCAAACTTAGATCAGTACTGTGCCCAAGAAAATGGATCGAGTTGAGTCATACCAGTTGCATTATATTCGTGCAAATTTTCGTACCATCACAACCAGAACTTCCGTAGAGCAAATCTTTTTGAACATATTTTTCAATTCGTTATACCACAATAGGAGCCAAAAAGTAGAAATACTGAGCACACATGTTGCTCCAGGAAATTTCCAAAGTTTGTAAGTATATGTTGCGTTCCAATGAAACAAATTTTTATACTTTCAGAAAAAAGGAACCAAAGACTTTCTGACAATTTTTTGAATTAATCATGCTGCAACTCAAGCATACCGCACATCGGGCTCAATAAAGTTTATGAATTTTGCATGTAGCCATTTCTTTTCGAAGCCAAATTTTAATCCCATCCAAAAATGAGCAAGCGAAGAATTTTCATAATAAAATTTTTAAGTCCTAATAATGCCATTATTCCAGCAAAAAAGTGGAAAATTTGGGCACACTTGTTACTTCACAGATATTTCAAAGTCTGTACGTATCTGTTGCAATTCAATGATACAAATTTTGACAATATCAGTAAAAACACATCAGAAGACTTCCTAAAACAATTTTTCAAAATTTATTATGCTACAATTAAAGTGGGGAAGTGAAAAAATATAGCTCAATAGAGCCGAATGAAATTCTGAAATTTTGCATATATTCAATGTCGCTGAAGTTTCCAACGTTGGACTTCAACGATAGTGAAAAAGAAAATCGATTCTTATATTTTTTATGTTATAGATTGCTTCTTGAGGTAAGAATAGAGAAACATGTTAAATTTCGTTGAAAAATTCGTTCCGGAACACCCCCCTTTCGGGGGTTGAATTCTTGCAATAGCCGTCCCATCACTGACATAACGGACCTATGGGGATTCTCATCTTTTTTATTTCACGAATCGCTTCGTGAGGTCAAAAAAGTAAGACGTACAAAGTTTCGTTGAAAAATTCGTTCCGGAACATCCCCTTCTCGGGGGTTGAAATTGTTCTGAAATTTTGTAATATGAGTCCTATGGGGATTCTCATCTTTTTTATTTCACGAATCGCTTCGTGAGGTAAAAAAAAATGGACGTAGCAAGTTTCGTTGAAAAATTCGTTCCGGAACATCCCCTTCTCGGGGGTTGAAATTTTTCTGAAATTTTGTAATATGAGTCCTATGGGAATTCTCATCTTTTTTATTGCACGAATCGCTTCGTGAGGTCAAAAAAGACGGACATAGCAAGTTTCGTTAAAAAATTCGTTCCGGAACAACCCCCTCTCGGGGGTTGAAATTTTTATGACATTTTGTAATATGAGTCCTATGGGGATTCTCATCTTTTTCATTGCAAGAATCGCTTCGTGAGGTCAAAAAAGATGGACATAGCAAGTTTCGTTGAAAAATTCGTTTCGGAACAACCCCTTCTCGGGGGTTGAAATTTTTATGAAATTTTGTAATATGAGTCCTATGAGGATTTTCATCTTTTTTATTTCACAAATCGCTTCGTGAGGTCAAAAAAGTAAGACATACCAAGTTTCGTTAAAAAATTCGTTCCGGAACATCCCCTTCTCGGGGGTTGAAGAATTTCTGAAATTTTGTAATATAAGTCCTATGGGGATTCTCATCTTTTTTATTTCACGAAACGCTTCGTGAAGTCAAAAAAGTAAGACATACCAAGTTTCATTGGAAAATTCGTTCCGGAACATCCTCTTCTCGGGGGTTGAAAAATTTCTGAAATTTTGTAATATGAGTCCTATGGGGATTCTCATCTTTTTTATTTCACGAATCGCTTCGTGAGGTCAAAAAAAATGGACATAGCAAGTTTCGTTGAAAAATTCGTTCCGGAACATCCCCTTCTCAAGGGTTGAAATTTTTCTGAAATTTTGTAATATGAGTCCTATGGGGATTCTCATCTTTTTTATTGCACAAATCGCTTCGCGAGGTCAAAAAAGATGGACATAGCAAGTTTCGTTGAAAAATTCGTTCCGGAGCATCCCCTTCTCGGGGGTTGAAAAATTTCTGAAATTTTGTAATATGAGCCCTATGGGGATTCTCATCTTTTTTATTTCACGAATCGCTTTGTGAGGTCAAAAAAGTAAGACATACCAAGTTTCAATGAAAAATTCGTTCCGGAACATCCCCTTCTCGGGGGTTGAAATATTTCTGAAATTTTGTAATATGAGTCCTATGGGGATTCTCATTTTTTTTATTTCACGAATCGCTTCGTGAGGTAAAAAAAAATGGACATAGCAAGTTTCGTTAAAAAATTCGTTCCGGAACAACCCCCTCTAGGGGGTTGAAATTTTTATGAAATTTTGTAATATGAGTCCTATGGGGATTCTCATCTTTTTTATTGCAAGAATCGCGTCGTGAGGTCAAAAAAGATGGACATAGCAAGTTTCGTTGAAAAATTCGTTTCGGAACAACCCCTTCTCGGGGGTTGAAATTTTTATGAAATTTTGTAATATGAGTCCTATGAGGATTCTCATCTTTTTTATTTCACAAATCGCTTCATGAGGTCAAAAAAGTAAGATATACCAAGTTTCGTTAAAAAATTCGTTCCGGAAAATCCCCTTCTCGGGGGTTGAAGAATTTCTGAAATTTTGTAATATAAGTCCTATGGGGATTCTCATCTTTTTTATTTCACGAAACGCTTCGTGAAGTCAAAAAAGTAAGACATACCAAGTTTCATTGGAAAATTCGTTCCGGAACATCCTCTTCTCGGGGGTTGAAAAATTTTTGAAATTTTGTAATATGAGTCCTATGGGGATTCTCATCTTTTTTATTTCACGAATCGCTTCGTGAGGTCAAAAAAAATGGACATAGCAAGTTTCGTTGAAAAATTCGTTCCGGAACATCCCCTTCTCGGGGGTTGAAAAATTTCTGACATTTTGTAATATGAGCCCTATGGGGATTCTCATCTTTTTTATTTCACGAATCGCTTTGTGAGGTCAAAAAAGTAAGACATACCAAGTTTCAATGAAAAATTCATTCCGGAACATACCCTTCTCGGGGGTTGAAATATTTCTGAAATTTTGTAATATGAGTCCTATGGGGATTCTCATTTTTTGTATTTCACGAATCGCTTCGTGAAGTAAAAAAAGATGGACATAGAAAGTTTCGTTCAAAAATTCGTTCCGGAACATCCCCTTCTCGGGGGTTGAAATATTTCTGAAATTTTGTAATATGAGTCCCATGGGGATTCTCATCTTTTTTATTTCACGAATCGCTTCGTGAGGTCAAAAAAGTGAGACATACCAAGTTTCAATGAAAAATTCGTTCCGGAACAGCCCCTTCTTGGGGGTTGAAAAATTTCTGAAATTTTGTAATATGAGTCCTATGGGGATTCTCATTTTTTTTATTTCACGAATCGCTTCGTGAGGTCAAAAAAGTAAGACATACCAAGTTTCAATGAAAAACTCGTTCCGGAACATCCCCTTCTCGGGGGTTGAAAAATTTCCGAAATTTTGTAATATGAGTCCAATGGGGATTCTCATCTATTTTATTTCACGAATCGCTTCGTGAAGTCAAAAAAATAAGACATACCAAGTTTGGTTGGAAAATTCGTTCCGGAACGTCCCTTTCTAGGGGGTTGAAAAATATCTGAAATTTTGTAACATGAGTCCTATGGGGATTCTCATCTTTTTTATTTCACAAATCGCTTCATGAGGTCGACAAAGTAAGACATACCAAGTTTCAATGAAAAATTCGTTCTGGAACATCCCCTTCTCGGGGGTTGAAATTTTTCTGAAATTTTCTAATATGAGTCCTCTGGGTATTCTCATCTCTTTTATTGCACGAATCGCTTCGTGAGGTAAAAAAAGATGGACATAGTAAGTTTCGTTGAAAATTCGTTCCGCAACATCCCCCTCTCGGGGGTTGAAAAATTTCTGAAATTTTGTAATATGAGTCCTATGGGGATTCTCATTTTTTTTATTTCACGAATCGCTTCGTGAAGTTAGAAAACTAAGACATACCAAGTTTCGTTGGAAAATTCGTTCCGGAACATCCCCTTCTCAGGGGTTGAAATTTTTATGAAATTTTGTAATATGAGTCCTATGGGGATTCTCATCTTTTTTATTTCACGAATCGCTTCGTGAGTTCAAAAAAGTAAGTCATACCAAGTTTCGTTGAAAAATTCGTTCCGGAACATCTCCTTCTCGGGGGTTGAAAAATTTCTGAAATTTTGTAATATCAGCCCTATGGGGATTCTCATTTTTTTTATTTCACGAATCGCTTCGTGAAGTAAAAAAAGATGGACATAGCAAGTTTCGTTGAAAAATTCTTTCCGGAACATCCCCTTCTTGGGGGTTGAAATATTTCTGAAATTTTGTAATATGAGTCCTATGGGGATTCTCATCTTTTTTATTTCACGAATCGCTTTGTGAGGTCAAAAAAGTAAGACATACCAAGTTTTAATAAAAAAATCGTTCCGGAACATCCCCTTCTCGGGGGTTGAAAAATTTCTGAAATTTTGTAATATGAGTCCTATGGGGATTCTCATCTTTTTTATTTCACGAATCGCTTCGTGGGGTTAAAAAAGATGGACATAGCAAGTTTCGTTGAAAAAATCGTTCCGGAACATCCCCTTCTCGGGGGTTGAAATTTTTCTGAAATTTTGTAATATGAGTCCTATGGGGATTCTCATGTTTTTTATTGCACGAATCGCTTCGTGAGGTCAAAAAAGATGGACATAGCAAGTTTTGTTGAAAAATTCGTTCCGGAACAAGCCCTTCTCGGGGGTTGAAACATTTCTGAAATTTTGTAATATGAGTCCTATGGGGATTCTCATCTTTTTTATTTCACGAATCGTTTCATGAAGTCAAAAAAGTAAGACATACCAAGTTTTGTTGGAAAATTCGTTCCAGAACATCCCCTTCTGGGGGGTTGAAAAATTTCTGAAATTTTGTAATATGAGTCCTATGGGGATTCTCATCTTTTTTATTTCACGAATCGCTTCGTGAGGTCAAAAAAAATGGACGTAGCAAGTTTCGTTGAAAAATTCGTTCCGGAACATCCCCTTCTCAGGGGTTGAAATTTTTTTGAAATTTTGTAATATGAGTCCTATGGGGATTCTCATCTTTTTTATTTCACGAATTGCTTCGTGAAGTCAAAAAAGTAAAACATACCAAGTTTCGTTGGAAAATTCGTTCCGGAACACCCCCTTCTCGGGGGTTGAAAAATTTCTGAAATTTTGTAATATGAGTCCTATGGGGATTATTATCTATTTTATTTCACGAATCGCTTCGTGAAGTCAAAAAAGTAAGACATACCGAGTTTCGTTGGAAAATTCGTTCCGGAACATCCCCTTTTCGGGGGTTGAAAAATTTCTGAAATTTTGTAATATGAGTCCTATGGGGATTCTCATCTTTTTTATTTCACGAATTGCTTCGTGAGGTCAAAAAAGATGGACATTGCAAGTTTCGTTGAAAAATTCGTTCCTGAACAACCCCTTCTCGGGGGTTGAAATTTTTATGAAATTTTGTAATATGAGTCCTATGAGGATTCTCATCTTTTTTATTTGACGAATCGCTTCGTGAGGTCGAAAAAGTAAGACATACCAATTTTCAATGAAAAATTCGTTCCGGAACATTCTCTTCTCAGGGGTTGAAATTTTTATGAAATTTTGTAATATGAGTCCTATGAGGATTCTCATCTTTTTTATTTCACGAACGCTTCGTGAGGTCGAAAAAGTAAGACATGCCAAGTTTCAATGAAAAATTCGTTCCGGAACATCCCCTTCTCGGTGGTTGAAATTTTTCTGAAATTTTGTATAGAGTCCTATGGGGATTCCCATCTTTTTTATTTCACGAATCGCTTTGTGAGTTCAAAAAAGTAAGACATAGCAAGTTTCGTTGAAAAATTCGTTCCGGAACAACCCCTTCTTGGCGGTTGAAATATTTCTGAAATTTTGTAATATGAGTCCTATCGGGATTCTCATCTTTTTTATTTCACGAGTCGCTTTGTGGGGTCGAAAAAGATGAACATAGCAAGTTTCGTTGAAAAATTCGTTCCGGAACGTGAGGTCTACAAACTTAATTTTTTACTGTCACCGATCTGATATTCTTTCTGGGTGTTCATAACGCTTTCGCTGAACGCCCTGTGTAGTTTGTTTGTGTACCGTGTTTGAAAAAAAATTTCAGAAAGTCGGAAGGTTTCATACGCGTTTTGCATTACGCTTGTGGGAACATTCCGAACATTTTGTAGGCTTCTAGATATATATGTATTTTGAAGAAATGCTACTACAGACCTGACAAAATGGCTACGGGTCCATAAAATATCAGACTACCTTGTAGCATTTACGAAATTAGAATTTACAGTACCGTTTTAAAGGCATTCTCGCATTTAATGGTGAATTTGCTTTAAAAATGAGTACTCATATATAACACTGGGGACACACGGCAGCAGCATAAACGGCACAAGCTCTTTACGCACACGTACCGGACCTTACCTTGATTCGCTTTTATCTGGATCTGTTTCCACCAGAAAAGTTTTGGGTACTCCGGTGTCAGAATCAGTACGGCCATCGCTTAATTTTTGCATGATGCTTCAGCTACATTCGTCACAACATTAAAAAGCTTTCTACATGACATAACTTTTTCTTATATGTTAGCTGACTGAGCCGGCTGCTGCAATGCATTATTAATAACGTTCCCTGTGACACTCTGCAGGAAATCGCCTCAATCAATACTGCTGATTCGGACGTCAATAAGATCAAATTGTTATTGGTTTATTGTTTATAAATGTCTACGTCATTAAAAGTAGGTTAGTCACCTAACCTAACGTTTAATTTACGCATTTGAAATTTTTCGACATGGTCGGACCGGTTACAAAAAGGCTAGGTCAGCTCATTTAAGGAGATGACAAAAATTGCCTCAAGTCGTGTAATCAGTCCAACAATATCGAATAATTTCTATTTCAAAATTTACTGGTCTATCACACTTATGGTGGAGAGATACCGATTGATCTTAGTTGTATACTGAATTCACATTTGCTTCAATAAGCCACCCGAACATTTGTTTATAATCGGTTCCTCACCCAACTTTTCTATAATACAATGTCCTATTATTCTATGAATAGCTACTTTTGTGCATCTCTTTACAGGACTGGACTCTTGGTGGAACCATCTTTTTCCTCAGGTACACATCACTGAATTTGATGTAGCTGCAGATCCATATCCAGATTTGCTATATCACGAAATTGCGAAGAACAACTGAGTTCACTCTTACACAACATTCGGAATGCTTTTCCGCTCTCAACAAGTTTCACAGTGTTTAAGTCAACATTTATATCGGCGGCAGACGAAAGGATTTCGCTACTGAACATAGCTAGCAATTTATTCTCCGAACCATCGTCAACTTTTAAACGCTCAACAGCTCTTCTCAGAGCTATCACATTTGTAAAACGTAATACAAACTCATGTGTTCCAAATTTTACAAATCTGTTTGGTAATTCTTTCATTCATTTCACGACCATATATCGAGTCGCAGAGGCAAGCTGCACAGTCTCAAATCCATTAAAAATGGAAATATTTTCTCTTGCAATTCTACCAAAATATAACTGTTCAGCATTTGATTCAAGATTGCATTCGGTAAATTTTTGTCTTCGCCTTGACAATATCTTGTCAATTCTACTAAAAGATAAGAGCTCAGCATTTGATTGAAGATTGCACTCGGCAAGTTTTTTCTTTCACCTTGACAATACCAAATACCTTGACAATGGAATGTAAATTTTCGAATGACAAGTGTCAATGAACATTATCCGAACCGAGCTGACACTTGGACATCAATCAGATCAAAATCATCAAACATTGGTGAACCCCATGTATAAACGATGGTTCATTATCTTCAGCTGTTTTTTGAAGTGAATACTTCTTGTGCGACACTGGATTGTTCCGCCAGCCAGCCGCATTGTAAGATCGGACATGCGAATGAAGGAATCGAACAAGATAGAGAGGGAGAGAATTGTGCGTGAACCGTGTGTGTACGAGTGAGATTGAGCGAGTCATTAGCAATATACCAGAGTATACGTGTGATAGTACGGATAGAATTGTAGCCCGCATGCACGCCGTTCTATTCGTTGTCTTTGCTAGAAATTTGGAGAGCATCGCATTAAAACATTTTGATTCATACTCCAGCTATCACAATCCAATCCTAACAATCGTTAATCTGGCAAATTCCGAAAATCACGATAATCATACAAACGCACAAGATAATGGTGTACAAAGAAACGCTGAACAAAATTAATTATAATTTTTTGTATTAATAAAAAATGCTGAAAAACACAAATATCAACATGCGGGCTAGTTTCGACTTCCTTGCCAATTCATAATTTCATCTGTAACTCTTCCCCTCCGCCCCTTCTCTCTCTCCCTCCCTCTCTCTCTCTCTCCCTCTCCCTCTCCCTCTCTCCCTCTCTCGCTCTCTCGCTCTCTGCTGGTGAGTTGAATCTGTCACGTTTCACTTCGGTCCGCAATCTTTCGAACTTTTACTGCTGCATACTGTCTGCTGGCGTCTTGTTCCAGGTTCAAAGCACGCACTACATTGCTTTGCACCTCACTTCCACGTTTTTATACTCTTGCACTGGTGCAAAGCTGCATATTTCATCGGAAAACATCTCAAGTTTTGCTGGTCACCTGTCATTTGGAACGTGCTACGAACTACTTTTCCACTGCTCATGCGCAGCCCGCGCTCACCGATATCAGGTGCGAGTGTATTGTTTGTCAACGGCCACCGGCACTGTCCTTCGAGATCATCTGACGTAAGCCTCTTTTCCACTGCGCAAGCGCTGCCCGCGCTCACCGATATTAGGTGAGAGTGTTTTGGTTTGTCAACGGCCACTGGCACTGTCCGTCGAGATCATCCGTCTAGCTAGGACTTCGGCTCCCTCCGGCTCTCTTCGGTTTTCTCCGCCTGGCACTGTCCTGCCACTCTGCTCTTGCGCACACCTCTCATCTGCTATCAGTGTTACCATCTATTAAGTCCCGTCATGACTCGGTTCGCCTCGGCTCTCTCCGTTGAACTCCGTCCCGCTACGCTTACGCTACGCACACCACTAGACCGCTGGCTCATCTCTCTGTGGTTGTGTGGCGCGTTTCCTATCGTCTATCGTTGCCTCTTCGCTGGACTCCCTCACAACACACACAACTCATTGCTCAGCTGCTTGGGCTACGTACTCAATCTGCGACGCGTCACACACAGTTACTGAGTGCCTCTCCCACTCTCCTAATCAGAGTCTAACTGTCACTTCGCGCATACCAGTCTCCTGATGCCCAAGTGCTGTCAATGCAACAGGAGTATTGCCACAGTATTTATTAGTTGCACATTGTGCTCAAAAACCTTCCATCCGGGCTGTCATCGACGATTTTGTAACAAAAGACCTGCTACGCTGTGCTGCAATTCCAATTCTCTTATGATGTCACAGGACGGTGGTTCTCGTTCTCGTTCTGGAGCCACTTCCCCGCGCACTCCACCTCCCTCTCCACCTCCCTCCTTGTCGCCATGCGAGCGTAATCCTAACGATATTCTCGAGCGTATGCTTGACAAACTCGATAGCATCAGCACGTCTAACAACGTACTGAATGACTTTATGCGACAGCAGATGGAAACCAATGCTGACATCATCGCCAGACTTGAGTGTATGTCTACTATTAACGAAACGCTAAAGGAGCATTCTGCTCAAATCACTCATTTAAATCAAGTTATCAAGAATCTGTCAAGAAATAACGATCAGCGCGTAACCTCCTCATCCTCTCTCTCGTCAATTACCGCCTCCGAGATCACTCTTACCGGGATCCCAAAAGAAATCTCGCTTACTCCGCGTGAGATCGCCGATAAGATCCTAACTGAGTTAGGCATGGGTCATCTCTGTGGCGATGTTCTAGACATCAGAGCAATGCCTAATAAGCGCGCTCCCGGCAGCCAACTTACTGGCTTTATCGTAAAACTTAAGTCTGCCCCAGTTCGCGATTATATTATTGAGAAAAAGCGTGCGAAACCGGCTCTCAAAGTCAAAGATGTCTTCGACGTCGATCATTCGGGCAATATTTTTATCAACGAGCTGCTCCCAGCAGAATTGTATAACTTAAAGCGCAAGGCTTAGGCAAGAGCTAAAGAGGCAGGATACAAGTACGTGAGGGTCAAATCCGGGGTTATTTATGCTCGCTGGGCTGAGGGTCAGCCCAGACTTGAGATCGGTTCCGATGCTGACCTGGATAAACTCATTTGACTATTCGGGGATAATCGATCGCGTAATACCGATCTGCCGTCGTCTCAGCGTTTGCGGGTCGCACAATTCAATGCAAACTCGTTACTGGGCCATATTGATCAGATTCGTCAATATTTTGAGACACACTACTTTCATATCATTGCAGTCACTGAGACGTGGCTTACTATCTGGAGTTGCTTGCTATCTCCACTCCTCTCTCAAGGTCACCATCCTCTCGCTCTCTCCGCCCGAGTTCGACAATAACCCTGAGTACATTATTTTAGACATTCACTCTCACTCTAGCGGTTCAGTTCTATTCGGGATTGTTTATAGACGACCCAAAGGTTTTCTTTGACCTGTTTCTGGCCAAAGTTTCTGAGCACATGCACGCTTACAGGAATATCATATTCTCAGGAGATTTTAATTGCAACCTCCTTAAGTCCAGTGACGAGTCTAGGTGTTTGCACGAACTAGCAAATTCGCTGTCGCTATATCTCGTCAACTCTACTGCAACATTTCACACGCCGATTTCACACTCGCTCCTCGATGTCTTTATAGTTGATGACATTAGCAAGGTGACGTCCTTAACCCAGACTGATTTGTCCTTTATCGCGGGTCATGATAGGCTCGAAATGACCTACAGTTTTGACGCACCTGACTGTCGTGAGATGAGCTTAACTAGGCGAAATTTCAAGCACTTCGATCAATCTGCTTATGCTCGGGACCTTGATGCTCTTCTTGATCGCAATACTACATTTGTCGACCGAGAATGTACCTCCCTGAGTGACATTGATGCTGCGGTAGCCTCTCTCTCTAATCTCATCTTACAGGCACTTGACACTCATGCTCCTGTTACCTCGTTCATTGTCTCGAAACCCCCCACACCCTGGATGACTGACTCACTCAAACATCGTGTCAAAGAGCGGGACAAACTTCACAAACGTGCTAGACGGTCTGGCGATCTTCTCGCCCTCGCGATCTACAGGAACTACAGAGATAGTCTTACAAAAGACCTGAAGACTGCCAAATCTGCTTACTTATTTTCACGACTAGAGGGTATAGCTGACCCTAGTGCAATGTGGAAAGAACTCTCACGTCTTGGCCTAGTTAAATCTAAATCTAACCTCACTTCTCCGCTTAAATTCTTCAATGCTGACCAACTCAACAGCTACTATGTGCAGGTCACGAACTCTCGTCCGCCCTGTTTACCACAAGATCTCGAAGCTCTCATTGCATCCTTCCAAGGCTCGGTATCCGCCTTCTCTTTCCGCACAATCACGATCGATGATGTTTATAAACAACTAATTGCCAAGCCATCAAAGTCCTTCAACTCAGGACAAGATGGTATCTCCTTGCATTGCTTGCGTAGCGCTGGACCTGGCTTAATCAATCGCCTTGTGACCCTTTTCAATTCCTCCTTCAGACTTGGAGCTTTCCCCAGTGCATGGAAGGTTGCAGTCATTCGCCCGCTGTCTAAGATAAATTCTCCTATGTCTCCATCTGATACGCGCCCAATCGCTAATCTCTCCGAGCCCTCTAAGGTCTTAGAAAGGATCGTTCTTGGTCTAACCACCGACTACATTGTTTCCAAGAATCTTCTTGACCCGAGACAGTCCGGTTATCGAACAGGCTTCAGTACTCAGACCGCATTGCTGAGAGTCAGTGATGACATCAGAAAAAACATCGATGATAGAAAATTAACAATTCTGATCCTGTTCGACTTCAGTAAAGCGTTCGACACCGTCTCTCACGCTACACTCCTTGCTAAACTTCAAAAACTCGATTTCGCTCACTCGGTACTGAAGTGGCACTACTCCTATCTTACCAACCGCGTCCAGTTTGTCATCGACGAGGTCGACCGTAACTCGTCGCGCCAACCTCTAAACTCAGGTGTGCCACAGGGCTCTATTCTTGGACCTTTACTCTTCGCTCTCTACATCAACGATATTAGTAGTGTCCTAGAGTTCTCTGACTACATGATTTTCGCTGACGTTATGCAAATCTATCGGGGTTGCTACCCTTCCGATCTGATCGATGCACTTAGACTCATCAACCGCGATGCCACCGCAATCTTAGAGTATGCCAGTGCTAACGGCCTCACCCTGAACTTATCTAAGTCCAAAGTCATGATTCTAGGTAGCAATGTGTACGTTAACTCCATCGACCTCTCTAATCTCCCTCCTGTCGTAGTAAATGGTATGAGTTTGCCTTATGTCACTGAAGCGAGAAATCTTGGAATTATATTTAGTCATAATCTCTCCTGGTGAAAACATAGATCACTCATCTCGCAAAGGGTCCACAATACCATCTACAGGTTGAAGTACCACAAGGCCGCGCTCTCTTTTAAGCTCCGTCAGAAACTAGTTACAACTCTCATCTTTCCCATCTTAGATTACTGCTGCCTCGTGTACAATGACCTATCTGATGAGTTAAGCAATAAGCTTCAGGTACTGGTGAACCATTCAATCAGATTCATCTTCAATCTTCGTCGTGACGAGCACGTATCCTACTACCGCCGTCAACTGGGTTGGTTGACCGTCGAAAACCGACGACTCTATTTTCTAGACTGCCTTATGTTTAAAGTGCGTCATCGTACTATCGCTCCGTACATCAGTGAAATGTTTATAACCCAGACGCAGCGCGGTCCTCAACGATCCACTGTACCCACTCTCACTTACCGAACCCCTATTCATCGCACAGCGATCTACTCAAACTCTTTCTACCTCTCTGCAATCAAACTTTGGCAGTCACTCCCTAGTTCTCTCACCAGCATGTCCACCCTGGGTACATTCAAGACTGGTCTTTTTACGCATTTGCTGGCCCTCGAGGGTGAGGACTGACTGAGGAGTGAGTGTCGGCGATGTGGTTGCGCTTTCTCTTAATTGCGCTTTCTCTTAATTTCTCTTAATTTCTTTTCTACTTTTCCGGCCGCGGCCGAAAACTGTTTCTCGCTTGGGTCCCGACTCTCGTGCTGGGCGCTGATCATTACTTCTTACTTCTCAGACCATCACTTCTATTTCCATTTTCAGTAAAACTAATTGTTTATCCATGCCAGGTTGTCCTCGCCTCACGCGCTTGTCTGGTGCTCTTGCTACTAGAATTAAGTCGCGCTAACTTGTGTATAATCTCAGTAAAGGTCTGCCTAGCGTCTAGTCACTAGAGCACTGCGTCACGTCTCAAATATGTCGCATCATGCGTCATCTGTTCCTCGAAATTGCAAAAACCTCTAATCTTGTAATGTAATGTAATGAAATTGCAAATTGATTCAGTACTTATTTCAATCACCATATTTATTTATTTATTTATTTATTCATATATACACTATATTTAATCATACTCATTTCAACCACCATATTACTTTATTTATTCTATTCCGTTACATTAACATTCTTGTGCAATACGATCACTATGTTTATTTCTTCTGCGCCATCGCCAGTCGGTTCTGCGTCACTGGCTTTGAGATTAACATTAATTTGTCAAATAATATAAGTTAGATCTCTATCAAATGTTAAAATTTGTTGTATAAGATAAAAGAATTGTTGTTGTAACATTAAGTAGCAACTCTACTATAAGTTATAATTTGTTGTTAATTCATGATACTACCAAAAATTTTAATGTATTTCGATTTGCCCTATGGCTTGCCAGGGCATAATAAACAAATCAATCTCTCTCTCTCTCTCTCTCTCTCTCTCTCTCTCTCTCTCTCTCTCTCTCTCTCTCTCGCTCTCTCTCGCTCTCTCTCGCTCTCTCTCGCTCTCTCTCGCTCTCTCTCGCTCGCTCGCTCTCTCTCTCTCTCTGATGAGTTAATGTCTCTTGCTGATCTTCGCCCGTCTCTGTCACTAAACAACAACTGGCACTTACGCATTCTTCAATTCGCATCTTTATAGTTTCCTCAGTGCACATTATGCGTTTCGCACTACCTAGTCTTTATCTATAAGCTACCTTTTCTTTTTTCGCTGCATTTTCTTTATTTATCTGCATCTACTCTGTACTACCAAAATTATGTTAATTGTATCTTTTGTATTGTATATTTCTCATGTTCATTTTAATTTTTGCTGTAACCTTCATTGTTGAGTTATCTTGCTGTATATCGCGCCTTTTAGCTTGCTTGGGCGGAAATAAATTATCAATCAATCAATCAATCAATCTCTCTCTCTCTCTCGTTCTCTCTCTCTCGCTCTCGCTCTCTCTCTCTCTCTCGCTCCCCCCCCCCCCCCCTCAAGGATGTACAGGCGTGCCGTACTAGTCAGTTGACAGTCTTTTATCATATTTTTAAAATGAGTTGCCACGGTCATTCATATATAGCACAATATTAATAGAAAAGGTTATCATAATTTTGTAATGGTAAGTAATGTTTAAGTTGAGTTCATTGCAGAAAATATTTCATTTCGAGTCTTTAACATGATTCGGTAGTACGTTCCGAAAAATTAACGTTTGATAACGTTGCACGTAGTTAGTCGACAGCTAAGATTAGAGATCGACATAACCTCAAAAAGTATTGCAGTCACTTCAAACGACAATAGATTTCGACGCTGCCATATTTTTACGGGCCGACAAAATTTCCAAAATTCGTAACTATTCGTCATCTTTAACTCAATATTTCTGATTTAGATGACCGTTGACCCCCATTCCTTAACGTACCGTTAGATTCCTCGCGATTCAATTCATATAATTAATCGTTTCAATGTTTGAATATATTATAAATATTTATAAATATATCAAATTTTGAGTTGAAGGGATCAGTAAGTAATTGTGGTCACAAGCGACGTGTTAAATTCTGTACTTTTCGACTGTTGATATTTCAACCAAACAGTTGATAAGGGGACTTGAAATTTCACATGCATAAAATATAAAGCTTGGATTGTAGTATATAAAAAAATTAGAGTGCCATCTGAAATTATCCCTAGTGCTTGTACATCCTTAATTCATCGACAGAAATAATTTGTCCCGTCAGTGATATGCAAAGAAGTATTCACTTCCGTGGTGCGTGATTGCGCACACCCTACGATTTTTTTTCTTCTTGTAACGCAATTACTTTCGTTCAACCCTTTATCCTATATTTCTTGTATTATTTTTCTACGTTCATTGTCGCCAGATAGCTCGAGCAATTTGCGGATACATTTTCAATACGTTCAACAGACCCGAGAAGAATGTCTTTATCCATTAGTCAAATTGAGTTTCTTTTTCTTATCGATTGAGTTTCCTTGTTAATCTCATACATTGTCATTGTACTTTTCATAGCAGACTATCATATTTCGTCTCAAGTTTACTAATTTTCGCGTACCTGATCAAACACTCAATCATTGTAGTTTACTTTTGGCTCTATATTTATAAAATTTAGCTTGTTAACCTACTGAAGTTTCGAGCTCTGTTGGTGGAAAAATGAATCTCCATAGTGTTACCTGTAATCAATCTACGGAGTGTGGTAATGATTTGAAAACAGACACAACATTTTTCAAGTAACGTTTTCTTTATTCAGTCCTTTCTCTTTACAAATGCTGCAACAACGCTTTCGTGGCCTAATAAGAACTAACAATTCCTGGAATAACGCTTGAATTAGTCAGAATGAGACAGATACTGATAGTTCATTATTCAATATTATCTTGAGGCGAGGAGGGAGGACACTACAATTTATTTAGCAATAAGACAAGAAAGCTTCTACGTTATCCCAACTTTGCACTCCAATCAAGCGCGGAACTGTTCCACATCAAATATTTCAACAGTTGCGCATAACAAATTGGAACCAATTAACACAACACGGAAAAGATGCTCTTGCAATAATATCTAGTAATTTTCTTCGCTCTTATGGAATGTCATCATTTTTTGCCATTTGTATTCGTTGGGATTAATTAGTTTGCAAAAGAAGGAGAGTCTTATAATAATGCATGTGCTTATAGAGTCAAAACCTCTTCATTTTCATAGGCCGTTTTTTCAACAAGTCTATTCACAGTTTCCAGCCGCCTGGACACCCGTTCTGAAAATTCCGTATCATACATCCATGTTCAGCGATTTCAGAATTAGAACGATGATCCCTTTGAATTAGATACAACCATTCTCTGAAACTGCAGCATTTGTTAAGATGGCAAAACGGGCATCACAATGTTTTCCTTAACTTTCCTGAAACAGTGGAATATTAATATTTTCCATGTTCTCCTGTAAACAAGTTGGTCTAAAACTAATTAATTGGAATCTGTCCAGTACGGAAAGTCTCCAGTGGTGTTACATTATTCTGTGAGATTTAATAATTTCATGTATTGAATAACCTCATATAGCTCCAACGTTTCACAATCGTTGTGAAACCAGATGAACTTGGGAACATAAAGTACGTATGATGATGATAATTGCATCTTTCCTGAAAGCAATCGTTTAAACGTTATCTGTTCGAAAGACGTACTGAAGAATAACTCTTTATTACGATTTTTCGGTGAGTACTAAAATTGCTGGAATGTTAACCGGTCGGAGGGAGTACGTTACGTTCGTTTGTGATATTTTAATAGAATTCAGTGGCTGCTCCATACCCTTTAAGTCAATATTTCTTCCTATTATTGCATGCGAACTTAACACATTGTGCTGAAAACCACATGCAACATCTCGGACATCGGTATCGATCTTTTCAAACATAATGATTATTTGCACGGTCTTGTAATTTTTTCTCCGAGAGTCATTTCCTATTTGTCCGTTCATTGAATAAATTCGTTTATTTCTAAGAATTCGAATTTTTTAATTCTACTTTATTTTCGTTTGCATCATACGAAATCGTGATCCGACTTCGATTGCTACTTTTCATATTTGAAGTCATTTATTAATCGTACCCAAATTATGCCCGATATCAGTAATTCTAATCTGAGTTTCAGTTCTTTTCATTCTACACTCTATTACTACTCCTTATAGAAAAATTACAGTCAAACTAAAGGAAAGACTGTAATTTCTATAATTTCTTCCCTAAGACATTGTGGTACTAACAGAATTGGACGGACGGAACAACGCGGTTTCAATTTCTTTTTCAACGTTGCCCTTTTAAGGCTTTCGTGTAACGGAAAATTGTTGTCGTATTTTCTCATTCTCTACGGCACTCTTACGGCCTTTTTTTCCACTAGTTATAACGCTGTTAACGCCTTTTTTATCCACTAAGGGTACCGGTCTTGCAGCCGATTTGAACGCGTGTGCTTCAACTTATTCCTTACGCCCTTTCTCTGGGCTTGCACTGCTCGCAACGTAATGCTGTCATCGCTTTTCCTTATATCCTACGCTCCTTCTCTGGGCTTGCACTGCTCGCAACGTAATGCTGTCATCGCCATTTCTTATACCCTACGCCCCTTCTGTGGGCTTGCACTACTCGCAATGTAATTCCGTCATCGTTTTTTCTTATACCCTACGCCCCTTCTCTGGGCTTGCACTGCTCGCAACGTAATGCTGTCTTCGCTTTTCCTTATACCCTACGTCCCTTCTCTGGGCTTGCACTGCTCGCAACGTAATGCTGTCATCGCTTCTCCTTATACCCTAGCCCCTTCTCTGGGCTTGACTGCTCGCAACGTAATGCTTTCATCGCTTTTCCTTATACCCTACGCCCCTTCTTTGGGCTTGCACTACTCGCAACGTAATGCTGTCATCGCCATTTCTTATACCCCACGCCCCTTCTCTGGGCTTGCATTACTCGCAACGTAATTCCTTCCTTGTCTTATTCCCTACGCCCCCCCTCTGGGCTTACATTACTCGCAACGTAATGCTGTTATCGCTTTTCCTTATACCCTACACCCCTTTTCTGGGCTTGCACTACTCGCAATGTAATGCTGTCTTCGTTTTTCCTTATACCCTACGCCCCTTCTCTGGGCTGGCATGCTCGTAACGGAGTGCTATTATCACTTGTTCTCTGAGCTCATACTTAACTCAACGAAAGGCTGTGGTTGTTCTTTTACAAGCCATCTTTTCACCGCAGCCAAAATATGCAGTGGCTCCATTCAATATCGACATTAGTCCTACTAAGGTTTCTCTAGTCTGATTGGATTTAATGGTACGCACTTTATCTTCCATCACACTTTACGCAGGCAACATGCCGACAGCGAAATAGCAACAAAAAACGAAGATTGTTCGATAATACATCTCCGTCATCCATTAGTGCTCCGCCACCGGCATTTTTTGGATAAGACATCTCCGCTCACTTACTCGAACCGCATTTCCGTTGCCAATATACATACCAGTGCTCTCCATTTGAATTTCTATAATGTCGTGACAATACCCAAATCCAACGTCACCGGTCATTCAAAATCGACTCTTATTTTCTAAGTACCGACTTTCCCTATAACGGCATAACCTACAAATAAAATATTTATCATGCGTGACCCTTTTTCTTTTACAATTTCTTTTCAGTACTACATCCTCGTCATCAGATTCCACTTCTGATTTGAACACACAAGCGTTCACATATCTTGCACTCTGCTACGGCAGTTCCTAATCGCGCGAAACAGTGTAAACACATTTCTTTCATGTTCTCAGACCTTAAAAGTAATTCATTTGCACATGTCGCTCGATATGCTTCTGGATCAAAGTCGCTGTCAAACAATTTTCCACTACCTAAGCATTCTGCGTAATACATAACAAAAATTCCGCAACTATGTCCATCATTTATTGACTGATACGGCCGATCGAGCGCATCATCAATTTTCCAATCTATGTTCTTTAGATCGTAAAATGATGTACCCGAATCCCTCCGTGATATGAAATGTTTGAATGCTGTGATCGAGCGATCCCTGTCATCGCAATTATTATAAGGATCGAGCCACGTCAAACGTTGGTGCAGTACGTGGGCCACTAACAATCGCCAATGACTATCTTTTTTATAAGGCATCATCAATGTTCCATGTATCGATTTGGTTGTTCTACATATTTTCCTATTCCTGTCGCTTCTTTTTTCTTCGACAACACCAAACACGAGTGGTGTTTCATCAGTAGATATGAACATGACATTATCCCAGTCGTCAATTTTTGAGGCAATAAATGCGTCAATTATAACACCATCGATCCAAATTTTCGAACGAAGTGTTGAAAATTGTCTCGCCGTCACATCGAATGATTCTACTGTCAACGACTTACTAGTACGATGACAACAAACAGTTGCTAGGCTTGATTTAGACATCGAAAAGTAGTTCACTTCTTTAACGATACTGTTATGAAACTTTTTTAATCGACAATGCTCGTTTTGTGATTGATTAATTTCGATTGAACTTTGTGCAACTTCTTTATTTTTACTACCCTCGGTAAAATCTACTCGCCTCAATTTTGTCACAGGTCCTGATTCTGCATTATCCTGCGATATAGCTAGTACCGTGTCATTTTATTCATCACCCATGTTACTATCCTCATTCAAATCAATTGGATTACCTAAATCTGCGGCTACATTGTCATCTACCATTTTCTCTACATTTCCTGAACCTACGTTTTCTTGTCTGTTCGGTTTTTTTACTTGTGATTCTAGACTATTCAAAAATTTTCCATGAACGTAGTCTTTATCACGTTTAGTCTTGACCTTTTTCTTTTGCCAACTCTCTTCTACCAATGGGTCATCGGCTAATCGTGGATATTTTGGTTTCGCGCGCGATGTTTTTGCTCCTTTCAAATTCACATTCAAGTTTATTTTCGCAATAGTTCTTTTTCGGCTAGTATCCAATTTCCGCACGCAATCAGCTATTGACGAGTGGGTCTGATTTTTAAGCACCACTTCTTTAACGTATTTATGTGAGCTTTCCGAAAACGCATTGCTCAGTCTCGAGATGTTAGGATCTATTGTATCCATGTCGATAGCACTCCAGAAAGGTAAAAATGGCATCCAAGCTCTAAGAATAACATCTAATATTTCCGGTCCATAGTACTCATTTTGTTCAGTCACTATCCCTTGAATTTCTTTATCGCGTTCCTATATTTCTAACTCATTTTGAATTGATATCATTATCGCATTGAATTTCCGGTAAAACGGCGATCTCCTATGAATACAGTCGTCATCGCGACCTACGAAAACATGAATTTCGCCATCCGTCTCTAACTTCTCATATTCTTCAATATTTTTCATTTCGCGGATGCTTTTGTTCCTCAAATTTATAATAACTGCTAAGCTATCCTGAGCATTCTTTTTGCTCAATAGCAGAGTGCAAACGTGTTTAAATATAACGATTGCATTTTTCAAGCTTCTACATAAGCATAAAAGCGCCATACACTCCATTATAAGGGGTTTCAAGTGCTTGTAATTAGAAAACTTGTCCTACATTGTCCTGGTAACATTTGCCATGAAATGTCCGAAGCACAATTTGATTTTCGTCTTTCCTTTCAAACAATCTTCACCATCGACACAGCTTTCGTACGCTGCGTCAAGATATTCGCTTGTCGACATGTAATTCCACTCTCGCAAAGTCGCTTTTATTAATGCCCACGACCAATCCACAACAATAGCTTTTGCCAATGGCCATTTTTTCTTTTGATCTTCGACAAATATTCTGAACTTTCTCATGAAAGCTCCTACTGAATCTACTCCATGCTCTGCTGTTATCATCTGTGCTATAAATAACATATCTTCGCCGACGTTAACTACTAACGAATAATAATATATTCTTTTACAGTCGAAATGCAAAGGTTTTCGAGCTATAGATCCCGTAGCATCGAAGTGTACTATAATGACTTCTACCCCATCTAAAATACTCAAATCTTCGGCAGTGTACATATAAACATTTAAAGGAGTCGCACTACATAACCTTAAAAATGGATCTTTTAATGCCTGTTGATCGATACCCAGTTGCATTAAATCTGAGATATGAGCGGATTCCAAAGATGATCGATTTTTGCAGTTATCTTCTGATATAATTTTTTGAATCGTATTTAGCTTGCAAAGGTTTTGATTGTGGCCGTCCGCGCGCAATTCCGAGTTTGTGTCACCAACCAAATAGAGTAAATGATCTATTGGCCTTCGATTATCTAATTTTCTGAGAGTCCCCCTACGTCTATTTCCTCTTACTTGTTGAAAAATTTCAATTTCTGGAATTTTCTTATGAGTTACGGTTCGTTTTGCATCACTTTTGACGATTAACTCTGCTTTCATTTTATGATAATTGGTAATTTCAAATTTGTAACTCTGTTTGTGATTTAGGTACCTGCATCTCGCATATCCTACAATGTCTCTCAAATTATACCGGATGGGTCCATAAAAACTGAGAGGACACGAACATTTAATGCTTTTCACCATTATTTCTACGATTGTATCCCTAATTATATCTCTCTCTAAGCGCCCAACGTCATTTTTCAAATCAGTTGAGGGAAATATTACGTGACCGATTGTCACACTAAAGTCAGTTGCCGCTTTGTGGTTCGAATTATTTTTTTCAATTTCTTTTCTAGTTTTCCTCACATTTTTCGCCTTACTCTTACTCTCCTCTTCTCTCTTCTACCTCACTATCTGAAAAAAACTTGAATTGTCCACAATAGAGTCCGAGAGTAATCCTTCGCTGTCACTTGCAGAGAAGTTATACACGTCACCCTCGTCATCTATAATTTCGTCATCGATTTTAGTGTAACATGGTTTTCTGATTGTTTCAGTCACACGATCGCTACCGACTGCGGCTGGTACACCATACGATTCACTACGTGATCGGAGATTTTTCGATTGCTTCGAATTACTTTCAATGGAGAGTTCTTCAATCTGCTCTACATCTTCTATATATTCTGTGGTATCAACATTGTCCGCATTTGACCACTCTATCGTTTCTACGTCACGAGCATTAGTGCCTCCAGCTACATTTTCAACTGTTAAAATCACCCCGTTTTTATTCGACCGCTGTATGGTTTCTACATAATCAACGTAACTTCCTTCAACTGCGTTGACCACTTCGATCGCGTCTGCATCTGTGTTCGAACATTCGATTGTTCCTACCTCATCTACATTATTTTTTCTAATTCATTCTGACTAGCCAAAGTGTTCGCGTCACTATTTGACCCCCCTACTGCCTCAACGTGGTTAACCTTGTTTTCTTTGACTCCCTTTTTTAATGAGATTAACTCCGCTTTCTGACTCGACCGTTCTACCGTTTCTATTTCGTCTAAATCATTTCCTTTCAATTGTTCCTCAGAAACCACATATTCCGCGTTAACATATGAAGACGCTGTGAACGCCGACGATGTCGTAGGAGAAGCAGCGCCCGCGATATTCTGCTTTTGTACCGCCTCCTTCAATTCATGGCATTGTGGTGCCTCAAACAGCCTCACCGATTGAAGTACCACCCAGTGACCACTGCGCTGTTCACCAGTAAACATCAAGTTCAACGACTGATGTTCTCCCATTGCATCACACGACAAGGATATAACTTTCACGACTTCGCGATCGGATTTTTCGCGAAATATCGTCACATTTATTTGGTGCAACCGAGCAAAGATACTTATCTCGAAATCTGTTCCAAAAGTTTGATTGGCGCCCATAATTCTAGAGTAATCGCTAGCATTTTTGTATTTCTGGTCAGGACAAGTACTGTCGAGCATTGCAACTTCATCCATCCAATTCTGCGCCATATGATCTACAATAGTTTTCCTCACTGATTCATGTGACTCCTGATTACCAAATAAATAATAAGCAAAGCATCGAAACAAGCAATTGCCGTCACCGACAATGCTCACAATGTTATATTTTGCGTTTTCCACATGAACCACTGTTTGGCTCGAACATTTTTCAATAACCTCGCTTGAATCAACCTTCTGCGGGGTGGATCCTTTGTTTGTAGCTCGCATCTTACCTGCGGTATTCCCCACCACTTTCCGTGGCTCATCATCACGTGCTTTGTTTGCTAATAATGTTTTGACTTCAGAAGCCAAACTACCCTTGTTCCAAAGGTACACTAACCTGCTTCGAAATTGGTCGTTACATGGAACTTTCAAAGCTCGTGCGATCTGTTGGAATAAAAATAACACGCTTGATGGTAAGTACACTAAATTTTTTCTGTTTTGTGCGGACAATGTTGGATTACAATTCTTTATAATGGGAATAAAAATTCTTCATCTCGGTAAGAATATGGCTCAATAAGAGTACTTTTGTATTGGAATACATTTTTATCCCATGAACAAATAGTGCCAACAGTACCGCAATAAAAAATTTCGAAATTCTATCATTTCTCCTTCCCTAAATTAAGAGGACCGTTGTGACGATCACAATTTGGATTATAATACTTGGCGTAGACTCGCTCTCATGTTTTTTGATATTGCCAAAAAGAGGCACATCTATCGAATTAGCTGCTTTCGTGACTGTATTGACTATACTCTTAACGGACAACACCACTGTGACCCCCTATTTTTTTCACATTCTTCAAGAATTTTTTTTTGTGGGGAAAAAAGAGATATTCGAAAATTTTTTTTTGGGTTTTGTTCCTTGTTTATTAATGTATCAAAAAACATTTTTTTCACATTTTTCACGCCGCATGGTGGCGCTGGGGAAGCTCTCGCATCATCTCCGCAGTGGTTCGCGGCACGCAGCAGAACTCTCTTCAACGTCGATCTGAAAAAAATACCGAGTGTTTTCGTTAATAATATGATATTTTGAAGAGAAGTACATAGGGATTTGGAAAAATATTGATTTTTTAAAAATAGGTACGCCTTTGAAATTAAAGAATGATTTTTGAGCAAAATTTCTCGTCGAAAATAGGCTATAACTTTTATAATTATTGAGATATCGAAAAAATCCTATGTACTTCTCTAGATAATCTACTTTTATTGATACAGTAAAAATTTGAAGTCGATCGGATAAAAATTGCTCGAATTCCACTGCCACGAACACCACGACTCGGCTCCTTCCGGGCAATCGTCATGTTGTGGCTCACTGTCTGTGGACATTTTATGTTTGATAGTTGCCCAAATTGCCTTCCTCATTTTGTCAACATCATCGCTGTTCCTCCGAATAGCCAAGCTGTAATATGTGCTCAACTCGTCAATCAATTTTCCGGTGAGCTTTCCTCTGCCAGACAATCCTTTTTTTTCACGATTTCGCGGAGGCGCGTCCCCATACGTTTTTGGACATGATCGATGCACTCTTTTTTTTAATATCGAAACCGTCGTATGGATGGCTATTCGATATGCCCAGAAACGTTTTAGAATCGCCGTCACCAGCGCCCAGCTGCGCGGGACCCCGAGCATCGCGGATCGCTGCACCGCTCCACAAAATATTCAATATCTACGAAAATAATTATTTTTTCGACCTGGGTCCAACGGCATTTCAATCTTAAAAGTATTTTAGATTTTTTAAAATGGTTTTCAAAAAATCGATTTTTTGAAGCCGTCACAGTGGTGTTGTCCCTTAATTCGAGTAAACCGGGAGATAGTTCATAGGTCTTGTTCTTCACTAACATGAGCTTGTCGTCAAAAGTTACTGGTGAATCGCCGATCATTAGGATACTGTCCCTCATTTTGCGAACACCGTACGAGTCATCCAGCTCTTTTTTTTCACTCGTCTCAAACATTCGTAGGTACTGCTGTACAAGCGGTTCGATGGGAGATACTTTAAATGTTTCTTGCACAACAGATGAATCCTTGCCGAACGATGAATCCTTGTCAGATGATGAATCCTTATTGGAAGATAAATCTGATATTTGTTGTTGATAATCGTCGTCATCTTCATGCGCAGTTCTAAATGTATTATCTAAATCTCCCTCCTCTTCCTTAAAGGCTGGTTTCTCCTCCTCCTCCTCTTCTCGTTTCAGTTTTTCCTTCTTAATATTTTCCAGCTTCGTCGACTGATCAACTAGCTTTTGCAATGGAGTTACCACTGGTTTGAAAACTTCGCTCAGTTCCTTCTCAGTTGTGATTTTCCCCATTTTCAACATTTTATGCTTCCGATGAATCGCATTGCTCGCGCTTCCGATTTCACGCAATACATTTTTCTCTTTATTGAGGTTAGCACTCTGCATATTGACACCAGTGAGTTTCAACCTCGATTGCGCTTATGTCTTTCAAGATCGCAAATTTATAAAATAGTCAAAACCCTTCCTGTAGCGACCCTCATTCAGCTCTCTGTTCTTGTCTATCACAACAAATCCATATTTACTCTCGTTCCAACACATCGAACACAGATCCTTAAACTGCGTATATGACATATCGGTATTGACATGGTCATAGTAGATATGCTTCAAGTTCATTTCATCCTGACGAAACAGTACCAGTAGATTAGTATTATCGCGTACGAGATGTTTAGGAATATGCGCATATGTTTGACAGAGATAAAAGTAGTCAACATCTCTGTGCCGACCCATGCAAAAGAAGGCTCTCATGTTATCCTGCTTCTCACAGGCCACATCGTCGAAAATCACGATGGAGTTTGGCTTAGTGTCCTCCGGTTTGATCACTTGCTCATGATCCGCGAAAGGAAAGTATCCCACTTCTTTCACAGTTTCAAGTAGACGCTTGAGAAATTTGTATTTCGGTTGATTCAGGGAATTTGAATATATATATATATATATATATATATATATATATATATATATATTGTAACATGATTTTCCCGGCTCGGGTCCATCTGTCCCTTCTGAACTCCTCCGCAATTCCTCCCCGGACCATCGTGACCCGGCTGGAGCGGACTGGGCGCCAGGTACGAACGTACCGCCGGTGAAACCGACTTTCTGTTTGTCCACTCCGGCGCGGATGCGGCGGACGAGATAATCCCAGGGGTTACGAGGATTCAGGGTGGTCCGACTACTCAGCTCGACTGAGATACTTAGGGGTAGAGGGGCTGGTTCGGGGCGAGAGTAAGGAATCGGGTCTAACGAAAGAAAATAGACAAAGACTAATAACTTTAGTTTAAGCAACGATTTATTCAGGTAAACTCGACGATTAGCGAAGCGCAGGTAGTTGAAGCCCAAAGGCAGGTAGTGGAGGCGACTGAACATGAAAACACTAAACTCAACTCAATAATAACGCGAACTAAAAGAAACGGTAATGGAAACACGAAGATAGGTAGTAGTAAGCAATCTACCCGACAAATAATCCCGAGAGCATTAAACGATGATGTAGTTGGTGTGCGCGACACTAACCCAGGTAGTTTGACCGAGTTTCACGTAGCTAAGGCCCGAAAGCAGGTAGCAAAGGTAACTTATCACAAAATTAATTAAACCACTGACGTAATAACGGAGTTAGTGTGCCCGACACTAACTCAGGTAGTTTGACCGAGTTTCAGGTAGCTAAGGCTCGAGAGCAGGTAGTAAAGGTAACTTATCACAAAATTAATTAAACAACTGACATAATAACGGAGTTAGTGTGCACGACACTAACCCAGGTAGTTCGACCGAGTTTCACGTAGCTAAGGCCCGAAAGCAGGTAGCAAAGGCAACTTATCACAAAATTAATTAAACAAATGAAATAATAATAGAGTTAGTGTGCACAACACTAACTCAGGTAATTTAATCGAAATTTAGGTAGTCACGGCTCGGAGGCAGGTAGTGCCGGCGATTTTACCCGGAACGACATATATGAAATAATATTTCGAGATAAAAGAAATACAAAAATTGGGTGAAATAAACTCGAGAACAAAATACTGAAGGGATCCGAGGCAAATTAGGATGATAACAATGCCTAACGTACTCGAGGCCGAGTGAGAGAGAGATAGCACGAAGACAAACCGGCGCGACGCGCTCGCGGCCGGCCTTGAACGCGTAACACAAAATTGCGACGAGATACAATAGCCTAGACTGGCCAATATCATACTATAAAATTACTCATTAAAATTTATATATTATTTATCGTAGTCGATAAAAATTGAATAACGAAAATAAAAGAATATCGCGAGTCACCAAGGGGGGGTTCGACGAAAAATTGGGTACTCAAAAAAAACTCAATAATTAGGAGAGAATGAAGACAAAAGAGCCACATTCCCGCTCGAATATCATCCTCATTCTTCCACGCCAACGATAAATGGCAAAACTCTAAAAATTAATACTTAAAACCCCAATAATCCGACGAATCGGAGAAAGTAGAGGAACGGGCTTACCGAGGCGAAATCTCTCCACACGTGGTAGTTGAGGGCTCAGGAGCTCGGTGAGACAGCAACTCGCCGGTGGGACACAATTACGAAGAATCAATGTTCTAACGCCTCGGTAAGGCTCCGCGCTCTCGTTGTTTCTCCCCACCACTCGAGGACCGCCGGACCTCGCTCTCGCGCCTCTGTTGCGAGTTAGCCGAAATTCTCGGCGTCGCGTCGAAATTAATACGCGGGAATTTCGAACGGTGTCCTCGCTCGGATCCCACCTCCAGCGAGCTTTCCACGCTGCAGGAGCTTTTCCTCTTGGGGACCCGGCCGATGTCCGACTGAAAGGTGGAGGGGAGACCTCCCTCGTGACGCGAGGCGTCCCTCCGCGTCACGGTGGATCCGCTATACCACCAGGCGAAACAGCACCTCCACCTCAGGGAATCCCAGGTCCCACCCGACGAGGCGCCGTTGCACACGGGCTGTAGCTCCTGCAGGCGTGGAGGCGAACGGGGCAACTCTCGGTTGCTACGGTGAGAAAGCCACGGGCGGCGTTCAATAATGGCCGATATCCGGCGCGGTCTTTCGACCGTTCGCTGGTTGGACTCTGGTGACCGAGAACAACGCCTGGAGGAGTGAGATCGTTGCAAAGGAACCGCTGAAATCAAAGCGAGCTGAGTCGCGAGGACGGTGACCGGAACGACACTCGAGGGCGATGCAATACGGTACTCGATAATGACGTGACTTCCTTTCTCTCTCTCGCTCTCTCGCGAGCACAAATTTTAGCGATTAACGCAGGTAATGAGATTCCCGAAGGACGGATCCAGGTAACTTAAAACTAAAATTATAATTATGACAGAAATCCTCGTAGCGTTCCCCACGGCGAGTCGCAGAGCGGCGTCACAATGGACCGGACCTCCGGTCTACTGGTCGATCAATCCGTGCGGGTGACGTGGCCAAAAATGTCACGTTACAATATATATATATATATATATATATATATATATATTGTAACGGGGCATACTCTCCGGAGCCCCGCTACCTCCAGCGACGCCATCTACCAAGGATATCTGAAACAAAATATATAAATAATAATAACAATTTTCAACAATTTATTCAATAATACAATAAACAAACAATAGATGGACTTGTTTCTCATATATGATAAATAGGGTACGGGATAATAAATAAGAGGATA
The DNA here is from genome assembly GCA_963989365.1 of Rhimphoctona megacephalus. Lineage (NCBI taxonomy): Eukaryota > Metazoa > Arthropoda > Insecta > Hymenoptera > Ichneumonidae > Rhimphoctona > Rhimphoctona megacephalus. Next base: position 18,155,485 of record OZ022421.1, read on the forward strand.
AATGGAAGGAAGGAATTCTTATTCTGCTTTTCAATACAAGATCCAATACGGATTCCTGACCGAAACGCTAGTGGGCACCTAAACAGAATTTCTGTTAGAAGGAGTTAACGAAACGTTCAGTAAAGGAATTAATTGAGGAACTTAAGGAAAGGAAAATAGGAATTGTGCATCTTTTCGATACAAGATCCGATACGGATTCCTGAACGAAACGCTAGTGGGCACCTAGACAGATTTTCTGCCAGAAGGAGTTAACGAAACGTTGAGGAAAGGAATTAATTGAGGAGCTTAAGAAAAAGGAGTACAAAAAGTGCCAAATCAAACGACGAGAGCCGGAGAACTGACTCGGCGGTAAAACAAAGGCAACTTTGCTTATAAAGCCAAGACAGCGCTTAAGCGATCGCCTTTGGATTTGGAATAAGGATAAAAGGGATTTATTAATGATGGTAAATTAAAAACTTACCAGAAATAAATCCATTCCTGCCAGAATCTGTTGTTGAGAGCATAGGAAGTATAGAGAGCGGACCGTTCATTTGTTGCGTAAAGGGTTCTTGTAGATTTTCCTTTTTCATCTGTATCTCCTTCGGGACGTATCTGCCAGGGGATTTCAAAAAGTATTAATAAAAATAATAGAAATAATAAATTGAGGAACTGGGAAGGGAGTAAGAATCTCAAGGATCGGGAGTAAAGATTTAAAAATCTCAGAAAGAGAAAATTGAGAGTCAGAAAGATTCTCCAGACTCAACAATTAAGAATTGGGAGGGTAGACGGAATCACTGCAAACTGCGTCAGTTTGAGTAAATTAAGGAAAAGGAATAAAATAATAAGGAATAAGGAACAAAAATCGTGTCACAGCGGTGACGGCTCACACACACAACAACATAACAACAGAAAACGGCGAGAAAAACGAAAATTGTATTCGAAAAACACAGTAACTGCACACTTTTGTCCAAAACAACAATAGAAACAAACGCGAGTCCAAGATAACACTCATATTTATTGAATTTGTTAATAATTTTAAAATTAAATCGAGCGGAAGTCACAACGGTGACCACACATACACAACAACACTACCGTATCACGAAATAAAACGCAGATAAATCACAAAATAGTACCACAATTAAAACAACACTTCACAAATTTGTTTAATGCACATACACGAACAAACGCGGCGTCATTAGAACATTGAAATTTTAATAATTGTATAATTATCGCGAAAACAAAATCTGACTCGAACGCGAGAGACACACGTACACGGGGGCAGCCATATTGTCAAGCACGAATCGAAAATATCATCGATCGGACTATTGATCCGCGGCGCCACCGTATAAGCGGAGAATTATGTAAAGTCACCAGCGTAACTAGAAAGCATAGACTCTGAAGTTGTCATAGTCAGAGAACTAGGGAAAATTATCGAGAATATTCTCACAATCACCGCGTATAAATTATTGTACATTAGAATTTAAGAATATTATTATTGTAAATGGGAAATTGGGGGTTGAATGAATAAACATATATTTGTAAATGATTTATTCCTAACATACGGTTTTAATTAATTTATTCCTTATTCGAGTCCTGAACCTACATAAAAATTATATTGAAAAATTCCACAAACGTTTCATTTGGCGCCCAACGTGGGGCCCGATAAGATTAAAGAAAAACTCGGTTAGGAACAAATCACATACAAATTAAAGTCGAAATCAAAAGGCTGAAATTAAAATTTTCTTTTATTATTATTATTATTATTTATTCACAAAATAATTTATTAAATTGAAACTAAGAAAGAATAGTCTGAAAATAAGAACAAAAATGTCGTCAGAAGAGAAAGATACTATGCAGTGGGAATCGACGTCAGCAGAGGCGCTGTTAGACGCGGCGAAAAAGAGAAACAAACCGGAGATGGGTCGAATCTCAAATATACAGCCTACAGAGGAGGAAAATAACCAGGGACATGTAACTTTTAACATCGATGAAGAAAATGGCACAACGGATATGCAAAAAGAGATAGATGAGTCAATTCAATTAATGCTAAGAGAGATAAAAGAATTAAAAAATGAACAAAACAGAGAAAGGATTATGACGACTTCAAATATTAACGATTTAGATGAGAAATGTGTCTTAAGATGTCGGCAAACACAAGAACTCTCTCGTCAAGAATTTCAAGACGAAATAGATAGAGTGGTGGCCCAAACAGACAGAAAACTCACCATATCCCAAGATACATGCAGGACGAATTTGGAAGCCATGGATAATGACAGAAAAGCAGATTTCGATGACCTGGAGAAAAAATTACAAGAAGCAATGTGTAGCTTAGCTAAATTTCAAGAGGTTTCAAAAGGTACTTTATCCTTAGCCAAGAATAATAAGGCACGGATTGAGGTTTGTGAGGAGGAAATAAGAACTAAACTCTCACAAACCATGAGCATAACCCAAGGGGGACTCAACATGAGTCAAATGTATGCTGCCAAACAACGACCTCCAACTTTCAATGGTGATGGAAGAGAACGACCAATACGGTATCTTAAGGAGTTCCAACAATTTTGGCGGATTACCGGAAATACCGATTTGCACTACCTTATCACTCAATCTTTGAAAGACGCAGCTAAGGATTGGTGGCGAGTAGTCGAAGATGATGTGCACACAATCGACGACTTTTCTCAAAAATTCAAACTGAGATATTGGAGTCGAGAAATTCAAGACAAGATAAGTCGAAATCTTGAATTCGGGGCGTATGAATTTGATGGCCACAAGGCAACGCGGGCTGAATACGCGACCCGAATATTTGGCAACGCTAAGGACCTCAGTAAGAATTTAACCAATGAGGAAATTATTCGTTACTTGAGTAATCATTTCAACGAAACAGTGAGGTCAGCCGTACAAATTGGCACGGTTAAAACAATTGAGGGTTTTCTTGAGCTACTGGAAAGTCTTGATGGAGCAGGACCACTCAACGCTCAACGAGGCAAGAGCAATGCGAATCAAGGAGGATTCCATAATAACCCGGTTCCACAAAAGAATTCCCAAGGACAAGGGCGTTTACCGAGTAACAACAATTACCAAGGGAATCAATGGAGAGGACAAACAAACCAAGGGTGGGGAAATAAACAGTGGCAAAATACCAACAATCCACCACAACAAAAATGGCAACCACCACAGAACAACATGCCAAACATGACAGCTCAACCCTGGGGAAATCAAGGATGGAGTCAAAATACAAGTTCAGGCCAAAATCCTTTGGAGTGGACATCTCCAACCTCGCAAGCGCTACAAGAAGCCTCTCCTAAGAGCCAAGGCGGCCCATACGTTGGTCAACCAAACCCATATATCAAAAGTAATCAGGACCAGGGAAACGCTTAACCGTTGCGCCCGAAACTATGGCAGTGCAATTAACAGAGCCACAACGAGGCGCAACGGAAGAAGAACTCATAGAAAAAGAATTAGAAGAAACTAGAAAACGAAAAAAACGTAATGAAAATAAGAGAATGAAAAAGAAGATAAAGAAGAAGGATGAAACGGAAATCAAGAACAACATCGACTCAGTGGAAGGAAAAGAAATAGTGGTTTTGAAAAATCTCAAAGTCACTGAAGGATCAAACCAGAAGAACGAAGAACGAGGGAATTCAAGAAAGAACACGGGAACAATCGAATCACAATATGAAAGCCCAAGAGATTATTTGATGGAAGATGGATTGACGAAAGTTAAGGACAATGACATGTTTCCCAAATGTCCCGTGCTAACTATTGGACTGGAGGGAACCGAGGTTGAGATGTTACTCGATAGTGGCAGCGAAATCTCATGTGTGTCACAAGACTATTACGACCAATTTGAGTCGGAATTCCGAGGATGCCCAAAACTCCCTGTTGTCGGTGGAGAAGTGCGAGGAGCGTTTAGCGGAAATAAAAGCCGTATAAAACAGCAAGTCTTACAAGGAAAGGTACTTTGGTGTCCCCCTCCGATTTTGATAATTTTTATATATGTTATAGTCCATCGAAAATTAAGAGACACGTAATTTTTTTTATCGGCTTAAAGTTATTTTTAAGGGGTGAAATCGACCCCCAAAGTTGAGCATGTTTTGCATCTGGTAGAGTGTTTCATATAGAAGCACTTAACCGATCGTAACGAAACCAATTGCAAAACGTTTTTCACGTCAAATAACCTGTATATAATGTTCAACTTCTTATGCACCCCTATTACATGGGGATGATTCACCCCCGAATATCCAGAATTCTTTTGTATAAAAAAAACTTGCAATCCGATTTCAATAAAACAAACGCCATTTTGCAGAGCAAAAAAAATAAAATTGACGTATTTTTGGGTTTTTCTCAGATTAAAAAAATTAAGGGGGTAAAACACCCTTAAAATGTCAAATTTCATTTTGAGCACTGTCCCCTTCCGATTTCAATATTTTTTTTATAAAATGTAGCTTATCGAAAAATAAGACCACCTATTATTTTTATTGGCTCAAAATTATTTTTAAGGCGTGAAATCAACCCCCAAAGTTGGGCATGTTTTGCATCTGGTAGAGTGTTTCATATAGAAGCACTCAACCGATCGTAACGAAACCAATTGCAAAACGTTTTTCACGTCAAATAACCTGTATATAATGTTCAACTTCTTATGCACCCTTACTTACTGCAGGGGGCTGAACCACCCCCTGACATTCATAATTTTTTGTATAAAAGAAAAATTGTCATTCGATTTCAATGGAAAAACCAACATTTTGAAAAGCAAAAAAAAATTATAGTGAATGTGTCTAGATTTTTCGAATAAAAAAAATTAAGGGGGTAAAACACCCCTAAAATCTCAAATGTCATTTTGCGCACTTAAATGATAAAATTCAATTCAATTGGTCTCATTATCATTGCGTATCGACTTATATGCTAAATAATATTTATTTCGCATGTACATCCGCTGCCCTTCTGACATGCTTCACGTTTATAAAGAAGTGTTGGTATCCGTTCTATTTATATAAGTTTCTATTTTGAACGATTTACGAAAATAAAAAAAAACTCAAATATCAAAAGAGTCGCATCAGCAATTCACCGCCCAGAATGTAAACAAAGCTGGCTCATGCCTTGCCATATTCTTATTCATATCAAGAACCGCTATAGTGGCTCGACCCCAAGTATTCTTGAAAAAGCCAGTTCGCTCAGGCTAATGTTTGAGGTATATCCGAAAACCAAATAAAAATGCTGTTTTCGTGGTGATGTCAGATCAAACCGCCCACTCAAGATGAAAAAGGTAAAACTGACTTTATATTATTCCAGAAGTTAAGTTGCTGTTCGACTGTTGATCAGTCATTATCGTGTCCGCTATCGTGAATACCGTATTGTTATTAACATGTCCATCAATCCAATGAACGTAATAAGACTGTTGTTTCTTACATTCGAGGTAATGAACATTCCTGACAGTCCTGTTAACAATAATGAAGTGGAATTGAAAGAGAGTTTCGCGGAAATTCTGAAGGCCTCTATGGCAGAGTTCAATCAGTTAGAAATCGTCGAAGATACGACATTAGATTTTCAAGAACCGTTTAGAGATGTCATAGTAGAACCTGTCGAAGATAATGACATCGAATGGGGTCTTGGAGAATCTCCATTAAGCCCTGAAACGTGTACTGACGATGAAGAAGATTTGAGCTACGACTACAAACAAAGAGCTGTTGAGTACTGGAGAAGTGCAAAAACGAAACAAAATAGGAAAATAGAAACAGTCCAAAACCGATTTAAACTCGTTAAATCTGTGCGCCAATTAAGGCGCTGGGCTCAACAAATTAATAAAGGCGGAACTTACAAGGAAAAATTGTCGCGCATTTCTGAATATACAATCGATAATTTAAAAAGCGCCATAGAAGCAGGTCTCATTGTACACGATATCGATCTTCGGAGATGGGCATTACAAGCCCAAAAATTGATTGGGCATGAGAATTTGCGTTTCAGGGCTTCGCCAACATGGATAAAAAAGTTTAAAAAAGTTCATCGAATAACAAGTAGAAAAATAAATAAATTCGTGACAAGAAAGACTCTCGAATCAAAGGACATATTACAAAACGATGCTAATAAATTTGTCTCCGCAGTTCAATTGAAAATTGAGGAATATGGCTTGGAAAATATTTATAATTCTGATCAAAGTGGTTTCCAATTAGAAGTCCATTCAGGGCGAACGTTAACAGAAGAAGGTACAAAACAAGTAGAATGCCTTGTACAATCCGTTTCAGCGACAACCCATAGCTACACCATCCAGCCGACAATATCAGCAGCAGGAAAATTGTTGTCACCTCTTCTGATAATTTTAAAAGAGCCATCCGGGCGGTTGGGGCCAATCGTAGAACGAACCATTTTTCGACCTCCCAATGTTTTTATAAGTGTTTCAAAATCTGGCAAGGCTACATCAGGTACGTTGGTATGTAATATTCAAATATAAAAAATAGATGTGCTATTAATTTTTACATATTGATTTATAGAACATTTCAAAGTATGGCTTCAAGAAGTGTTCTTCCCAAATGTCGGTGAGAAAAGTGTGCTTTTAATAGACTCATGGAGTGGACATTGCCCTAGTGTTGTCACGGAAGTTACACCACATAACAAAGAAATTGTTACAATGATCATACCGAAAGGAACAACAGGGAATATCCAGCCACTTGATGTCTTCGGATTTAGAATTTGGAAAAATTATGTCAGACATTTTTCAGACAGTGTCATGTTACTTGATTATGATTTAAGTCTACATTTACGAAATAATATAATCAAGCTGCAATCTCTAGTACATAATCAATTATCATCTCCGAGGTACGAAAATTTATTTCGATATGCCTGGTTCAAAAGTGGGTACATAGAAGAACGACCTGAGCATTTCGAAAATCCCGTTGAATTCGCTTTTGGTATGTCATCTCAAACACAATGTGAAATTGAAGGCTGCACAAATGTGGCTGTAGTAAGATGTTCATGGTGTAAAAAGTCACTTTGTTTCAAACATTTCTTCGAAGAACATCATTACTGTTCAAAATATAATCATTAAGTTCAGGAATGATAATTGAAACGAAAATTTGAATTGGAATCTATTTTTACTACATGAAAGATTTTAGCGCCTATGTATAACCTATATATATATATTTGTGTACAGACCATGTGTATACAAAAATAAAAAATCGTGAAGCTCACGACCACCGAAGATGTAGGAGTACTCAATTTTTCATATAATTAAAAAGCCGATGTACATGCGAAATAAATATTATTTAGCATATAAGTCGATACGCAATGATAATGAGACCAATTGAATTGAATTTTATCATTTAAGTGCGTAAAATGAAATTTGAGATTTTAGGGGTGTTTTACCCGCTTAATTTTTTTTATTGGAAAAATCTAGACACATTCACTATAATTTTTTTTTGCTTTTCAAAATGTTGGTTTTTCCATTGAAATCGAATGACAATTTTTCTTTTATACAAAAAATTATGAATGTCAGGGGGTGGTTCACCCCCCTGCAGTAAGTAAGGGTGCATAAGAAGTTGAACATTATATACAGGTTATTTGACGTGAAAAACGTTTTGCAATTGGTTTCGTTACGATCGGTTGAGTGCTTCTATATGAAACACTCTACCAGATGCAAAACATGCCCAACTTTGGGGGTTGATTTCACGCCTTAAAAATAATTTTGAGCCAATAAAAATAATAGGTGGTCTTATTTTTCGATAAGCTACATTTTATAAAAAAAATATTGAAATCGGAAGGGGACAGTGCTCAAAATGAAATTTGACATTTTAAGGGTGTTTTACCCCCTTAATTTTTTTAATCTGAGAAAAACCCAAAAATACGTCAATTTTATTTTTTTTGCTCTGCAAAATGGCGTTTGTTTTATTGAAATCGGATTGCAAGTTTTTTTTATACAAAAGAATTCTGGATATTCGGGGGTGAATCATCCCCATGTAATAGGGGTGCATAAGAAGTTGAACATTATATACAGGTTATTTGACGTGAAAAACGTTTTGCAATTGGTTTCGTTACGATCGGTTAAGTGCTTCTATATGAAACACTCTACCAGATGCAAAACATGCTCAACTTTGGGGGTCGATTTCACCCCTTAAAAATAACTTTAAGCCGATAAAAAAAATTACGTGTCTCTTAATTTTCGATGGACTATAACATATATAAAAATTATCAAAATCGGAGGGGGACACCAAAGTACCTTTCCTTGTTAGTAGAAGCACATGTCGAAGGAGTTAAGGGGTTTCTCCAGCTAATGATTGTACCGAAGCTAAGGAGAGACGCTCTACTCGGTATAGACGGAATGCTTTTATTAAAAATTCACATTGACACGGGTGACGGAGTAATACGCGTCAATAATCACGTCGCTCTTCAATTAAGCGGGGGACTATGGATTAAACCCATCGAAAGGTCGGAAATTGAACCACGGATAGTCATGGAAATCGTCCAAGCTTCAACAACGGAAGAGGAAATACTAACGGAAGACGAAGTAGATGGGAAGTTGAAGGAAACAGAAAATCTGCCAGATAATTTGAGAGGCCGTTTCAAAGATTTAATCTATCGGTACAGGCACATCTTCACAAAACGGCCAGGAAAAATGTCGGCGTATGTCCACAAATTGGTGATGAAGGACCCGGAACCGTACATGCACCGGTCGTATCCGATTCCCATGCAGTACCGTGAAAAAGTAAACCAGGAAATCCAAAGAATGCTTGGGCATGGGGTCATCGAACGAGCCACAAGTCGTTTCATAAATCCTATGGTCACCGTCATCAAGAAGGATGGTTCCGTTAGGCTCTGTTTAGACGCTCGACAGCTGAATCAGTATCTGGTGGAAGACCACGACTCCGCACCACCCACAGATGAAATTTTTCAACGCTGTGGGGGAATCAAGGTCATGTCAAGCCTCGACATGACCAGCAGTTTTTGGCAAATTCCGCTACACGAGGAATCACGAAAATATACTGCGTTTCTGCACGAAGGAAAGTGCTATCAATTCACAGTAACTCCCTTCGGTCTGAAAACAAGCACCGCAAGTCTAATTAAAGGATTGGATATCGTCCTGCAAGATATGGGCCAATCAGTTATCAATTTCGTGGATGATCTCTTGTGCGTGTCAAAAAGCCCAGAAGAACACTTAAATCATCTCGAGGCCCTATTTCAACGCATTCACGAGCACGGCATGACGTTGAATTTTAAAAAGTCAGCATTTTTTCATGAAAAAGTCGCGTTCCTGGGTCATATTCTAACGACCGAAGGAATAAGGCCACAACCCGAGAAAATACAGGCGATACACGAGTTCCCAACGCCAACAAACCTCAAACAATTAAGAGGATTTTTGGGACTCGTAAATTTCTACACAAAATTTACCAACAAACATGCCGCCGAAACAGTCCCACTCCTCGAGTTATTAAAGAAGGATGAAAAATGGGATTGGAATGAAAGACGAACAATAGCGTTTGAAAGGGCAAAACAGCTGTTCACTGATAGTGTGATATTAAGGCACGCCGACACAAAGAAACCGTATATCCTCACGACGGATGCTAGCGACTATGCCATTGGAGCAGTCCTAGGGCAAGAGGATGATAAAGGTGAAATCGGAGTCATAGCGTTCGCCAGCAGAACATTAAAAGGGGCGGAACTGGGTTACATTACCACAGAAAAAGAATTACTCGCTATCGTCTGGTCACTCCAAAAATTCCGGACATATCTCCTTGGGGCGAAGATCAAAATAATAACGGATCATAAAGCCCTAACCTTCATGAAAACGTGTAGATTTGTGGGGGACCGCTTACTCCGATGGGCGCTATTATTACAAGATTATGACCTCGAAGTTGAGCACTGCCCAGGAAAGAAAAATCAGGTGGCAGATATGCTAAGCAGACCATACGACAACAATGCTGAAAATGGAAAAGGAAGCCAAAGAAAAATTATCATAGCCGCCATCTTGGCCAGCGAGATCAGTCCCCAGCTACAGAAAAACCTCCAGAAAATTGGAGAAGCTCAAAGGGAAGATGAAACACTGGAAAAGCTCTGGAGAACAATAGAACAGGAAGGGGGGGAAACTCCGAAATACCGAATTATCGATGACTGTCTGTTAAAATACACGAGGACAGGACGGTGGAAAATCATGATCCCAGATAATATGATTGACTACCTGATTGAAGATTTCCACTCCATATACGGACATCAAGGGGCCCGTAAGATGTTCCGAATGTTTGACGAAGATTTTGCGTATCCTCACCTGGCTAGAAAAACTAGACAAATCATATCCCAGTGTGATAAATGTCAAAGGAACAAGGTACCAACGCAAACTAATTATGCCAAACTACAAAATATCATACCTGATGGTCCGGGGGACTTATTGTCCATCGATTTTTTTGGTCCACTCCCAACGTCAAAAGGGGGAGTCAAACACATTTTGGTAACAATTGATGCATTTACCAAATTTGTAAAGCTGTATGCAATAAAGAAAGCTAATGCAACGACCACCATAAGAAAAATCTTCAACGAATACGTACCGCAGTACGGAAAACCCAAAAGGATACAATTTGATCATGGTACCCAATTTACGTCAAAATTGTGGCTAAATTATTTGGAAAAAGAAGGGGTAAAAGGGATTTTTTCATCAATCCGACACCCACAAGGAAACATCGTCGAACGAGTCAATCGAGAATTAGCCCGATTTTTCAGAACATTCCTGGAAGAAAAACATGCAGGATGGTCAAAATGGCTACCAGTGATTGAAACATGTATAAACGATGTACACCATGAGACCACGGAAATGACTCCGACTGAATTACAAACGAAAAAGAAACCTTATCGGATCTGGAGAGAATGGATTACAGCATTAAAGGATGAAGACGTCGATAGACTAACCTACGAAGAAAAAATAGCAGCAGTAAAAGAAAGGATTATTCGTAAAGGACAACTTCGTGCGGAAAGGTTTAATGCAACACACAAAACAACAAGCTTCGAGGAAGGAGAATTGGTCCTTGTACGAGCATTAAATGTCTCAGATCCAAGTAAAAATCTTACAGCGAAATTTATGCCATTATATGAAGGACCTTACCTTATTCACAAATGTGTGGGTATTGCCACTTATCTTTTGCAAGATCCTACAACGAAAAAAGATCGAGGAAAGTTCCATGGGTGTTTATTAAAAAGATATATTCAAAAAGATAATCAAGATGACAAAACGGAACGAGAAAATGAAATGTGACAAAAGGGAGCGACAACGCCACACAGTGATAAGGATAAGAAGTAAGATATCACTAGGATCAAGATCGATGAGATAACACCCTAAATCATCGATTATGCAAATTAGAGGGCTATAAAAGGAGCTGATAGGCCGAATATTTCCCCTTTTCAAACCGGAAGTCAATGAACATGGCCAACCATAAAGTGAATTTAGTGAAAACTGAAAAGATAGAAATAAAACTAAGTCATAAATTAAAACAAACGGAAAAACGAAAATTAAAGAGGCAAAAGACGAGAAAAGATAAGAAAGAAGAAGAAAGTGAAAAAGGAATCATCGTGGACCACCCTGAGGACGAATATTACCTCAAGATTATCACCGATGGAAACGTTAAAGGGTGGTATCCTGGAAAATCTTTGGACATGTAAAACGAGTAATCATCATAATAATCATTACAATTACCGGAAACCGTTAAGAAAATTTTCATCAGTCTCTCTGCACAAGTGCTATCGACAACTAAACATCTCAATCACAAAAATGTACTTCGAAAATTACCATACCGAAGAACTTGTTGGTCCTTACAATAAAGTTAAAATTATCGGAGTAATAAATCCGGAACAAGTATGTTTACATATACACGAGGAAAACGGGCGTCTTGAAAGTATCCTCTTCGCGATCAACGAGATCCAGCCAGACCACGGAGAAGTGCACTCAATCCTCGAAGAGGAGATATACCCGGGGAAGGCTCTATTGTACCGTGAGGAGGGGCCAACGCATTACCGAGCGACCGTAATAAAAAATTTAGAAAAAAAAATTATAATCTGGTTGGGTGACTATGGGCGTGAAATCGAAACCACACAAGAGCAACTTTTTACTGCACCACGATGGACTTTTGGCGTCGCCTATCAAGCCATAATTTGTGGAATACGAGGAATCAAACCGATCCGAAGAAGGTACAGCGAAAAAAACATCCAGACTGCTCGCACGTTCGTCGATGACGTCACCTGGACTTTGGAGATCGAAGCTGAGGAGACAGGGGCGGATGCTATTTGGGGACGGCTACGTCTGAATACAGATCACCCAGCAACACGAATTGACTACACAGAACTGATGTGTGGACTATTCGCCTGCCGTAATTCAGAAGTATTTACACCCTTCAAATTTCAAACACCCGGTCCCATCTTCGGGAGCGTATATGAACATATCGAAAAACTGCAAAATTTCTCACACGAAGAGATACAGCCGGGAGCTTCATCAGAGACAAATGATGAGGGAAGAGACACCATTAACAGCAGTGACGAGGACGAGGACGAGGACGAGGAGGTGATATACCCCATTGAGACTCCAGAGAATATTGAGCTCCTACAAAGCTGGGGAGTCATCGAAGGCCCGAACTCGGATGAGGAGCCAGAATCCGATGGCTATGAGTCGGGTGGCTCGTGCTAACAGAAAAACAAAGTTAAAAACATAGAAAAATGTAAATATATAAATAAAAGAGAAAATAGGGAGAAAAAGGAGAAAAAGGTGGCTCAGCGTTTTATTTTATAAGCGTGTGAAAAACAAATAAATTTTTTTTATTTTATATTCTAAGCGTGCGAAAAATCAATTTTATTTGGCGTGCGAGAACTTAAAAAAGTATTTTTTTTTTACAAAGCGGGCGAAAAAGCAAAACATAAATTTTTTTTTATTGCGTGCGATAAAACAATAGAAATTTTTGTTTAGAACATAAAAATTTTACAAAAACAGGCGAAAATTCAACATAAAAATTTTTTCTTTTATATAAAGCGTGTTAGAATTAAAAGAGTTTTTTTTTTATGCAAAAATCATATTTTTTTTATATAATAAAAGAAACAAAATCAAATAAATTATAAGCGTTAAATAAAAAGCAAGCAAAAAGAAAAGAAACTTAATTAAATAAATAGGATAGGGAGGATTTTTCTTCGCCTCGCTGCGGTGATGACTTGGCTCGGCGGCGAAGAATCCTGGGGGACAATGTAACGGGGCATACTCTCCGGAGCCCCGCTACCTCCAGCGACGCCATCTACCAAGGATATCTGAAACAAAATATATAAATAATAATAACAATTTTCAACAATTTATTCAATAATACAATAAACAAACAATAGATGGACTTGTTTCTCATATATGATAAATAGGGTACGGGATAATAAATAAGAGGATAAATGGAAGGAAGGAATTCTTATTCTGCTTTTCAATACAAGATCCAATACGGATTCCTGACCGAAACGCTAGTGGGCACCTAAACAGAATTTCTGTTAGAAGGAGTTAACGAAACGTTGAGTAAAGGAATTAATTGAGGAACTTAAGGAAAGGAAAATAGGAATTGTGCATCTTTTCGATACAAGATCCGATACGGATTCCTGAACGAAACGCTAGTGGGCACCTAGACAGATTTTCTGCCAGAAGGAGTTAACGAAACGTTGAGGAAAGGAATTAATTGAGGAGCTTAAGAAAAAGGAGTACAAAAAGTGCCAAATCAAACGACGAGAGCCGGAGAACTGACTCGGCGGTAAAACAAAGGCAACTTTGCTTATAAAGCCAAGACAGCGCTTAAGCGATCGCCTTTGGATTTGGAATAAGGATAAAAGGGATTTATTAATGATGGTAAATTAAAAACTTACCAGAAATAAATCCATTCCTGCCAGAATCTGTTGTTGAGAGCATAGGAAGTATAGAGAGCGGACCGTTCATTTGTTGCGTAAAGGGTTCTTGTAGATTTTCCTTTTTCATCTGTATCTCCTTCGGGACGTATCTGCCAGGGGATTTCAAAAAGTATTAATAAAAATAATAGAAATAATAAATTGAGGAACTGGGAAGGGAGTAAGAATCTCAAGGATCGGGAGTAAAGATTTAAAAATCTCAGAAAGAGAAAATTGAGAGTCAGAAAGATTCTCCAGACTCAACAATTAAGAATTGGGAGGGTAGACGGAATCACTGCAAACTGCGTCAGTTTGAGTAAATTAAGGAAAAGGAATAAAATAATAAGGAATAAGGAACAAAAATCGTGTCACAGCGGTGACGGCACACACACACAACAACATAACAACAGAAAACGGCGAGAAAAACGAAAATTGTATTCGAAAAACACAGTAACTGCACACTTTTGTCCAAAACAACAATAGAAACAAACGCGAGTCCAAGATAACACTCATATTTATTGAATTTGTTAATAATTTTAAAATTAAGTCGAGCGGAAGTCACAACGGTGACCACACATACACAACAACACTACCGTATCACGAAATAAAACGCAGATAAATCACAAAATAGTACCACAATTAAAACAACACTTCACAAATTTGTTTAATGCACATACACGAACAAACGCGGCGTCATTAGAACATTGAAATTTTAATAATTGTATAATTATCGCGAAAACAAAATCTGACTCGAACGCGAGAGACACACGTACACGGGGGCAGCCATATTGTCAAGCACGAATCGAAAATATCATCGATCGGACTATTGATCCGCGGCGCCACCGTATAAGCGGAGAATTATGTAAAGTCACCAGCGTAACTAGAAAGCATAGACTCTGAAGTTGTCATAGTCAGAGAACTAGGGAAAATTATCGAGAATATTCTCACAATCACCGCGTATAAATTATTTTTACATTAGAATTTAAGAATATTATTATTGTAAATGGGAAATTGGGGGTTGAATGAATAAACATATATTTGTAAATGATTTATTCCTAACATACGGTTTTAATTAATTTATTCCTTATTCGAGTCCTGAACCTACATAAAAATTATATTGAAAAATTCCACAAACGTTTCAATATATATATATATATATATATATAAATACATTCTCAAATCTCAAACCATTAGGATGTGTTATGAGGGTGAGAAGAGCATTGGTCTTTCCACAATTGGATGGACCACAAAATACTGCACGCACGCTGCTTGGTAACAAATCTCCATGACGTCTCTCTCGTACATTCTGTTGTACAAGCTCGTCAAAATTCTTCATAGGTACTTTGGATGATTGATCACTGAACCTCATCTTGCGAATGACTGACGTCAAACGCATGAATGATACCTTTATAAAGGGAACATGATATAAGTACTACGTGCTCCCAAATTTTTTTTCAGCATCACTTTGTACTTTCTACGAATAGGATCGTGTGCGGAGCGATATGAGTAATTCAAGAGATTCATACAATCCCATCGCTAAAAGCTTGAAAAAAATTGCGAAAGAGGTGCATCAACGGTGGCCTCCTTCTAATCCCTCCGATGTGAATGTTGGGAAGATCACGGGAAGTCAATCATTAGCAGGAAAAGTCGATCCTGGACGATACGGTACTATAGGCGATAAAAAGAAATAGGCTATAAATAGAACATTCCGAAGAAACCATTGCTCAGTCTTGAACGATTCGTCATTAGGTTATGATCGTGCATAAGCGCGGCAAAGGATTTGTAAACGATCTGATTAATAAGCTTTCTGTCAAGTTACACGTCCCTGGATACCAATACTGCGGTCCTGGTACTAAATTGGCAAAGAGACTTGCACGAGGTGATCCGGGAATCAATCCGCTTGACGCTGCGTGCCAAGAGCACGATATCGCATACTCGAAGAATCGATATAACCTCTCTGCTGAACACACAGCAGACAGAATCCTTACGGAGAAGGCTTGGAAACGTGTTCTCGCTGAAGACGCGAGTCTTGGTGAAAAGGCAACGATTTGGGCTGTTGCGAATACGATGAAAGCTAAAACAAAACTCGGTATGGGTATTAAGAAGAAGAAGAAAGTGTCACTAAAGCGTATTATTCGAGCGGCAAAAACTTCAATGGTGCCGGGTGCCAATGCTGTCAAATCAGCTCTGGAGGGCGCCCGTGCAGCTGTGACAAATGCTGGCGGTAAGAGGAATATCCAATCACCATGGATCCTGCCTGTACCCGCCAAAATCGGAGGATTCTTGCCATTTCTTATACCCATTTTTACTGGACTGAGTGCCACTGGAGCTCTTGCTGGTGGCGCAGCGGGCATTGCTAAAGCTGTAAATGATACCAATGTTGAGAAACGTGCTCTCGAAGAGAGTAAGCGTCACAATAATGCAATGGAACCGATTGCGCTGGGCAAAGGACTGTACCTCAAGCCCTATAAAAATGGAATGGGTCTCCGTCTAAAAAACGTGTAAGGCTACCACATCGAGCACTCACTGATTACGATTTATCGAGGTTTGCTAAAAACATGGAAATTCCACATTTTCGTGGTGTTTATATGAGAAATGCATTGCCCAAGGGTGGACCTCGAAAATATGAATCAGCTATAGTGAACCTCGATGATAAAGAAGGTCCTGCACGTACGCACACATTGGGTTGCGTACGAGAAAAAGAAAAACAAAGTTGTTTAATTCGATAGCTTTGGCAACCTACAACCACCGCCAGATTTAATGAAATATCTCGGCGTTGGTAGAACCGTAAATTACAATCATGAAAAATATCAGGATTATGACACAGTAATATGCGGACACTTGTGTCTCAAGTTCCTAAATGGAGAACTATAAAAAGAGCTCTCACGTGATACTTGGTATCAGTTTAGCATCAGACGCGATGGGTGATTCTTTTACGCTAACACTATCGGGCACATCGTCGATACTCGAGGCTTACTATTTTCCTCCAATTGAATTGTCACCATTAAAAAATTATACTCTGGGTCTCGTGGAGCTGCTGATCTTCAACTCTATTCCTAATATCCACGTGGGAAATAACAAGTTCTATGTAGACAACGAGGTTATCACCATACCGACTGGAAGCTACGAAATTGGATATCTTCAAAATTATCTGCAAAAAGCGCTCTCCAATCGTAACATTTCTATCTTTTATTAGATCGGCTATAACATAGCCGATCTAAAGCCTAATAATAACACTCTGTGCAGTGAAATCAAGTGCAATCGTGATATAAATTTCGAGCCAAGCGATCCTTCAAGCCAGTATTACCCAAAAATTTGACTTATCAGTCACCATACTCAAGATCAATTCACTACGAGTAGAGTGTAACATACTGTAACGATCTGCAAGTCGGTGTCTGCCTAAGCGGTCATCAATCTAAATACAGGCTTCGCCTAAAGCTGCTTTATCTGACAGATCGTCAAAGCTACACATTAGTAACAGGCAATTTGTATCCTCTAACATCGAAAGCATGCGAAAAAAAAACAATGATCCCCTTTTCCAAAAATCTCTCCCTGGAAAAAAGGTTGCAATAAATCCCGTTTAAAATGCCGTGTATCAGAAATCTAATTCAAACAATTAATTCAAACTAGATTCGTTATTTTAGTATTGTTTTCTGTAAGTTATATCGATCTCAAAACATTCCTAGATCTATTTTCATCCGAACTGGATAATTTTTCTACAGTTACAAAATTTTCACTCCATTATACACCGTCCTAGAGGGTGGAAAAGTCGAGAGGTCGTCCCGAGAGGATAAGAGGCTAAGTCTCTCGTATCCCCTCAATGGGAGAGGAGGACTAATCTTTTTCTCTCTCGAACAGAAAAAAAAAGAAAATGTAAAGGGTCTGACCGCTTTGTCCGGCAAATACCGAGTTTTCGTCGCCATTTCAGTTTCTTGATTCTGTATATACTACACATGTATCTATACGTCAAAAAACTCCGTCTTTACATACTATATAAATACATACATACATACACACACATATATGTATATATATATATATATATATATATATATATATATATATATATATATACATTTATATTTGTCCCTTTTTTCTTGTCACGTATCACCCACGCGTATCACTCTCAAGTCTCGGCGATTTTCTTGCTGAATAAGTAGCGTGTGCGCTGTTCCACACGCTCTTTTCTTGAATACATACGGATCTTATATACGGCTTTTTCCCCCACTTTTTTCTTTCTTTTTCCAAGAGGGCGCGCGCGCGATCACTTCTCGGCATCAGAGCGAGAATAAGAGCCCGAGGGGTTTTTCTTTCTCTCTCTTCCTTGTTCGCGGATTTTTGCCGTCGGGAAGTTTATCACCCACCCTCTTCAAACCCTCTCCTGGTTCTCTACGTTTTTTTCACATGCTTCATATATATATATATACGCTTAGAAAAGTGAGGACGGTAAAAGGGCATCAGCTAGTATGGGCGACATCAGCCCAGGAAAATACCGGTATATTCAAGTCTGGTTCTTTCTGACTCTCATCGCGTAGCTTATACATAAGGCATTTCATGTTAAGTAAACAATCCACAATTCCAAGGTCATTTTTTCGATGGATAAATAACAACAATTTCATTCATTGATAAAGTAACTGAAAAAAGTTAAACGTTTGCTTCGTAGGATCAATATTACGTCAAAATGGTTAATTTATTAAATTAAATGTGTTTATGATTGCAAAGGTTGAGAGTACAAAATTGTGGAGCTGAAAAATGATTCCGCAGAGATTTTATATTTTTAAGACTTCGTATAAATGAACGATTTTGTATGACTCACTAATGAAAAATAAAAATAAATATATTGCACTTGATCGCGACGGAAAAAATGTTGGGCCAAAATTTTATAGCAAATAACGATTTGTTTTATTAATGGGAGTTGTAAATGACTTTTGAATTTTGATTGAGTGATATGACATGGAACAACCTGTGTATATAAATATATTAGGTATCGTATAGAGCTGACTAGTCGCTCGCTTTCGCATGAGGGTGGCACGAATTTGTCAAGCAATTCCCAGAGATCTCTCTTCGTGGACCTTTTCTCTCTCTTCTCTCCCTCCTCTCTCTCTCTCTCTCTCTCTCTCTCTCTCTCTCTGTGTCTCTCCCTCCCTCCCTCTCTCTCTCTCTTTGGCTATATATAAACGTTGATACCGCGGCTGGTGGATAGACTAAATCGAATTACCACAAAAACCCGCCTCCGTCCGCACTTCGACTCTCCCTTAACTTTCTCCTCTCAGTACATGCGCGCCAAGGGAGATGCAGACTTCTGGAATTTGCAGACGTTCCTTCTTTCCTGCTTCTCTCTCTCTCTCTCTCTTTCTCTCTCTCTCTCTCTCTCTCTCTCTCTTTCTCTCTATCCCTCCCCCTTCCTCTTTTTATGTATTTTATTCATCCTCGCAATTCTTGGACGATGTTTATTAAGGCTATCAATGAGATTTCACCTGAATGATATTATGTATGTATATACGTATTGTACATTCATACAAAAGTGTGTATGTATATGTATCGAGGAGAATAGCAATTACGCGTGAATACAACTGTCATTAGCCACGGACTTTTAATGGCCGAAAATACACGTTGCGTTCGCGATTCGACACACCCCTCTCTCGCGGGGGCTTTCACTTTGTGGAAACGTGTTCTTGATCGTTCATACGAATCGATTTATATTACGATGTCGTGCATCTATGTCTTCTCATTATTCCTTCTTGTGGGATTTACCATCGTTTTTTGCTATAATTATTAATTTCCCCCGTGTGAGTGGTGCGGTCTTTTTATCTTCTTTTTTGTTTCTTGAAATAAAATACCAATTATGCAACACGAAGAGTGCTGAAATGCTGAAGAGACGACGGGAATAATTATAAATCGCTCTAACGTGTTCGAACGAATAAGAGCATATGATTGGACTGGATGTTAATATTGTTCATCCCAACTGTTTGTAAGAAGAACGATCTTGACTACGCAATTGAATGTGTAGGATTGTGCAGATTACGTTCTTTTGTTTATAAGATGTCTGTACTTATCGACATTTGTATATATATATACTAGGGTACGCGAAAAAAATCGATACTTTTATTACGAATTTTATTACGAATTAGGGTAAGAAAAGAAGCATCCTAGATGGACAGTTTAAGATAAAATGATTTCGATCCGCGCATTGCATTTGAAGATTTTTCATAAGAATAACACAGGAAAATAATCGGATCTCTAAATATTGTTAAACAACTCGTGTGAAAAAAAATCAGACAGAAATTCCGTCAATATATTTTATAGAAAATCGAATTCCCTACAAAATTCGTCCTTATGAGCAATTAGTTCTAAACAACCATTCAAATGTTATTGCTGTTCAAAGATGAATTAATGACAATGTTTTCGTTTAAACGGCGGCGATCACACTCAAATTGCTTATTTTACGGACAGACTTCTATAGAGTTTTTTATAGATAATTTTCTGCTTTGCCAGAAAAATTCCATGAAATCAACGTGAAAGTATTCTTCTCATAATTACAAGCATTTCTTGTTTTATTTTCAAGATATATCCATTTCTCCTGCTTACAAACTGTCAAACATACACTTCAATAAAATATTAGCGTCTGTTTTTGACAAGTTTTATTCATTATGAGAAATTTAGTATAATTAAGTATGATAATATATAATAAAAAAAACGAAATTGCTAATTTACTGCTTTTACAATAAACCTACTATTATTTAGGTTCTTTGGTTTTTGTTTCTATTTTGGGATTTTTGAAAAAAAAACCAAATTAAAAAACGTGTAATTTCTGGATATTCAGTATCAACCTCTAGAATATGATGTTGTAAATCGAATCACGGGAAGAGAAATATGGATTTTTTTGTGCCAAATTTGCTAGCATCTTTTTCCTGTAGCATTTTTCAATCATTTTTCAGAATAATTATTCGCTTTCAAATATTTTTTTTTCTTGATACTTTACGAGTTGTCTCATTTTCATTTTGAATCTCTTGCCACAGCGTTATTTCATCTATCAGAATTAAACAACCAATTTAAAAAAAAATAACGACAAGATTCAAAATATTATTGAATAGAAAAATGAACTTTTGATTGTTTGTGAACTATGAAAATTTTTATCAGTACCATATTTAATTGGAAATTTTTTATGCATTTCAACTTAATATCAATTGTAATTTGATTTTACGATAATAACTAATTTACGTTGACGATAGAAGGATAATAGACCTCTTGAGTAATTAACTACTACTGTTAATAACTCATGAGTTCAAATAATTAATCAATTAAAGATGCGGATAATATCAATCAGGTAAGTAAAATAAGAATGCCTCACTTTTCGAATTGCATTCATTTTTTTATGAGGACAGGTAACGTTCATTCGAATGGACGTTACTTAGGCGTATTTGCTTGGCTTTATTATCCTTCTGTTGTCAACGTAAGCTAGTTATTATCCTAAAATCGAATTGTAATTGATATTAAGTTGACATGCATACCAAATTTTCAATTAAATATGGTTCTGATTAAAATTTTCATAGTTTACAAACAATCAAAAGTTGATTTTTCTATTCAATAACACTTTTAATCTTTTCTCTATAAAAAAAAAATTGGTTCTTTTTTTCCGATAGATGAGAAAAAGCTGTGGCAATGAGGTTTAAAATTAAAATCAGACAACTCATAAATTGTCAAGAAAGTAACTTGTAAATGGTCAAGACTTTGTAAAGTGTCAGGAAAGAAAATATTTGGAAGTGAATAATTATTTCGAGATATGATTGAAAAATGCTGCAGGAAAAAGATGCTAGCAAATTTGGCACATAAAAATCCGTATTTCTTTTCCAGTGATTCGATTCACAATCACATATTCTCGAGGTAGATACTGAGTTATATCCAGCAAATACACGTTTTTTAATTTGCTTATTTTTTTCCAAAATTTCAAAATATAACACAAACGAAAGAACCTAAATAATAGTAGGTTTATTGTGAAAGCAATAAATTAACCATTTTCGTTTTTTTAAATTATTTATTGTCATACCTGATTATACTAAATTTGTCACAATGAATAAAGCTTTTACAAACACAGATGCTAATATTTTATTAAAGTTTATGTTTAACAGTTTGTAAGCAGGAAAAATGGATATATTTTGAAAAAAAGCGTCAAATGCTTGTAATTATGAAAGGAATACTTTCACGATCATTTCAATGAATTTTTCTGGTAAAGCAGAAAATTGTCTATAAAAAACTCTATAGAAGTATGTCCGTAAAATAAGCGATTTAATTGTGATTGCCGTTTAAATGAAAAAATTAACATTGATTCAAATTTGAACAGCAATAATATTTGAATGGTTATTCGGAGCTTATTGCTCATAAGGTCGAATTTTGTAGGGAATTCGATTGTCTATAAAAATATGTTAGTGGGATTTCTGTCTGATTTTTTTCACAAGAGTTGTAATACAATATTTAGAGATCCGATTATTTTCCTGTGTTATTCTTATGGAAAATCTTCAAATGCGATGCGCTGATCGAAATAATTTTATTTTAAGCTTTCCTTCTAGGATGTTTCTTTTCTTACCCTAATTCAACTTTTTTGCTGGATACAAGCGAGAAAAAAGTACCGATTTTTTTCCGCCCACCCTAATATATATATATATATATATATATATATATATATATATATATATATATATATATTAGGGTGATTAAAAAAAATCGACTTTTTTTTTCTCAGTCGCAAATGATGGTTAATACTTCATGAAAAAGTAATTCTGCCAAAATTTGGGCCTTCTAAAAAATTTTTTAGAGGTCGTGCCAACAACTTAAATGGTTCAAATTAAAGCTTTTTTTCTAAATCTTTGTTTTTAGATGGCCTTTACAGAAAAAAATACAAAAAAAATATTTATAGTGTTTTTGATTAAGATTTTTGAGTTTGAAATTTTAAATCGCGTTTTCGAAAGTGAGTGTATCTTTCAATTTTTTTGAAAATTATTTATTTCAAACTACTATTCTTTTAACAATTTTCAAGACCGATCCGGTCGTGGGCCCCCCATAATTACTACTTTTTTTTTCGATTTTTGAAATTTTTTTTATTTCTTTTTTATTGACAATATTTTTAATTACAATCTATCCCAAGGGATATTCAATAATTAGTGTGAATATAAAATGTTGATGTATGAGACACGATATCCATCGATATCGATATCTATTTTGCCTATTTCTTTATTTGTTTGTTTTTCAATTAATGAAGCGGTTGATTAAATCGAATGGTTTCTCACGTTTAAGCCTATTTGTTTCATTATGACGGTTTGGGATTCTTCTTGCCAGTTCATTCGGGTGGTTGTCCAGTCTTTCCTGATATCTCTTGTTGTGTTTTTGAATGGTTTCGGTAATATATTCTATTTTTAAGTCGTTGTGTTGGTGTTTATTGGAGATATACCAGGGAGCATTGGCGACGATTCTTAGTAATTTTGATTGGTATCTTTGTAGTATATTTATGTTAGATTTGCTGGGTGCTCCCCACAGTTGCACATCGTATGTCCAGACGAGCTTGAGTATTGTTTTGTATATTAGTAGTTTATTTTCCAAAGATAGCTGGGAGTTTCTTCCGATAAGCCAGTATAATTTTTTCAACTTGATATCTAGTTCCTTTCTTTTAGTTTTTATGTGTTTTTTTCAGGTTAGCCTTCTATCTAAGTACATGCCGAGATATTTAATCTCGTTTGTTGTTGGAAGAAGTTTATTATTCAATAATACCGATGGGCAGTCATCTTTCCGCACTGTGAAGGTAATGTGCACTTTATTTATTTCAAATTTTTTTATTTCAAACTACTGTTCTTTCAACAACTTTTAAGACCGGTCCGGTCGTGGGCCCTCCATAATTACTATTTTTTTTCGATTATTGAAAATTTGAATTTTTTTTTTCTCTATAAATCACTATAAGTACCGATTTTTTTCACTGTATACTCTTATTTTTAATTAATTTCAATACTTGTTAATTGTTAGTAGGTGTTTAAAATCAATAAGTAAACGTTAAGTCTATTTATAAACAATTATAACAAACGTTTTTATTTATTTTCGTGTTCTTTTAAAAATTTTACACAAACGATTATTTTGTGAACTAGAATACTTCTTAGCTAATATATTTCCGTTGCTTCTTGGAAACAGTCAGCAGCGCCACCACGTGAGAAAGTCATTCATTTAGATGTGCCGCTCTTTTTAAATTGAATAGAAATTCATGAAGATACTATTATTTAAATTAAAAAAAATACTTTGCAACAAAAAATATCATTGATAATATAATTTTTAAACAATTTTTAAAAGAACACGAAAATAAATGAAAATGTTTGTTATAATTGTTTATAAATAGACTTAACGTTTACTTATTGATTTTAAACACCTATTAACAATTAAAAAGTATTCCAATTATTTAAAATAAGTAAAAAAAGAGTATACAGTGACAAAAATCGGTACTTATAATGATTTATAGAGAAAAAAAAACATTTCAAATTTTCAAAGATCGAAAAAAAATAGTAATTATGGAGGGCCCACGAGCGGACCGGTCTTAAAAGTTGTTAAAAGAATAGTAGTTTAAAATAAAAAAATTTCAAAAAAATCGAAAGATACACTCACTTTCAAAAGCACGATTTAAAATTTCAAACTCAAAAATCTTAATCAAAAACACTTTAAATATTTCTTTTAAATTTTTTTTCTGTAAAGGCCATCCAAAAACAATTATTTAGAAAAAAAAGCTTTAATTTTGACCATTATTAAGAAAGTTATGAACAAAAAACCAAAAAAAGAGCGATTTTTTGAAAATTTGATATTTTTTTAACAAGTGATCAAAAAAATCTCAAAATTTACCAGAAAAGCTCTTTTGAGGGGTACTAAAAAATATCAAAAAATTGAGGAAATCAAAAATCAACATTTTTCAGACCGTCCGATTTGGCGTGGAACGCCCCATATATATATATATATATAGAATGTTCTGAAAGTTGATTTTAAAGGTTAGTGTGCATTGGAAGATCGTGGAATCTTGAAGAGAAACGTCCTTGAAAAATTTTCACTCAGATAAACCGTTGAAGAGATACTACAGTGCGACCTCGATCTTTTTGCACCTCGATGTTTTTCCATTCCCCTTAATTCTTGCCCCCACTCTATTTTGTCTTGCCAAGGGTAATATTGGCTGTGGGCATTGCTATCCCTACCACACTCGTCCGACACGCTGGCGCGTAGGCGCTGCGGCAACATAACCTCAAACTCTAAGGGTGAAAATAGATATGCGCATGCTCGCACCATTTCGTACCTCCCCACAACATTTAAGTCACACCTCTCAGCTGAACCTCGATTTTTTATCAGTCCTCTCTCCAAGCGGTAGAAAATCGAGGTCATACTGTAATTGATTAGTGAGAACTAATTCGTGGTGTCGTGAAAAATCTAGAGGGGAGAAAGCACGCTCTGCCCCCCAAGCCACAGCAGATTGGATTGAGCACTCACGCGGTGTAGTTACCGCATTTACTTCTCCTTATCGGCGTGCGTGATTGGCTGTTTCTAATTAGCATACATCTCATTCGAGGAAAAATGTTTTATAAGGACTTTGCCTTGAAAATTCAGCGATTTAGCTATACTTAACTGTTCGGACTTGACTCTCAGGACATCCTGTATAGTGCATGCAAACTTTACGTAGAACAAAAATAAAAAAAATCTGTATAACGCGTCCGTCAGTGGTAGGAAATTATACGGGAGCACCGGTCGTTTCGTCGGGCAGAGGGCCTTGTGATAAGCAGCTATAATGTAACGAGATGTTGTTGCGGGGCTTCGAATTCCAAGAAAAAGCAACAAAAATATGGGAAATTAAAAAAAGAATAGCGGAGCGCACATTCGAAGATAAGAGTTTTAAAAAATGGGGGGAAAATCTCGTATAAGTAGCTTTAAACGTATTACTACGCTACAGGCAGACAACTGCGCTTCTCAGTGTAAGGACCGAGAAAAATACTATACAAGGGCTGAAAAGCGAATCGGCAGGTTTCCAAAATTCCCTGAGGCTCTTTTTGTACACAAATTATTGTTATCCGTTGTTTTATTCTCTTTTCCAAATGAAATCCTTCCCCTCGTCTCTGTTGAATACAAGCATTTTTCTGACTGAGTTCCATACAGATTCGAGTTCTCTCGCCCGGGTTATCCAATGCATTTTTTTTATCCCCAATAACAGTTTTTCGCGTGGTAGAATTTCGTAATCCTGATCGCCTCGCTTCAGATAATTTAAGACCAGAGCAGTCGCTCTTAAGCAAACTCACAATTGCATTGATAACAGCAGGTGAAACCTTGCCTGATGTTATTTTCTCCCACACAATGAGAAAAAATTCTGCGCATTCAGATTATTAATTTATCTCGAAAACCAGAAATATAAAAATATCTGTATGACCAAAAATCGCACAAAACAAACTTCGTATTATCGAATAAATAAATAAATAACCGGAAATCTCAATGATTTTTTCACCTCCACAAATAGCATTTAAATTGTAACATTGACCGAATTCAGTTCAATAAAATACAAGAAAAAATGAAAATAAAAGATTGTTTGAAATTGCGTCTTTCAAACGAATTCGAGTTAGCCTTGTAGGAGAACAGGTGCAAGAGGGACTTGCTTTAATGCCGTAGCCCGGGGAAGTCGTGCACATAATCAGCAAAAGTCGTGGAACGAATTTAGCGACGGTGGCTTGAAGAGAAAGAAAAAGGGGCGAAGGGGAGATCGTGAAGAGGACAGAGTGAAGAGAGATCGTAAAGAAGAGAGAGCGACACGTAAGGCACCATAGAATATATATTCCCATAAATATATACATACATGAACCAATATATATCAATAAATATACGTATACGAATGTGCATATATGTACATTCTGTTGTCTTATTGTGATGTGAGGCGGCGGAAAGGCAAGAATAGTAAGAAGTAAAGGTAGAAACAAAAAAGGAGCAATCCCCCTGAAGTGTTACGGGATGTTGCAGCTCGGTGGAAATGAGGGAGGAGGGGGCAAAATCGTACATTCATCACGAGTTATTAAACAAGGTAACAAAAGGAGACTCTCTCGTCCTCGTTCTCGTATATACATTTATATATTTGTGTGCGAGGAGCGCGTAAAAAAGAGGCGGGGAGATAGAATCGCCTAACTAGTATATTCCGCGATGATAGATGGCCCCGAGGATTAAGCATCGTGGCATCAGAAAAAGAGAGAAATAAATAGATCTGTATATATGTATATCTATATTTCTATGTATAGATATATGTATGTATTTTATATATATCGCTGCTGTTTCACGACTCTGCCTGTATGTTTCCAAGTATATATTTGTATACAAGTCTCCCGCAAAAAAAAAAATATACATATATATATATATGTATATATTTTTTTTTTTTCGAAACTGTTCAGTTTTTCAAGGTTGCTGAGAAATTGAAACAGAGAAGAAGCAAATAAATAAAAATGATTAACGGGAATTCTTTTTGGGTTTCAACATGTTGCTAGAAATTCGACGGTTCGTGCTTAACGGTTGGCCTGCCGTCGGTGCCAACACAAAGTTCTACGATGGATGGCTAGTGTTTGGCCAACCTCAGTTCTCGATTCTGACCCAATGTTAACCACAGAGCTGGCCCCACGCTGCCTCCCGATCGTCAGCCATCAATCGCTATTTTATTAGATTATTTAATTGAAGTCCATTTTAGTTAAATGATTTTTATTCCTTGACTACCTAAGACTATTTACTATGATGAAAGTAGTAGATATACACTAGCAATGAAAAATTTCTGGATAAAATTCCGAAAATTTCTCAGAGCCATTTTTGACCCCATTTTTCTGGCCGTGTACACAAATGAATTCAGAAAACGGCATTTAGAAAGGGAGGAATTCAGCTTCATTCCGCTTTTTCTGAAACTTTTCTATGATATCTATTACATCCGGTACGTTATTTTAAACGTCAATGTTTTTCGCCTCTTTTTTACATGCACAGTTGGACCGCGTTTTCAGAAGAAATTTTATAATGAGTTTCTTCAATCCGAATCCTTAAAAGGGCTGCTTAAGCGTGTAAGATTTATTAAAAAGTTTAGTGCAATTTTTTTTTCGTATCGTTAGGTATTCCGTTTTTGGCGAAAAAAGACAGAATTTATAAAATGCCCCGTAACACGGGAACTATTAGATTTAAAAGAAAATCTCAACAGCGTGAAATGTTGCATCCGTTTTTGTTCAATTCACCAGAAATTTTTTTGAAATTGTTTTTCTCGATGTTTTGTCGAAACTCTGTTAAATTGATTGCTGTAACTCGAGATCTATGAGGTTCGTGATAAAATACCAAAAGGAGAAAAAGTTCTATATTTCAATTGCGAATACGGTAGACATTTTTCATATTTTTATTGAACATTTTTTTTGGATTTCCGATTGTGTCAGTCAGAAAAAAAATATAAAAAAATTCTAATGCGCTTAGAATTTAAAAATAAGACTTTTTTCCCTCTTAATATTTTATCAGAAATCCCATAAATTGGGGTTTTATGAACAAAAATTCCACGATTACTAGCCGTGGGATTCGACAAATAATGCTGCTGGACATTCCTGATATAACGGCACGTTAACGACTTTGCGAATTAGGGCTAAAGAATAGGTTCCCACAGCTTCGCCGTTCAACTCGAAAAGTGGAAAAATTAAAGCTCTGAAATTCATCGAAAAAATAAGTTTTGTGCACCGATGAGATCAAACTTGTTCTTATTGGTCCACAAAACTTTCTTTCAAAACTCTATTGGCTTGTCAGGGTATTTTTTGGCGAAATCAAAAGTTTAATTATTTTCACTTCTTGAATTGAAGGATGACACTGTGCAAAACTGTTCTGTAACCCTTATTCCTGAAGTCGTCAACACATTTTTCTATAAGAAATGTTCAGCTGCATCATTTTTCTAATCACGGCTAGTAAGCGTAGGATTTTTGTTCATTTGCATAATGATTCTGGGATCATTGATATCATTTGTCTTTCTTTTCTTCCCGCGTCCGGGCATATCAGCTATTGTGCCAAGCTTTTCTTACATTTTCTAAATATTTTTCTACTCGCACCTTTATTATTGCATACTTTCAAATGATTTCACTTTTGGTCTGACCCTTTTTTCGGTGCTTATCTATGAGTTTCTTAATTTGAAAAGAAATTTCTGTCATTTTTCTACTGCTACTCAATAATTGATACGTAAATTTTTCGTTAACGACTGATAACTAATCGAAAGTTTACTGCAACTATTTGTTCACATTTTAAAATATCATAGAATAGGAATCAAGTGTTTGTTATTTACAAAAATAAGTAAAGATGTAGATGTGTATTTTATTTTGTCCAGGGTAAAAATGCTACTCGATAGGTTCCACTTGTCTTTTTTATGAATTTTGAATATTTTCAATATTGTTACAGAGGAAACATAAAAGCGGTCTAGTAACCTTTTTTCTGGATTACTGAGTTTTTATTTTATGTATCATTACTGAAGCGACAATAGCGTAAATGTGAAAATTATAGTGGTGTGTACTTTATTTCATCCGGTACTGTAAGCCGATAGTGCATATGAGCGTAGAATCAGCAGCGGCAATCAACAATGGGAACACGTTGAGTTGAACGAAGAGTACCAATGGTCGTTTGATAATGAAAACTCAGAACTGGTACAGAATTGGCAATTGGTTGTATGTAATTACTACGTCGGAGCACAGGCTAGACTGCAGTAAATAATATTTGCGTGTGGGCGAACGTTGGTCACCTATAGTTGGCGATCGTTTGGAAGTCTGTACTGGCCCAGAATTGGCGCTTCGTTGTGTGCTGATAGTGCATCTGACCACAGGCGGTAAACAACATTCAGCCCCACTTGTGGGTGGACGATGGTCACCTATGGCTGGCTACCGATTAAAGGTGAAAAGTGGCCTAGATGAGCCAGATAGGTGGATGCCGATACTCAACCTGAGCAATGGTTAAATATAAGCAAATCCATAGGCCCAATGTGGGGTGTCAACGATTGTTTACCCAATATCATGCCAGGCATCGACTGTATTTGAAGCGTCGATCATTTTTTCTAGGGATATTTTGTGTATATATATGAATATGATTTCCTTTTCCATTTTGGTTATATTTCTTGATATATTTTTACCATTACATTTGCGCAAAATAGTTTTTTAATCATACGCTCATTGACTACGTTTGACCAATATCGCACGTTTCGTTGACGCTTTTGAAAATGGTCGATACGTGAGATAGGATGAGCGAGAAAAATGAATTGGATAGGAAGAATAGAATATTAGACCGCGAAAAACCCGAATAAGTGCTGTAAAAAAAGTTGAGACAAAGTACATTTACTTCCCTCAAACAGTTGTTCCGGTAAAAAATCCCCTTCTTGACACAAAACCTCCACAAAAAATTATAAAAGAGATTTTCTCCCAAGAGAACCAACCTTGCAAAAATTCTCTGATTCATATCAAATCTCTCAAAAAATTATAGGAGAACCCCATAAAAATTTTTCCAATAAATTAGAAACTCATAAAAAGTTATAAGAGCCTCACAAAAATTTACCAAACAAATCATAATCTCACAGAAGATGCCAATTCAAACCTGCCCAAAAATTGTACGATCAAACGAATTTACCTTAAGTGAGGTTCGATTGTGATTATGCTAGACGTCTTGTCCGAATAGATCAATAGGTATATATAGTAACGCCAGTTGCTGGATCCACCACATATTTTAAATTCATTCAAAATTTACAGCTGCGGCCGCCGAAATCCGCACTGCTCCTTAATAACGTCAAAACATTTGAAAGTCGACAAATTGCAATTTGAATACATCAAAAGGGCCGGGAGGAAATAGGGGCGGGGGGTTTGATCGTCGGACAAGACGTCTAGCATAATCACGATCGAACCTTACTTGAGGTAAGTTCGTTTGATCGTACAATTATGCCACGTCGTCTTGTCTTCTAGATCAATAGGTAGTTGTTCAAAGTTTAGTGCAATTTGTATTTGAGAAAATTCAGCACTTACAATAATCAAACACTGACACGAATATTAACAATTTTTATCTTATAATCAAAATTTAACCGATTAATGCCTTACATACGTCCAACAGCGCCTAAAACGCGCTAAAAGAAAAACTGTTTTTAGAAGAGATAGCAATAGAAATTAATAAAAATAATTTTTACACATCGTTTATTACTATTTAAACTTTATAAAAAAATTTATTTCATTTTTTTTTCCAAAAATTATAACATAAAAAATCACGTTTCCCGAAGCATTATGAAAAAAAGTTGCTCCACGGTCTGCATCATTTCTTCTTGAAATGCTGATGGATCTGCAAAACGTAAAAAAATTCTTGTAAAATAAAGTTGTAGTTATAGTCTGTCGAGCCGGATTTTTGAAATTCGAAAAATTTTGGCAATTTACGGCAGTTTAAAAAAAAGTGTGCATTTTGTGTCATAAATGTCACACTTTAATTATGTTTATAAAAATTTTTAATCACAACATCAAAAATCCGACTTGACAGACTATAGAGAAAACAATTTCGAATATTTAAAAAAAAAAGCATCAAAAAATATTAAAAACTGTATGTGTTATCATGCGGACCGTGCCAAAAAAAGTAGTTTTGAGAAAAATGCATTTAAAGTTTCAAGTGCGTTTCGCTCCAGACATCTACCTGCGCGCATCAGACTCTCGTTGGGCAGTCACGTTTTCTATAATAACTTTCGATCTATGAGGAATTTGTACAATCGACTTACACAGAAATACGCCTAAAACTATAGAGAATAATAATCTGCAAAAAAAAATCGATTTTTTGAAAATTCTGGACGTATGTAAGGCCTTAATTGATAATAGACCTAGCCATCCTTGTATTTTCAATAATAGGTCTATTATAAAACTGTGCAAATACACTTGATTTCGCAGTCCAGCTTGCAGTCTTCCTAATGGATTCAATGTCTACACCTCAACGATATGCCGCCGAAGTAGCAACATATCTCGTACTATGTGAACCAAAAGTGTTTACATCAATACCACTTTCGGCCATCATATTTTTAATCTACCTACTTATTGATTGTGTCGTAGCCGCTCGATGAGGTTTTTTGTAAGCCAATAATAAAAAGTCTTCATTTTCAGGCCGTACAGTTTTCGAGCGTTCAATATAATGGTCCAAGAGCATTGCTACACACAATCTCTGCTGTTTTTTGAAAACTGGCAGATATAACAAAGGTTGATTTCTTCCTGGACCCGACGTTTTTATCCGATTTATTATCTTTACTTTAGTTTCTTCTGTATGTTTTTCTATGCAACTTATTCCAATCTTTGAAAGAGTTTGTACTCTTTGTGCTGTAACTAGTGCTAATAACATGACTAGCTTTTTAATTAGGGCCTCAACTGATAGTGTATGGTTTGGCCAAAGTGTCTTTAGGTAATCTAATACTGGATCAGGATCCCAAATTTCGTCATATTTCGATGACTGTAGATGTAAGTGAGCCATACCTCGAAAAAATCTCTTAATTATGGGCTGGTGCCCTATATCGTCCAAAACTACCAGTATTAATGCTGATCGATACGAATTTAACGTACAACTGGTGCTTGAAATGGATGGATTTTCTTCTTTTGACAAAATTTCCACTATAGATTCAATGGTTTTCGATATTGATTAATAGTTCCCTCCGATAACGATGCCATCATTACCGGTATAGAATCTTGAGGAACCCCTTTAACGTCAAACGCTTGCCCGATAACTTCCCGACAACCAGAAAAAGTGAGGTTCGTAACGGATGATGTTGTCTGCAATTACCAATTAACAAATCATCTTTTGGAGCGAAATAAATTGGTTCTACCATAAGTAATTTTTGTAGCAGAGGATAGCACAATTGTATGGGCTAGAATAGTACAATCTCCGATTGCCTTGTCCAAAATTATTTTTCGGATTATTCTTAAAATGACTGCAAACGGTGGAAACGCGTAAAAATATAGGTTATTTCACGATGTAGTGTATGCATCAACCGCCCAAGCTTCCGGATCTCTATACCAGGAAACAAATTTTTCACACTTCGTATTTACTTTTGATGCGAATAAGTCTATATCAAATTTTCCGAAGCTAAATTTTACTTCATCGTATGCCCAACTAGCTAACTCTCACTCGGTTTTGTTTTGCTTTACTCTTGATTCTTCATCTGCGTCTTTATTATCCCAAGAACTAATATATGATGCGAAAATCCATATATTTCGATTTTCGCACCACTGCTAAATTTCCCTTGATAAATTTAACAATTTTAGAATTTGAACGCTACCCATGCGGTTTATGTATGACAACGCAGTTATGTTATCAATGCGAAGTAATATTTGACACGTGAATTTATCTTTGGGAAAGCATTTCAGTCCGTAAAATACCGCCTTTAGCTCGAGAAAATTGATATGTTCCTTGCGCTCTTGATTATCCCAAAACCCGTGTGTCCGTTTTTCTTCACAGACAACTCCCCAACGGGTTAAAGATACATCACTGAAGATTTCCGTTTCAAAATGGTTTTCTCTTATTGGATTAACACATGTTATTATATTATCTATCCACCATTTTAAGCCTGGAACTAATTTCTCCGAAATTTCCATATCTTTATCATAATTTTCATTTGCTCTTTTTAACGCTAAAAATTTTTCTCTTTCGAAATTTTTTGTGTACAAAGTCCCATATTTAACGACAGAACCAGCAGCTACTAAGACTCCAATAAATTCAGCAAATTTTCTGATTTTACAACTAATGTTTTGAAATTTTATAGCAAGCTCATATATCTGTCTTCTCTTATTTCGCTTCAATTTCAGACATAATTTTTTCGAATCGAAAAGAAAGCTGAGAAATTTGATTCCTTTCACGGGTTCAAGTTGGCATTTATCCATATTTAATATTATACCTGTTTTTTCAATTAACTTCCGGATTTCCCGTACATTTTTACGACACTCATGAGCTGACTGTCCAAATAAAAGGATATCACCCAGATAAAAGACTGATATAAATCCTTTCGATCTCACATATTGGGTTATAGGTTTCATCAAATTGGTAAACACAAATGGTGCGGCGCATAGACCAAATGAGATACAATTAAATTTGTACAACTTATTTTTGAAAGTGAATCTAAGAAATTTTCTATGAGATTTTTTCACAGGAATAAAAAAATACGAATTCTTGAGATCTAACGTTACCATGAACGCATCTTTACACATTAATCGAATAACTGTCTTCTTATCCTTCATTTTAAAATGAGGCGCTGAAATAAACTTATTAAGTCCTTTTAAATTCAGAATAGAACGCATGTCGCCATTGGCCTTGGGGATTAAAAAATATGGTGAAATGAATTGCTTTTCACAAGGGTTACATCTGGAGATTGCGCCTTTTGTGAGCAGTTTACAAATCTCCCTTTCATAAGCAATCATTTCCCGTTTTGTTAATTTTTGTTGTCTATTTTCAACTAATACATATGGTTACCTATCGAAAGAAATAACATAACCTTTCACACATCTCTGTTTCGAATGTGGCCGATTTTCTTCACAGGATGTGCTACTGAAATTTCTCCGATATCCACCTTGTTTTGTCAAGTACTTAGTGGAATTTTCCATAACTTTAGTGGCCTTAAAATTTTCAGAAAACTTTTCCCCGAATAACAACATGTCAATCGGATTCTCATCAGCAATATTGTTCGCAATGGGATTTAATCCCGAAATAATGAACGATTTTCTTGTCTTGGATATATCATGATGCAAATCTGATGAAATTCTACCTGCATCGGCCAATCGTTCAATAAATTTCGCCGAGTGAATCTCCTGATCGGTACTATTTTCTGCTTTTAACACTTCAGTTAAGGCTGCATCAATCGCGTTAATCCCAGATCCCAGTTGATTCTGGGCGACATATTGATAACTGTTTTTCCTTATCGCCAGATGTGATAAGGCTGACTTCATTTCTGGGTTAAGTTTTGGTGCTTTTGTAAGAAGACAATTACCTATTGTCGGGGACTTTATCTGGATTTCACGCTTTTGATCCTTTGGCAAACCGTCTTGTAATATTTTTTACCAGCGTTTCGCTATTGCCAAATGAATATCAGAACCGGGTTAATCGTATTTAGACGGATCCTCTCCTAACAGCCCTAATGTCGAATCATCGAGCTCCGGTGGTGATGTCATTTCCTGGCCCTCGATCTGTTTTACCAACTCATTTGCATGGGGACTAGGACGTGACGGATCTCGGAGATAACGCTCACCGTTCTCTTTGTCTAACCCTTTGACCGCAATTTGTGGTCCACGAGTATTCTCCACTGATTTTCTTTGACTGGAGTGTGACGTATCTCGCAGATAACGCACACCACTCTCCTCGTCAGAATTATAAGATGAGGATCTCCTTTGATTCCTCAAAAACGAACGTTTACGACTAAAATGTGACATTCGTCTGTATTTACCGGCGATACACTCTCCATTTTCTTTGTCGTAAACACGTGAATCGTCTTTTCTTGATTGTCTACGCGATCTTGAACGCCCATCTCGGAGACACGATCGTCTATATTCCTCTTCCAGATGTCGCAATTTGTCTATAGACAAATATAGACAGAGGAGATCCATTCCTATAGGAATGGATCCCCTCTGTACCTCGAAGGACTCCCTGAGAATTCTTCCGACGATGAACTCATCTTTTTCCCTTTTAAAATTACTCAATACTTTTAATTTTCTAACACAAATTATTTCTACGACTGTCATGTCGCACAAAACAACGCAATGACGTTATTGAGGAGCAGTGGTGTCCTCGGCGGCCGTAACTGCGAATTTTGAATGAATTTAAAATCTGTGGTGAATCGAGCAACTGGCGTTACTACTTATTGATCTAGAGGACAAGACGACGTGGCATAATAAAGTCTAAACTTTACAAAAAGTCATTAAATAAATTAAAAATATAAAAACATTAATAGTCAAATGAATTAAAACTTATCAAAATCTAATAAAAAATCTTTCAACTATTTGAAAATACAGTTGTGCTACACAACAAGAATAAGAATAACAATAAGAATAAAAAATAATTATAAGAAAAAATTTCCATACAAAAAAAATTCCAAACGAAAAAAAATAGATTGAAAATAAAATTTCGGCCGAAGTACTTAGCGAGTTTGTACCGATGAGTGATATTATGTAAATTAATCGAAAGAACTCGCCCAATACTTCTGCCGAAATTTTTTTTCAATCTAATTTTTTTCGTTTGAAATTTTTTCTCATAATTATTTTTCATTCTTATTCTTGTTGTGTAGAACAACTATTTTTCAGCTAATTGAAAGATTTTTTATTAGATGTTAATATACTGTAAACAATTTCTGTATGAAAATTAATACACATGTATAGGAAGTTTTTACGCAGATACCGTATATGAAAATTCAGATACGCTGAGGAAAATTGAGAGACGCGGTATTTTAATGATACGAGCACTGTTCAGTAAAATTAATATACTTGTGTATTTGAAAAATCATATACGTGTAAGAAATGTTGACTTTGTGCATATTGAAAACACGAAACATCTACTAATATTATTATACAGGTATATTAAAGTTCACGTTACCAGCATAGTAATTTTCAGATTCAAAATTACTACATTTCAAGTACTGTATAACCTTTTCGCATTACATATGTCTACGATATTTCTAGAAATGTATCATAAAATTTGGTGATCCTTTTTGAATATTAATATACGAATGAATATTAAATAAATTCAGCTATTATGAGATTTAAGGGGAATGCATTAAGTGCTGTACTATTGTATTCGATTTTTTAATGTTGAAGGTCGAAATCATGGAGACATCTCATGAAATTAGTTAGAGTGACTTATCACCACTTGATGCCGTGGTAATCAAGTCGAGCAATTGTCGCCGTAAAATTTTTTATTACAATCTCAACGTCTTGTGTTAAGTTTGGTGTTTACCATTTTCATGTTTTACACAATTTTCTTAGACTCGAGCGACTTGTATATATCCTCTTCCGAAGCACATGCCTCCTATGAGAAAGTCGACGCTCTGCGCCACGCCGTGGCCAGAGCACGAAGCACGGTACCCACAGAGCGTTACGAATTTCCTACACTTGTATATTAATTTTAATATTGAGATTCTTATAATTAATACATAGGCAAATGAATTTTCATACATGGATTTTTTTTTTATACTACAGGGTATATTAATTTTCATTCCCATTTTTGTACCGTATTTTTAAGAGATAGAGTTATGATGGGAAATAATATTTATCGTATTATTAACATTCATGTGTATCTTATTTTTCAGTCAACTGTCAAGAAAAGTGAAGATCATACTGTAATTTTAATACATTGTTCATAGTAGATGAATTCATATACATTTGTATTAATTTTCAACTAAATATATGGTTTATTTCAATGCATGTCCACAAAATTTTCAGATTTTATATGAATATTCAATGTTATGTGTCTTAAATTCCACTTCAGTAACCAAAATTTATGTTCATATTTCAATTTTGGCATACGAGTGCAATAATTTTCATTTCATACACCCGGTTTGTAAATTTCATTTACCATTGTATTATAAAAGTATTGTAAATGTCATATATTTTTTAACAATAGGTTTTCATCTATTTGACTATTAATGCTTTTACAGTTTTAATTTATTTAATGACTTTTTATTAAGTTTAGACTTAATTTTTGGGCAGGTTTGAATTGGTATCTTTTGTGAGATTATGATTTCACTGGTAAATTTTTGTGAGGCTCTTATAACTTTTTGTGAGTTTTAATTTATTGAGAAAATTTTTGTGGGGTTCTCTTATAGTTTTTTGAGAGATTTGATGTCAATCAGAGAATTTTAGCAAGGTTGGTTTTCTTGGGAGGAAATCTATTTTATAATTTTTGTTGAGGTTTTATGTCGAGAAGAGGATTTTCTTCTGAAACAACTATTTAGGAGGAGTAAATGTACTTGTCTCAACTTTTTTTACAGCATTTATGCTGTTTTTTTGCGGGGATATGTTGACTTTTTATATGGAATTCATAGCTTTTTAATTAAACATGCCTATAATATGTACGTAGTTGGGTGATGCAAAAAAATCAATATTTTCTTTCGGTATTGTAGCAAAATATAACAATATTTGATCAAAATGTGATTCTAGCAAGAATTCGAGCCTTAAGGGCTTACATACATCTAGAGGTGCCAAAAACAGGGTCAATTTCGATAATTTTTTTCACACTGAAAAAATATATCTATTAAACTAATTTTTTGTACATTCGAA
Source organism: Rhimphoctona megacephalus (assembly GCA_963989365.1). Lineage (NCBI taxonomy): Eukaryota > Metazoa > Arthropoda > Insecta > Hymenoptera > Ichneumonidae > Rhimphoctona > Rhimphoctona megacephalus. Next base: position 18,193,611 of record OZ022421.1, read on the forward strand.
AAGACATATTGTTGTGAATGAAAGCGAGAAATTTCATTGGAAATAAAAAATTAGATGAGCTGTGGTTGTAGTTTTTGTAAAAGAGTTTATTGCACAATGCTATTTGCGGTAACGACGATTCCGATTGTATGCTTTAACCTAAAAATGAAACAATTTTTTTTCTCAAAGTCGACCAAAAAATACAGTCTTTGTCGTGGCCGAATTTTTTTTATGCATTTTTCGCAAAATGGCAGAGGTTTAAATCGTGAAGTCGGGATTTTGCCAAAATGTTTTTTCTTTTTTTACATGTAAAACAAAAACTATGATGTTTAAAAGGAAAATTGCTCGACAGAGACCAGACAATTGTGTAAAGGTCCTTTGTACCAAATTTCATCCAAATCGGTCGTTTAGTTTTCAAGATAGAATGTTTACCGTTTTCAAAAACACCATTTTGAAGAAAAAGCATTTTGGTGTTTAAGCATCTATAAAATGGAGAATAAATTTTTTTCTCATAGCTGCATTGTATTATCGATTCCCAGGGAATTTTTAGAAATGACATATAAAGGGTGGTACCATCGAAAAATAATGTTTTTGGAAAATCGAGTTTTTTTACCTCTCTAGGTGTATGTAAGCCCTTAATACAAATTTTAAAGGTCGCTCAAGCGATTTTTTTCTGATTTCGGCTAAAGATGGATACATGATCGAATTTCGAGCTACTGTATCGCGACTATAGCGGGACTAAAAATGCATTGTGAAATATTTCTTTAATAGGTGTTCAAGTGAATTCAAACTGATTAACCAACAGAACTTATAAAATAATTAGATTACTTAAAAATTTGCAGTAGTTCTGAGAAGATATGATGCATAAAAGAACCACGAACAAATAAAGACTAAATTTTTCAAAAATTTTGTAAAAAAATATTGTTTAAAAAATATTACACCGAAATATACATGGCAACAGAAATAAAATGTACTAAAAGTTTTCGAATCAAATAAAAAGTTTAAATAAAACAATGTTCTCGGAGCAAAAGAAAGTATGTAGAGTAAATGTCGAATTAAAAAAAAAAAATTGTTAAGAAAAAAATTTCGTATCGAAAAATATTCCATAAATAATTACACCGAAAAAATACTTCAATAGCATTAAAATGCACTGAAAGTTTTTAAATAAAAGAATTCAAAATGAAACGATATTTCGAAAACAAAAAAAATGTATGCGCACAGAATATCGAGAACAAAAGTTCAATTGGAAAAAAGAATTTCGGCTGAAGTACTACACCAGTTTTTTTATAACATTTATTGGTCACGAATTTTATATTATGAGCAATTGGTAAAAAAAAAATTGTTGAAGTACTTATGAAATTATTTTCTTTTAGCTCAAAATTGTTTCGCACCACTTGCTTCCGTTTTGAGTTTGTTTCGTTCTGATTGTTTTTATCATTTCAAAACTTCCAGTGCATTTTATTTCTATTGAAATAGTTCTTCATATACTTAATCTATTTTTGAATTTGCGAAACAATTAAATATATGCTAACAACGTTACCGACTAAAAAAATTTGGATGGAAAAAAAAGATTCGACCGAAGTACATAGCGAGGTTATGACAACGTTTATTAATCATGCTTAGTACATTGTGTACATTTAGTAATAAAAAATGAGCGAACTACTTTAAGGAGGGTGGTGACCAAAGTAAAAATATAGAGAATTTGATGAAATTTTAACAGAATGTAGAGTTGACCGAAATAAATCAAATGGCCACTTCAAAAAAATTTTCTTCTACACCGTATTCGAGAAATTAATTATTGAAATTGCAAGCTTATACACAGCAATATATGGCGATGATTCATGTCGCTTCTTAGAAAAAATAAAATCATCCGGAAAAATGCAGAGAAAATAATGAAAAAAATCGAGCATATCCTTGAGACTCTTTTACGTATACACTAAAAAGTTCAGAATTTTCTACTACACCGTTTTGTAGTTATTGCAAAAATTGTTCGGTTATTTGTACTATATTCACGAAAGATTTGTCAATCTACTATACAACATGGCAACGTCGTCGATTGGTAAAAGGCGCATAGGCATATGCTTGGGGCGCTTGGGCTTGTAGTGAACCTAACCTATATCTGCAGCATCGGAAACTTTTTCGGAGCAAGGAAAATATTAAAGGATTGTGAACCATAGGAAAATTGAACTAATGAAAAAAATTAGATAACCTGTAATTAGTAAAATGAATTTATTCTTTGGTTGAAATATCATATGTGCAGTATCAGACTTTTGTGGAGCAAGGAAAATATGACAGAATTGTGAATTGTACGAAAACCGGACGATAGCAAAAAATTAGATCAGTTGTGCTTAGTGAAAACTTTTTATTTCGATGAAATATCACAAGTGTGTTATAAATATATATATTATAATGAAAGTGTACCATGTTTTGATTTTGAACGCATAGATTAAAAAACGAAACACACTGTTACCATTTTTTATTTGAAAAATAATGAATAAACATACGTTTATACTTCATAAATTTGAAATAATTTTATGAATTTTGTTTAGCGTTTTACTGACTTTTCTAAGTGATCCAAAATTACATTTAGAATCTTTTTGGTTTTTATCACAGTACTTTTACCGTTTTCTTTCTTCTCAAGTAAAGCTAATAATTGCTCTTTCCCAGTGAGGTGTGCGTTTACTATTTTTTCATAGTTTATACCTTGTTTCGCAATCCTCAATCTAATTGCCTTCGATACGCAAGGCTCTAAGGGTTCTAGTGACTTTAAAATTCTGGGAAATTCAATCACTTGACTGAAGCTTTTTTTGTTAGCTAGTAACTCTTTTATCGGAAAGTGATCATATGCCACTTTTTGCAGTATCCGCACATCATAAACCGCATTGTGGACTTTTCTTAAATTTATGGGGAAAGTGCTTGCTGCCAATGCGCTCAAACTGCAATCAGTTTTTGGGAATTTTTCCCTGAAGAGCGGAAGAATGTCCACAAAACTGTCTATCGCTTCAGCAAATTCCTCTTCAAGAGACAGTGCTTCGATAATCCTGATCAGTCGTGGAGCATCGAAAGCGCAATTGGGTGCAATGAGAATGCAGGGTTTTTCAAGATGTTTCAGGAACTGCAAAAACTCTGCAAGGACTAGTCGAGGAGACTGCGAAGAAATTCTCTTTCCATGGAGAAATATGTCATAACCATCGCTGTAAATGCAATGAATTTTAGAAGCTGACAATGGGATGGGCTCACTCGGCTTGATATATTTATCAAATACTGCTTCTCCGCATATTGCTGCTATTTGAAGGACATCGCAGTCCGCCTTTAAACCTGAAGTTTCCAAATCGAAGAAAACTATTGCTTCTGAAGTATTCGCAGAATTTAGATTGATAATAGATTCCACAGGATCCACATCAATCTCTTTGGCCATAAAATCGTCTGTCGCAACATCATTCAATAATCCCATATGTGTTTCATATGTATCCTGAGCTGTAAGTTCTCTCGAATAGCGGAGCTGGGATCTTTCCTTTTTTAAAAGTTGACGCCTTGCTTTAAAAACTGGCTTTTTTGCTTTCAAAGTCTTCGAGCGATATGTTCGCATAATACGGTCTATGTGTTTGCTCAAGTGGGTACCAGGACTTAATTCTATTTTTTGAAGTACACTTTGGACATATTCTTCGCCCTTGTTTTTTTGGCAAACTGCAGAAGCATATCGAAAATCAGCGGATTCCGAAAGACTGTAGCATAACGCTTTCGGCGCCTTCCTTGCCATTACTGCATTCAAACTTTCATTAGCTTGACTCGAAGCCGTAACTGCGAATTTATCTGCATTCTCAGCAAGTCTATTAAATATTGATTTTAATTCCTCAAACAGCCGTAGATTTTTGAAACTTTTATTAAGGATAGTACTATGCTGATAATTCTTCGGATCTTTTTTGAAGCCACACCACTCGCCGCAGTTGTCATGCTGGTCATACGCATGGTATGGGATGTTACGTAGGGATGCTGCCAGCGCTGTGCCATTACCTTGGTTTTGTGCAACTGCATAAGTATAACAGCGATGCAAGTATTTTACGGCATCTGCTGACATTCCCTTCATGTTCTTATCATTGACGGTTTTATATAATAAATTTCGGACCCCTTTAGATGCGTGATTTCTATCCGATTGCTTAACAAGAGTACGATTAGTGACATCTCTGACGGCGCGAATACTAGAACTATCATCGTCGCCTATGAAAACACCAACTTCTACGTTTTTCTCGGTTAAAATTTTGCTCTGCGTTATTAATTCTACAGCCGCGTCTGCTTCCATTGCTTTGGCACTGCCGTGGAAATTCATTCGACAGTCGTGAGCATCTTTACCTAATCCCAAATCGCAGGCACGGCATTTTCTATTTCTTGTCGTGTAATCAAGCACACGCCCTGATAAAGCTCCAATAATTGCAGAATATCCATTGAGGCTATCATACTGTTGACCAGAGCCTCGCTTACTATAGTCCATGTCATAGGAAACAAATAAACGGACTACACCGTTAAAAGTTGTAGGTGTGTTGGGATCGGTAGGTGAATTTTCAGGTTCTTCAGAGTCTCCCGGAAACGCATTTGAATCGTGATGACTGACTGGTGTTATATCTGTTGAATGGGTCAAGATTGGTGGATCATCCGGTGACTGATTCAATGGGTCTGGATAAGAACTTGTTGCAAGATTTGGAATGAGAAACCCGGTCTGCAAATCTTGGGGCCTGGACGGAAAAAAATGTTTAAAGTTTATGTGAACGAGTTTCGAGCAGTGACATAAATACCTTCAATTGGCTTCGATACACAAATATTCGACTTATTTCAAAATTCGACCTTACATGCAGAGATATAAAAAAAATGTTTTAGATCACTAATTTACGTTTATCAAAAAAATAATTATCTACAATACAAGCATGATTATAATATTCGTCTGTTCAGTAGCGTAACCTACAAATTTTTTTCCAATTTATCCACATTTCTTATTGTTAAAGACCGCTCCAATTCTGTTGCTTCTCGACAGCTTTCTTTTGCTACTGCTTCAACAGCTGGTCCTATTTCTCTTTCAAACTTTTTGAATGTTTTTGAACACATGTTCGGAACATTCATCACTTGCAAAACCTTATTGACGGTTGAGTAGCCCAACCCAGCGTGTAAAGTACCTGTGGTTTTGAAAAATAATTTTCAATAATGAAATATCATATAAAAATTATAATACACTTCTTGACTTTTTAAATTTATTTGTGCTTAATATGATATGTGTTGTATTATTTGATTATTATACGTCGAAACACTTTTACTTACCGAGCACCAATTTACTGTTCACATCGAACACTAATTGGGTTTCTCCAGCATGTTGTTTCTCAGAAGGAACAGCATTTACCGCCAAACAATCTCGACAACGAATTTCAAAAATGGACCCTAAGCCCTTCGCGACTTCTTTTTCGATGTTTTTCAGAGACAGCAAAGAATTACAAGCGGTAATTTTCAGAGACAGCAAAGAATTACAATTTTCATTGGTAGTCGCAGGGAAGTCACCGGGCCCTCAAAAAAAAGAAGAAGCAAGAGAAAAATATGAAAAGGAGAAAATAGTTAATGTACAAAAAAAGGGAGGGCTGAGGATTTATAAAACGTGTTTTATATGGCGCTCACGTAGCCAGCGGCCCTTATCCCACAAATGGAAGTTTACTAGTCCCCTTTAATTATAAAAAAAAAAAGAAAGCGAAATAAAACTGTGCGCGAAGTCCCAAAATCTGCTTAAGAAAATTTTCCCATTTTTAGTCCTTAGACTCGTGCCACATGTTGGTAATAAAACAATTAAGAATTTTTCTCCTGCCGCGTAGGTACCTGGGCCGGACCCGAAGTAACCCGGTGACTATCATAAAAAAAGTAAAAAGAGAAAAAAAGGGCAACGCACACCTTTCACGTTGCAATAGCTGTTTATGCATGTACCAGTTTTTCAAAAGTCACAAATGAGAGAAAACTCTTACGATTTGTCATTGGGTCAAACTGACCCAATCGTATTAACCGCGCATTCCCTGCTTATCGAAAGGGGTAGCCGTGTCGGTCTCATGTCAAACTGACCCAATAGTAGTAATCGCGTATGACCCAATTACTGACACGGAGAGCGGTGTTTGCCCTGGGTCAATCAGACCCAATAATAATAACCACGCGTTTCTCCCCTACCAGTAGGGGCAGCGATGTTTGTCCCGGGTGGAACTGACCCAATGGTAGTAAGCACGCGTTACGCGGCTACCAGTAGAAGAAGCGGTGTTTACCCCGGGTCCAACTGATCCAATGGTAGTAACCGCGCGTTACTCGACTACCAAAAGGGATAGCGGTGTTTGTTCCGGATCGAAATAACCCAATGGTAATAATCGCGTGTTACTCGGCTACCAGTATGAGTAGCGGTGTCCACCCCCGGTCCAATTGACCCAATGGTAGTAACTACCAATAGTAGTAATCGCGCGTTACTTGTTAATTTAATCCAAGCAAACATTGGTACCCTTACTGGTAGCCGAGTAACACATGGTTACTACCATTGGGTCAGTTTCACCCAGGGTAAACACCGCCACGTCTCCTGGTGGCCGAGCAGCACGTGGTTACTACTATTGGGTCAGTTTGACCCAACCACATTACATTGTAATGAGTGATGAAATTTTTTTCCATTACCTATCACACTGCAATGAGTAATGAAAAATTTTTCCATTACCCATTACAATGTAATGAGCAATGAAAAATTTTTCCATTACCCATTACAATGGAATGAGTAATGAAAATTTTTTCCATTACCCATTACATTGTAATGAGTAATGAACATTTTTTGCATTACTCATTACAATGTAATAGGTAATGGGAAAATTTTTCATTACTCATTACATTGTACTGGGTAATGTAACAAATTTTCATTAATCATTACAATGTAATGGGTAATGAAAATTTTTTAAATTACAAAATGTAATGTAATGAGACTATTTGCGAATCTTTCTCCGAGTCCCGCCAAGACTTTCCGATACTGTTCTAAACTATTTCTGAGAGTTTTACTGGGATTCTTTTCGATACTTTCTGAAATTCTTTTCAAGAGTCTCGCCGAAACTCTTCTCGAAATTTTCCGAGAGTGTCCAAGATATTTTTTTTCTCTTCGCATTGACAGATAGATATATTGATAGTGATAATGCATGACATTGGATGAGACAAAACTTTTTTACATTATTGTAAGGCCTTAGGAAAGACAAAGTACATTGGTAGCAACGTCTTTGGTTTTTGGGAGCAGACCATAGCCTGCGATTTAATAATATTCAGTCGAAATCTCGACGAGACTATATAGAAATCGGGCAGACTATCCGTGGATACAAAAGAAGCCAACTTGTAGAATAAAATTGGAAACTCTTCAAAATTTTGTTTTTCCGGCCGGTAGGCGGCATTGAGCCTTCGTCCTTCGCGTCTTCGTATAGCCTGCCCGATGCTTATATACACTGTAAAAACAAGTGTGTTGTTGCCAACACACATTAAGTGTATTCTGTACTTAACGCCATAAGCAAACTATAGATTCTTTGTCGCCATTTTCTACACGTTTTAAAGTGTGTTGAAAATCTACAGTTTGCTTATGGCGTTGAGTACAGAACACACAAGTGTGTTGTTTTCGACGACACACTTGTTTTCACAGTGTAGTCGGGTGAGGATTTTAACCCGATATAAAAAATCTCTCTTGCCGGGATAGATTGCCAGGATTCTCGCCGGGCGTCCTGCCAAGACTAATTTTTTTTGAGCGAGTAATTAGATTAGCAACTGTTATACTTAAATCAATGAGCTTTTCAAAAATACATTCGTCAAAGTCCATACTTTCCGATTCTATCATCAAAATTGATTTAGAGCATGGTTGTGACTGATAACGTGGTTAGACCTCATTTGTACGTAGCTTCTGAAATATATGAGCCTGTACCGTAAGGGTAAAAAATAATTTGAAAACATCGAAAAAAACTGAGTAGCTCATTCTCGAATCACTCTGTAGGCTGTATCCAGTTGCTACGGATTTTGACTGAAAATTCGCAGACTGGAAACGTTGCAGAGTTTCAAAAGAGGGGGTTGAAAAGGATAGAAAAGGTGTACGAGTTTGAGGATGACTGTTGGTTGGTCACGATTAATCGAGTTTCGATAAATTTCGTTGGAGCGTATTGTGCGAAAGAGGAAAAAAGCATCCAGCCAGAGGACAGTCACTCAGGGGGTGTGTTTGAACTCTACTGGGAGTAGTACTTGTATAAACGTGTTTCCGGATGGTTCCGTCGTTCAAAAGGGCGTTGTCAGGACTGTATGAATTGTAGAATCGACGCCCTTATAGAATTGAACTCTTGATTGGTGTTTACACGAAGCGAAAAAAGGAGACAAACCCAGGTGGAATTTCGATCAGCGAGCCAACAAACGTTGCTCGATTTTGCGAGCGTGTGCCCAACTCTGGAATCCAACCCCCGGCAGTTCTTCTCTTTCCACTGATGTGCCACACCTGAAACATCAATTAAAATTCGCTCGCGGAGCACGAGAGCGCTCTCGGTGGTTTATTCGTCATATATAAACGTGTATATATAATATTATATATGTGTATATCTATATATTTATGTACATGTGTCTACCAATAGCGTTTGCTGCTGGTTGTCTCGATGAGTACCTTCTCTCTTTTTCCATCTATCTCATTCTGTTTCCCGCGATAGCCTAGCCTTTTTAATTGGATTCGAGGAAGAGAGAGAGAACCTTGTAAGCGAACAACGAGAAGAGGAACGAAATGAAAGAGGAGAACAGAATGATAGAGATGGTGAGAACGAAATAATGAGCAAGAGATTACCAGGATCGATGAAGCAAACGCTAAACTAGACTTAGTCGAGTGATTACGAAGTACCAAAAAAAGTGTGATTTCCTACTGCATCTAAACTTCCCAATAGCGTGTGGAATTGCTCGCGAAAGTGAAATTAAATAACTTAAAAAATTAATGTTAAAATAGTTTATGGCTTTTGGATGGGTGCCGTGTAGAGTTTCAGCGTATTGCCGACGTTTTGCAAACATTACAGTTTGCATCATCAGGGCTGAGAGCTCCGATACTGGAGTCCCCTAGTCTCAGGTAGTCCTTATACCTAACCAAAAACAGCATAAATGATGTGAAGAAAGCTGAGACAAGTACATTTACGCTCCCCCAAATAGTCGTTTCAGTTAATCCCCCCCCCCCCCCCCAACGCCCAGCGCCAAAATATCGATTTCCACAAAAATTTACAAAAACCCGTCTAAGTCGTTCATGCAAAGATCTCCGCACAAAAATCCTTTCTAAAAACCAACTCATCATACAAAGTTGTATGGGTAACCGCTCTCATTATCTTATCAAATTAAGTCAAATTATACAAAGGTGATAATTTCATTCTTGTAAATGTTGTGAGTTCACAAAAAGTTGATAAATAAATAAAGATCCACTAAAGTATATGTGGCCAAGTACGTGGGATATTATTATGTTTATAAAATTTCCAATTATGTTCATATGCCATTTCTCTAATTAATGCTTTATTACAATGAATTATTATCCTATGACTTGGAAATGCAAGGGCTTTAAAAAAAAAATACAAAATTGCATTAGCCTGCGTGAGCTTCAACGCTGCCACACTCTCATTTGTGATATTTGTAGTATAGTTTTATTGGTAACAAATTGATAAAAGTTTACTATCGTACGTAGAGCGGATACGCACAGAGTACTTGTCCGGCTCGAAAATTTTTCATAAAATTTGTCACATAAGTCAACATTAATCTATCATACATTTTGGCCTTCACTAATTCTAATTGATTATTTTGGACAAATTAATCAGAAAAGGTTACCATTTTTTTTAAATTATTTTTGAGCGACAAATCGATTATTTCCTACCATTATTTTCTTTTGGTTTGTAAAGAAAGACACCAGACCGCTAATAATTGAGAAAGTTATAATTAAACAACACGAATATTATTGTTTTCATGCAAAATAAATAATAAACAAGATTGAGAAATAAATAATAGAAAGGAACACGCGAAATAAATAAGAATTTTCTTTATTTGAACAAAATTCATGTGCAAACAAAAATTATCTTTGTGTTTTCATTGAATAAATTATATTGTTATTTTGTTAAAATCAAATCCCTGTCTTTTGTCGCTTTCTTTCATACCTGCTCCTTATAATTAAGAAGCTCGAATTCACGCGTAGCGGCGTGTTCGATAAAGTCGTACCGTTACAATATATATTGTGACGTGGTAATTTTGTCCACGTCACATAAAGTTAAATATCGGCAGTGCACGGGAGAACACGTTTGTTCTCGGGAAAGAATTTCTCTCGAGCAAAATCCAGAAGGGCCAAATGCGAGCGTACTTCCGTATTATTAATTTTATTTTGTATTATTTTTATTATGAACTATGTACGAGCGAGGGACGGTTTCATTCGGCGAGAACATCGATTCAGAGAATGTTGTGAGAGAAGGCTTAAAGGCATCAAGGTCAACATTGAAAGAGCGTGAAATTTCATATCAAATGAGGGTCGCTAACTCAAAGCCCTCATCCGGAGCTGTCGAACTCGAGATGCGTCAGTACCGAAGTTCAACGTCGGTCAACGTCGCGCTCAGCCGAAATTCAAATAAGCAATTATGATTATTATCGGCAATCATCGAAAGGCGAGCGAAGGTTCGAGAACTATCGAGATTCCCTCGAGTAGGCGAAGGGTGGGGGTTAGGACCCTAGTCCGCGTAATCGCGCTTTCGTTAAGTGTTGAGGACTTTCGTTTTGGGCACCAACGAGGACAGACGTCTTCTTCCGAGCCGTCGCCAACTCGATCAAGAATACGACGTTACCGGAATTATCGAGGGAAAATTTTCCGTGGTCCTTTTCCGCATTTCCACCTATTGATACTGTAGCGGTGAGCCGTCGTCTCGCTTTGAATTTTATGTACTTTTGTGTTAGAGCTATCTCGATTTTTGTGTTGAAGAATTACCGTTAAAAAGCGATATTGTTTCGGGGTACGTTCGTGTTTGGGGAAGTTTTGATCAAGCCTTGTCTCGAGTTATAACATCTGTCGCGAATATCTAATTGGACTAAGAATCGAATTGCCGAGAGGGATTCAAATGTTCTTTCGTCCAAACTGATATTTCGTTGGATTTTCTTTTTTTCGAATTGCCAAGAGCAATTCAAATTATCTTTCGTCCAAACGAAATGTCCATAGTATAAGGAAAATAAGATGTATCGAACATTTCTTTTATCGTTTAGAGAAAATCGGTAGGACGTGGCCCGAACGATATTAGTTGGTTAATTTAGGAACGTTCGATCTTGATAATTATGAATGTTTTTAATGTGATGGTATTGTAACGGTTAACTGTAAATAAATTTACTGATTTTGACCAAATTATTATACGAGAAAATTGTTATCGAAAAGCTATCATAAGCCAAAGTTATTGTATAAGGTCAGTTATGTTTTTCCGGAAATAATTTAATTAAATTAGTAAATTGTTCAACTATTAATTTTCATTTAATTTCTTTAATAAAATTTAATTGTAATTCCGGAATGGTGATTTTTGGTGTGTGAATTATTCTGTACAATTATTTGACCTCGCCCTTCTACCAAATTGGTTAGAAATACAGCTACGACCGGGAAACACCTTTCTTTTGCTCTCGATTATTTCAAATAAAATTTGTCTAAGAAAAATCTTAGACTGGCGTCCAAGAAATATTGAGAGCGAAGATCAATTTGAGCGCTTATGCGAGAAAATATTAGGGTGGTCCTTAATTAGTGTGTCCTTGAATTTGGACCTACGTACCTCTCAGAACAATTCGAAATAAATAAATAAAAATGTGTACCAAAGGATTTTTCTTAATATCAACAATTACCCGTGCCGCAAGGTGTGGCTTTTTCCCCATTTAAATAACACGTGCTTTTGAAGTGTTTACACTTTATTTTTCTTTCCCTGCACACTCATTACTCTAAAAATATTTAACGGGAGAAACCAGTTTAGGAGGCCGAAATTTTGGTGTTTTTCGTGATTTTTTTTTAACAGGGAAGGAATAATTAGAATTTGTTTAAACTTGGAGGATATTTTATTCATGTTTTGAAGTACGCTTTGTAATTTTTTCAAGTCATTTCCGCCGGAAATAGTGGTGTTGAAAGCTGCTGTCCATGGACGACCTTTTTTCAACTGGTGGGCATTCTAGCTCAAAAAGTTATTGACCAATCGTTCTGAAAATTTGTATGAATATTCTTTATTCAATTGCAATCTATATGAACCTAACTCTGGAATGATATTATTATTAAAAATATTTTTTTTTTAATGCAAAAAACGTGAAAAAACATGGTATAAAAACATGACATTGTGTTCAAACACCTCAAAAACATGCCATTTTCAACTTTTTTGATCACAATTAGGTTCATATTCTTAGGAAATATGTTGTTAACGAAAAAAGAAAATTATAATGGTTACAGATAAAAATTGTGACTTCAGGAATGCCCACCAGCAAAAAACCCATCAATATCTTCCAAGTTTAAACAAATTCTGATTATTCCGTCCCTGTTAAAAAAATTCACGAAAAACACCGAAATGTCGGCCTCCTAAACTGGTTTCTCCCGTTAATGCTTACAAATATGTTGAATACGGATGCAACAACGCATACGAATCTTGAAAAGTCATTAATTAATTATCATTACATTTAATTGATATATAAATGAACATAATACAAATTTTGTTATCTTAAAATCACGCTTGGAGTAATTTATCATCATATAATTACTCTATTTTGTCAATTCTTCCTGTAAATTTCATAGCACTTATAGCAAATTTCATCAGCTTTCGAATAAGCTTAGCCCCATTTTAATCGGATGCCAACTGACCGATTGGCAACCGGGTTGGTCAAAAAGTGCACAACAGCAACGTTGCCAGGTTGTCGAAAACTTGAAGTTTCGAACAAATGGGCACGATCGGCGATGCGTCATTACAAAGAGTATCCTATGCTATGAAAAATCCACCTGTTATTTTTTGTGTGACAATTCTAGGTCAAGATAAACCCCCTTTAAACAAAAATCGTTTCTCGATGATAGCTAAGGATCTAATCGGTCGATTTTGGCCGAATTTCGCGCGACATCATTTTTTATAATCTCGTATAACCTGTGAACTCATCTCTTTCAGGATATACTTTTGAGGTACAGATCTTGAACCACCCGCAGTGTACCAAAACGTTCCGATCGATTTTTGAAAATGAACCAAGCCGAATTTAGTATTGCAACTTATTTCAAGTTGCAGCTGACATTCCAACGGAAACAAGCACCCCCGATAGTCCCCAAGAGCCTACGGGAAGAGATTGATTTCGCGTTTCGAAAAGAAGGTTCAATTTTTCGCATCCAGCCCGTGTTTCGAAATGGGTAGCACCCAAACAACGATATTTGTTTTCTAATTATAATTTTTTCAATTATTAGCGGCTTGGTGTCTTTCTTTACAAACAAAAGAAAATAATGATAGGAAATAATCGATTTATCGGTCAAAAATAATAAAAAATGATAAATTTCTCTGATTAATTGTTCAAAATAATCAATTAAAATTTGTAAAATGATTCGATACAATAATAATAATATTTTTGTTCATGATTCGATATAATCTTACAATAATTGAACTATTTTGGACGATGAAAAATGAATTATTGAATTCTATTATTCATGACTCCTTATTTCTTTATTATTCAATTAATTCAAAAATTCAAAGATTCTAAACCCCAATGAGACAAAAAATACAATAAAATTGAATCGATTTCTTTTTGAGAATTCCATATTATCATTAAGCCCTATTAAATAACCACTTATTAAAAGAAATCAATTTTTTAATTTATTGAAAATCAATAATCAAATAAATTTCCTTGAATTTTAAAATGTTTAAATTATTCAAACAGAAATCTTGATTCCAACAGCAAGATTGTTTTTATTTAGGATTGGGTAAAGGTTTCCACACCTCAAATCTTGAAATCGAACGAAGCCGAACGATTCCTGTCCTCTTAATGTGGAGGTAAGGAGAATTCTATACTGAAATTCTTGAAATCAAACGAACCCGAATGATTCCTGCCCTCTCAGCATAAAACAAAGGAAAGGTTTTCACATCAGAAATCTTTGACCCAAACGAAGCTGAATGGGTCTAGCCCTCCCAGTGTGGATGGAAAGGAAATCTCATACCTCAAATCTTTAGACCAAACGAACCCAGATAGTCTCTGCCCTCTCAGTATGAGATTGTAGAGGATGGTAGGATAGTTGCTGTTAGAATCAGAGAGATTCTACTTTTTAGAGCTTTCATTCTCTTCTGGAGTTCAATCCAGATCTGAGCCGAGAGTGAGCTGAGAATGAGCCGTCGATGCCTCTGCGCACCTTCTTTTATACCCGAGAAAACCCTTTGTTCTCACATGAAGGTACGCGGATTGGCCTTTAAAATAATCTTGAAGAACAGTTATTTCTGTAAAATTTCTCATTGGAGCCTCGTGTTGGTCTCTGTAATCTTATTGGCCGAACGCATGGTATGTTGGCAATACGCATGCGCGAGAATTATTATTTCCTCAATTTTATATTGTTTTATAAAATTTCATACTTTCTCATTTCTCTTTGAGTCTTAACCCATTAACGCCGAGGTGATCAGAATTTTTACTAACTTTTCAACGTGTTTATTTATTATGTTATCGGACCAAAAAAATAATGCAATACCTTTATTCCTACGCGGAATTCGATGCTCTTTCAGAATCTGAGCTCAAAATTTCGATTAGACACCGAGAAAAAAAAATATGGCCGATTTAAACGTGAAAAACGTGAAAATTTTCGAAAAAAAATTTTTTTCGCACTTTTTTTCACAATGATACCGCAAAGCTATCAACTTTTTACAATGATCAGAGGTGATCATGGCACTCGAACATTAAGAGGAATTTTTTTCAGAAAAATTCATCGACGCGTTTTTTCAAAATGGCGGCGAGAATGAAAAAATTTTATATAAATCTTAATCTATCGGTTTCTTCAAAACTATAAACTTGAGAAAAAAATTTCTAAGAACAAAAATGGCTTAAAATTAGTCGAAGAATACTCTCAAATTTTTTCAGAATTTTTGAAAACAATTTTTAATTTTCGAAAATTTCAAAAAATCCAATTTTTCAAAAATACCTGAAAAATTTTTGGAAAAATTTCCTTCAAGTGTTCCTTGACTACTTCTTTTCTGATTCTGTGCATATACATTGTTTTTTTCTACTCTTAGCATTACCCAGAGACAACGGCGTGGACGTGGGATGTACTTTGTCTCCTTTGGGGTGCTTTTTTTTCGTGAGTCCCCTTGCCTCTCACGTTTCGGGGTGCTTTTTTTTCGTGAGTCCCCTTGCCTCTCACGTTTCGGGGTGCTTTTTTTCGTGAGTCCCCTTGTCTCTCACGTTTCGGGGTGCTTTTTTTTCGTGAGTCCCCTTGCCTCTCACGTTTCGGGGTGCTTTTTTTCGTGAGTCCCCTTGCCTCTCACGTTTCGGGGTGCTTTTTTTTCGTGAGTCCCCTTGCCTCTCACGTTTCGGCGTGCTTTTTTTCGTGAGTCCCCTTGCCTCTCACGTTTCGGGGTGCTTTTTTTCGTGAGTCCCCTTGCCTCTCACGTTTCGGGGTGCTTTTTTTTCGTGAGTCCCCTTGCCTCTCACGTTTCGGGGTGCTTTTTTTCGTGAGTCCCCTTGCCTCTCACGTTTCGGGGTGCTTTTTTTCGTGAGTCCCCTTGCCTCTCACGTTTCGGGGTGCTTTTTTTTCGTGAGTCCCCTTGCCTCTCACGTTTCGGGGTGCTTTTTTCGTGAGTCCCCTTGCCTCTCACGTTTCGGGGTGCTTTTTTTTCGTGAGTCCCCTTGCCTCTCACGTTTCGGGGTGCTTTTTTTCGTGAGTCCCCTTGCCTCTCACGTTTCGGGGTGCTTTTTTTTCGTGAGTCCCCTTGCCTCTCACGTTTCGGGGTGCTTTTTTTTCGTGAGTCCCCTTGCCTCTCACGTTTCGTGGTGCTTTTTTTCGTGAGTCCCCTTGCCTCTCACGTTTCGGGGTGCTTTTTTTTCGTGAGTCCCCTTGCCTCTCACGTTTCGGGGTGCTTTTTTTCGTGAGTCCCCTTGCCTCTCACGTTTCGGGGTGCTTTTTTTTCGTCAGTCCCCTTGCCTCTCACGTTTCGGGGTGCTTTTTTTTCGTGAGTCCCCTTGCCTCTCACGTTTCGGAGTGCTTCTTTTCGTGAGTCTTCTTGTCTTTCATTTTAACATTTCTTTTATCAGTGCTTTTTTGCCCAACAATTATTGCATACATATAGATTGCATTTTTCACAATAGATCCTTGTTCTTATTGGACATTTTTCATTTGAACAATTTTTTAATTTGTCCCTATTAGATCGTGTATGAAGTGTTTTACTTGTTTGACCTTTTTGAATATAATATTTAGCAATTGAAGTAGTTAACTCTTTTATTCCACTTTTTTTCTTTCCATCACGTGTAGCATTGAAAATTACGTGGGCATTTGTAATGGATGCCTGTATAAATCTTATAAAAACGACCCATGTCCATTTTTTGGAACGTATACTTGGAAGTACATTATTGCAGTGTCCATCATGCACGTCAACACCACCCATAAATTTGTTGTACAAATGAAAAGCTTGCGGAAAAGGTATATCAGTTTTGGATCGAGCCTCTGAACTATATCTTCTCGAATTTGATAGTGGACTTACACCTGCAGCAGTTGAAGCTATTGAAACGGGCTTCGAATCCATAATAGTGATGAAATTTATGCCACTATTTCGATCATGTTTTACAATATAAGTACCTCGTGGAGCTTTCTTTTCAAGTATATTCTTTTCTTTGACTCGATTGTCTCTGATAGTGCCAGTGCATTTCAAACGTAATTTTTGCAAGTGTAAAATTAAATCCATATTTGTAAAAAAATTATCAAAGTACAAATGAAATGCAGGGATTTTATTATAATTTATTAGCCGAAAAAAAGGTTCTAATAAATTCAATACTACACGAGTACCTAAAGCACATTTTACTAATTTGTTTCCGGTTTGGGAATTTTTACCGCAATATAGATCTAAATTTAGTAGATAGCCGTCTGAAGTGCATAAACCTCAAAATTTTAAACCAAACCTTATTGGTTTCCCTCGAATAAATTGTTTCAAAACAGTTTTTGCATAAGACTTGGCCATCATTTCATCAATAGATATAGAAGTTTTCCATATTCCGAACTTTAGGAGGTTGTTTTGGAAAAGTTTCAACATCGAACGAACCCGCCACCCTCTATCGTTTGGATCCTTGTCTTCAGCTTTTGAATATTTTATTTTAGACTTGATTTCTTCAAACTTATCGCGAGTCATTGCAGAAGAAACAATTTCACTAGATAAGAATGGATCAGATGACCAATAATCTCTCTGAGACTTTCTTTTATTGAATGAACTGAAAATAACTATACCTATAAAAGTGTCAAGATCTTGTAATTTCAGATCATAATTATTCTCTTTAGACGCATCAATTATATATTGTTTCATTTCGGCGGAAAAAAAGGTTTCAAACAATTGGAAAGGCTCGCACGCCTGTATATTCTTTTTTGTAGCTTCAGATAATAATATTGTTTCTTCACAAGTATTTGGATATGATTTCTCGCCATCGATCCAAATGAATTCGTGATTTTTTTCAAGTTTATCTAAGTTTTCAGAATAAGTAGCACAAGCTTTTTTATAAGTAATATTTGGTATTGTGAATTCATGTTCAGAATCTGAATCAGATATCGAATCACAATCGGAATCAGAATCATCGGAGCCTGAATTGTCTGCATTCGGAATCAAAATGTTTTCGTCGGAATCACTATCCGAATAATCTGATTCATACTCTGCATGCAATGAAGCAGAAGATTTTGAACGTTTTCGTGACATAACAAATGTATTGAAAAAGTGAAAACTAATATTTTTTTTATATGCTTTACCTATAATTCATATAAAAATTGTATACAACATATGTGTCCATGCACAAGTGAAAGGATATACGAGTTTGTTCGTGAATTTTGTAGTGGTAGATAGAAACAAAATTTTATGTACCATTCAAGAAAATTTTTTTTCTCTAAACCTATAGACTTTACGAAAGAATTTTTAACAACAAAAAAGTCTTAAAATTAGTCAAGGAACACTCTCAAATTTGTCCAAAAATTTTTCAGGTATTTTTGAAAAATTGGATTTTTTGAAATTTTCGAAAATTAAAAATTGTTTTCAAAAATTCTGAAAAAATTTAAGAGTATTCTTCGACTAATTTTAAGTCATTTTTGTTCTTAGAAATTTTTTTCTCAAGTTTATAGTTTTGAAGAAACCGATAGATTAAGATTTTTATAAAATTTTTTCATTCTCGCCGCCATTTTGAAAAAACGCGTCGATGAATTTTTCTGAAAAAAATTCCTCTTAATGTTCGAGTGCCATGATCACCTCTGATCATTGTAAAAAGTTGATAGCTTTGCGGTATCATTGTGAAAAAAAATGCGAAAAAATTTTTTTTTCGAAAATTTTCACGTTTTTCACGTTTAAATCGGCCATATTTTTTTTTCTCGGTGTCTAATCGAAATTTTGAGCTCAGATTCTGAAAGAGCATCGAATTCCGCGTAGGAATAGAGGTATTGCATTATTTTTTTGGTCCGATAACATAATAAATAAACACGTTGAAAAGTTAGTAAAAATTCTGATCACCTCGGCGTTAATGGGTTAATTAGACAAATAAGGACGACTCAAGGCGGCATGATATGAAATAATTTTATTGTCGCTCCATCGCACTCAGAAGCAAATACTCAATTAACAAAATAATAACGGAGAAAGTGGAATAATAAACAAATATAAAGAAAAATAATATGAAATAAAAGAGCCCTCAGCCTAATTAGTCACCTTTGAAAGAGAAAGATTTTAAAAATCTTTCGGGCATAATACGCGAAGCTCATGCAATTTGTCTGTATGGAAAAAATGTAAAAAAAATTGCCACTTTGGGACCTACCATTGAGAAAAGTAAACTTTTTAGCAAAATTCTACTGTAGGATGTGGAACATTGGTAATTGACATTAAATTGTTCCGCTGTAGAAAAACTGAAGAATAAAAAATCAAATTTATGAAATAATAATTTTGGATATATTCAACTCTAGTTTGGAATGAGGGTTATCAAAAAATTGCAGTGCATTGCTTTCTGAAAATACTCGACATATCGCAAATCTACTAACTATCTGTGTAAAAAAATTTTAGTCCACGACGGATCCGCGGCGACTTTACAAAAAATCCATTTCAAAATCCGTCTAGTGAAACATTTCCGAACTTTTGGCGTATTTTTTTATTTTAGTAAAATACGTTCGCAAGCCATTTTTGACGGACTTTTCGTGGACGTTCTAATTTTATCGTAAATATGCTTTTTGGGAAAATACATTTTCGGTGACTCTTTCATAAAAAATGGACTTTTAATAGATTTCAAAATCCAGCAAAAGATCGTCTCTAAAACATTTTCGCCCGTTATGTGTCTTCGAAAGTGGCATACGAGTACTTTTTTTTAAATCATGTACTATCGACGATCTTTTAACAAAACATAAAGGAGTTCAATCAGAACTTAATATATCTACAATGTGCTAGTAAATTTTAAGGCTAATTTGGTAGATTCTTTGCGGTATATCGAAGTTTATCGCAAGTATGATTTTTAGGGCATTGTATTTCGGTGGCCGGTTTTAAAATTTATTGAAAACGGATTATCCATGAATTTTGAAATCTAGCAAAAGATTGTCTTTCGTACTATTTTAGTCCTTTGTATGTCTTTGAAGGTACCTCGAAAGTACATTTTTTCAATTCCGTATTTTTGATAAATTCATGGGTAGTTCGCTTTTAATCAATTTAAAAATCACCGAAAATTAATTAAAATTCATTAAAAACGATTATCCATGAATTTATAAAAAGTACGGAATTGAAAAAATGTACTTTCAAGGCACTTTCAAAGACATAAAAAGGACTAAAATGGTACGAAAGACGATCTTTTGCTGGATTTCAAAATTCATGGATAATCCGTTTTCAATGAATTTTAAAATCCAACCAAAGATCGTCTTTCGTACCATTTTAGTCCTTTGTATGTCTTTGAAAATGCCTCGGAAGTACGTTTTTTCAATTCCGTATTTTTGATAAATTCATGGATAGTCCGTTTTTAATTAATTTTAAAATCACCGAAAATTAATGTCATAAGACAAAATCTATCAAAATATTGTTCGGTATCCAATAAATCATGAATAATTTTTGAATCCTGGTAGTGATCTCTTTATGTATCTTAAAAGGTATCCAAAGTACGGAATTGAAAAAATGTACTTTCATATTTGCAATAATCATATTTGCAATAAACTGTACTTTCATATTTGCAATAATCATATTTGCAATAATCATAATAATCATATTTGCAATAAAATGTACTTTCATATTTGCAATAATCATATTTGCAATAAACTTCGATATATCGCAAAGTATCTACTAAATTAGCCTTACAATTTACTAGCAGATTGTGGAAATATTAAGTTCTGGTTGATATCTTTTCTGTTTTGTTAAAAGATCATTGATAGTACATGATTTAAAAAAAGGTACTAGTGTGTCACTTTCAAAGACACATAACGGACGAACATATTTTAGATCTGTTTTAGATCTTTTGCTGAACTTCGAAATCTATTAAAAGTTCATTTTTTATGAAATTGGTACTCACCGAAAATACATTTTCTCAAAAAGGATACTTACGATAAAATTAGAATGTCCACGAAAAGTCCGCCGAAAATGGCTTATGGACGTATTTTACAAAAATAAAATAATACGTCAAAAGTTCAGGATTGTTTTACCAGACGGATTTTGAAATGAATTTTTTGATGAAACCGCCGCGGAATAAAATTTTTTTACATGGGTACATACGTATTCGAATTAATTTCTAACTTCAAGAGAATTTGAGAATAGAATATCAGGTGCATCATTAGCTTGTTTGAATATTCTGCATCTAATAAACTAATACGAAATATTTCGAAAACGAAAATGAATGCGACGTTTTTCAATTTTTTAATAGTAAAACATCGTATTTCATAATTAAAATTTTCCCAACTTTGCTTTATATTATAGACATATTGTAGGCGAAAGACCTTGAAAAAGTCCGTCACCTTTCAAGGACCTTTTCAAGGTCCTTCGCCTGCAATATGGCGAAGCATTGGCCCGATCGAGAAATTCAAAAATACATAAAGAATTTGAAATATTACGATAACAGAAACGAGTCCGAAGATGTGGAAACTTTCTTCGAGTTATGAATCGTATTTCTTTGCAGAAATGATTATAACTTTGCCCGGGTCAGTGTCCCATCGATTGATAACAAATATGATGTTTTTTTAAAACTCTTAACATACACTGCTATTAAGAGTATGGCCAACCTCCGATTACGAAGAGAACGTATCTGAACTCTTTTCATAGTAAAACATTGTATTTCATAGTTAAAATTATCCCAACTTTTCTTGAATTCTTTTTGCCTCACAAATAAAAAATAAAGTCATCTTTGTAACGCGTCACATCAATTATTATTGAGAGTACAACTAAGCTCGGTCTACGGACAGAACCAATCCGAAACTGAGCTCGATGTTTTCCAAGAGTTCTCGACATTTCAAGTGTGATGTAGCTTTGTTCGTATTTGGATTCGTTTTCGATTTCATAAAATATTTCAAGGTCATTCGCCTATAATATGGTAAAGTATTGACCCGATCGAAAAATTCAAAAATACGTAAAAAATTTGAAATATTACGATAACAGAAACGAGTCCGAAGATGTGGAAACTTTCTTTGAGTTATGAATCGTATTTCTTTGCAGAAATTATCATAACTTTGCCTGGATTGGTGTCCCATCGGTTGATGAAAAATATAATGATTTTTTTTTAATTCTCAACATCCACAGCTATTATAACCACGGCCAAACTCCGACTACGAAGGGAACGTATCCGATACTGAGCACAATATTTTCTGAGAGTACTCCACATTTGAAATGTGATGCAATTTGATTCGTGCTCGGGTTCGTTTTCGGTTTTGTAAAAAATTTCAAGGTCCTTTGTCTAAAATATAGTGGAGCTTAGCTTAGCTTAGCCTTAGCTCATTCCAGAAGTTAAAAAATAAGTAAAAAATTGAAAATATTTCGATACCCGAAACGAATGCTTAGATCCTGGAATTCTTTCTGAGCTATGAATCATATTCTCTTGAAGAAATTTCCACAACTTTGTTCGGATTAGTTTTGCATTGGTAAGTGACAAATAAAATTATTTGTTTTGCGCTCGATATCGACTGTTATTGAGAGTGCGACTAAATTCCGTATACAAAAGAAATGAAACTGATACTGAGCAAAATGTTTTCTAAAAGTCATCGCCATTCAAAAAGTGATGCAGCTTTATTAATGCTCGTGTTCGTTTCCGGTTCCGTTAAAAGTTGTAAGATCCGTCGCCTAAAATATGGTAAAGCGCTGGCTTGATCGAGAAGTTCAAAAATACGTAAACAAGTAAAAATATTACGATAATAGAAAGGATTACAAAGATGTCGAAATTTTCTCCGAGTTATGATTCGTATCTCTGTGGATCATAACTTCTCTCGAATTCGTTTCCCATCGATCGATGAAAATTTTAATAATTTTTTTTATCCTCGACGCCCAATACTATTGATGATACGATTAAACTTCGACTACGAAAGTAACGTTTTCTATACTGAGCACTACATTTTTTAAAAGTACTCCACCTTTGTAATGTGATGCAACTTTATTCGTGCTTGGGTTCATTTTCTGTTTCGTACAAAATTTCAAGGTCCTGCGCTCAAAATATGATCCACCGTTTGCTCGTTCCATTATTTACAAAAATGTACAAACATTGTATGTAGTATCGGTTTCCTTCCCTTCGTATTCAGAATTTAGTCGCACTTGCAATAGCAGTCGATGTCAAGCGTGAAAAAAATAATTTTATTTTTAACTTATTAATTCAAAACAAATCCGAGTAAAAATATGAAAATTTCTGCAAGAAAATACGATTCATAGTCTAAAAGGGATTTCTAGATTTTCAAATTCGTTTCGGGTATCGAAATATTTAAAATTCTTTATTTATTTTTTAGCTTTTCGAACGAGCTAAGGCTCAACCATATTTTGAGCATGGAGCCTTAGAATTTTTACCAAACCGGAAACGAACCTGAGCACGAATGAAGTTGTATTACATTTCAAAAGATGAGTACTCTTAGAAAACATCGTACCCAGTATCGGATCCGTTTCCTACGTAGATGAAGTTTGGTTATACCCTCAATAGCAGCGAATGTCGAACATTGCTAAAAAAATGTTATTTTTCATTGATCGATGTGAAATGAATTCGAGCGAAGTTATGATCATTTCTGCACGGAAATACGATTCATAACTCGAAGAAAATTGCATCATCTTCGGATTCGTTTCTGTTATCGTAATATTTTTAATTTTATACGTATTTTTGAACTTCTCGATTGAGCCAATGCTTTACCATATTTTAGCCACAGGACCTAAAAGTTTCTTACGAAGCCGGAAACGCACCCGATTACGAGTTAAGCTGCATGACATTTCAAATGTGGAGAAAACATCGTGTTTGGTATAGGATTCGTTCCATTCGTGTATGGAGTTTAGTCACACTTTCAATAGCAGTAGATGTTGAGCGTGAAAAAATAATTTTATTTTCCACTTATCAATGTGAATCTAATCCGAGCATAGTCATGATCATTTCTGTAAGAAAATGCTATTCATAACTCGAGTAAAATTTTCATATTTTCAGATTCGTTCCTGTTATCGAAATATTTTCAATTTTTCATACATTTTTAAAATTATGGAATGAGCAAACTGTGGATCATATTTTGAGCGCAGGACCTTGAAATTTTTTGCGAAACCGGAAATGAACCCGAGCAAGAATCAAGTTACATCACATTTCAAATGTAAAGTACTCTTACAAAACATCATGTTCAGTATCGGATACGTTCCCTTCGTAATCGGAATTTAGTCGCACTCTCAATAGCAGTGAATGTTGAGGGTTCAAAAAAAAATATTTCTATTTTCATTGATCGATGGGAAACAATTCCGAGCAAAGTTATGATCATTTCTGCAAAGATATACGATTCATAACCCGAAGAAAGTGTCCACATGTTTAGATTCGTTTCTGTTATCGTAATATTTCAAATTCTTTACGTATGTTTGAACTTCTCGATCGGGCCAATGGTTTATCACAATTTAGGCGGAGGATCTTAAAATTTTTGACGAAACTGGAAACGAACTCGAGCACGAATAAAGCTGCATCATATTTAAAATGTGGGGTACTCTCAAAAAACATCGTGCTCAGTATCGGATACGTCCCCTTCGTAGTCGGAGTTTAGCGTACACTGAAAAAATAGCATAGTGTTGAGAACGGAGGCGTAGTTGGCTCAACTACGCCCTGAGGTTGGATACGGCGAAACCAATGACGTAGTTGACGCAACCTCCGCGCGTAATTAAAGGTATTTTATTGAGCCAACTATGCCCGCAATTTGAAATAAAACTTTAAATATTCAATAGAACCAAAGCATTTTTTGAATAAAATTCAATAAATATTTCAAATAGTATCATCGTATTGCTCGGAAAATGCGGAAAAGTATTTCAGTCAATTGTATCAATCATGTTTGGATTGAATGAATTGCATTGTGTAATTAAAACGTATAGTGATTGTACCGAACAATTATGATTTTGAAATGACTGTAAGAAATATTTGAAATTTTTTCTTATATACATATTTTTTGGAATATTTTTTATTTGATATTTTTGATTTTGTATTCTGCGACTTTCAATAGTAAATACGATTGATCGACTTTTTACTCTAGTAAGAGCGCCGATCCTGACATAATTAGGTGACAGAAACTTTCTATATCAGCGTACTTTAATTATACGATATAAGGCATTAGACCTTTTTACCTCGTAAAACAAAGGTTTGGGTTTTCTCGACGACCGTCGGTCGGTGTGATCGATACTTAACGATTCAATGTCCGAGCATTATGGGTACACGAATGGTGCGACGCTTACGCGAGAGCGCTCCGCCCGTGGCCCTCTAGCGGATTTCTGCCACACCAGAAATCCAGCCAGGGAATAAGGCTGTCCAGTTACAATATATATAATTCGTGTTAAACAAAACTTATCGTTTGTGCAATGGAATTTTAGTACCTTTAGCAAAAGGTTTATTTGTTTGAATAGTATAACAAAAGATTTTATCAAAATTACTACTAGGTAATTAGCTTAATCACAAATTATATTCCGTTGATCTATGGTGTCATTGAATTCAATTCTCGCAGAGAAGTTTATTCAATGCTATTATTTTATCGAGTGATGGACAAATCGTATACAACCCAATCTCCGTATGATTATTTCAAATACGATCGATTCTGTGTCTGAAGTTTTATTTTTTTTTCAATGTAACCATTTATTGCGGTTGTATCACACGAAATACACTTAACTCAAATAAATCAAAATTTAGCGGCAAAATCGTGGTGTAGTTGTCTCGACGACATGACTTTCAATGGATCAACCACCGGGTGATTAACTGAACATAATATGACTATTGGCACAACGAAATTCGTCCGATTTCATCGCGTAGTTGGCAATACTTTAATTTTTTTTTCAGTGTACTCTCAATAGCAGTGGATGTTGAGATTTGAAAAAAATGATTATATTTTCATCAATCGAGGGGAACCGAATCCGAGAAAAGTTATGATCATTTCTCCACAGGAATACGATTAATAACTCAAAATTTCGTCATCTTCGGATTAGTTTCTGTTATCGTAATATTTTTAATCCTTTGCGTATTTTTGAACTTCTCGATCGAACTTATGCTTTACCATATTTTAGCCACAGGACCAAAAAGTTTCTTATGAAGCCGGAAACGAATCCGATCACGAATACTGCTGCATCACATTTAAAATGTGAATTGCTCTCAAAAAAGATCGTGCTGAGTATCGGATACGTTCCCCTCGTATCCGGAGTTTGGTCGCACTCTTAATGGCAGTAGATGCTGTGATTTGAAAAAAATCATTATATTTTCCATCAATCGATGAGAAACTAATCCGAGTGATGTTATTATTTCTGCAAAGAAATACGATTTATAACTTGAAGAAAGTGTCCACATCTTCGGATTCGTTTCTGTTATCGTAATATTTCAAATACTTTACGTATTTTTGAATTTCTCGATCGGGCTAATGCTTCACCATATTCCAGGCGGAGGACCTTGATTTTTTTGACAAAACCGAAAACGAACGCAAGCCTAAAAAAAGGTGCATCATGTTTGAAATGTGGATTAATATTAGAAAACATTGTGCTCAGTATTGGATCCGTTCCCTACACAGACGGAGTTTAGTCACACCCTCAATATCAACGAATATCGAGCGTTAATAAAATAATGTTATTTTCATTAGCCGATGTGAAACGAATACGAGCTAAATTATGATCATTTATGTATGGGAATACGATTCATAACTCTAAAAAAATTTCGACATCTAAGGATTTGTTTTTGTTATCGTAATATTTTAAATTCTTTACATATGTTTGAAGTTCTCGATCGAACCAATGCTTTACCATATTTATTTAGGCACAGGACCGAGAAATTTCTTAGGAAGCAGGAAACGAATCTGATCACGAATCAAGCTGCATGATATTTCGAATGTGGAGTACTCGCAAAAAATATTATGCTCAGTATCAGATACGTTCTGTTCGTAGTCGGAGTTTGGCCGTACTCTTAATAGCAGTGTATGTTAAGAGTTAAAAAAAAAACGTTATATTTGTTATCAATCGATGGGACACTAACCGGGGCAAAGTTATGATCATTTCTGCAAAGAAATTCGATTCATAATTCGAAGAAAGTTTCCACACCTTCGGACACGTTTCTGTTGTCATAATATTTCGAATTCTTTACGTATTTTTGAATTTCTCGATCGGGCCAATGTTTTGCCATATTGCAGGCGAAGGTCCTTGAAAGGCGATGGATTTTTTCAAGGTCTTTCGCCTGCAATATGTCTATAATATAAAGCAAATTTGGGATAATTTTAATTATGAAATACGATGTTTTACTATTAAACAATTGAAAAACGTCGCCTTCATTTTCGTTTTTGAAATATTTCGTATTAGTTTATTAGATGCAGAATATTCAAACAAGCTAATGATGCACCTGATATTAGCCACTGTGCCTCTCAAATTCTAATGAAGTCAGAAATCAATCCGAGCACGTATGTAGTTACTGGATTCTCAATGTGTTGAGTACCTTCAGAAAGCAAAGCACTGCAATTTGTCGACAACCCTCTTTCGAAACCAGAGTCGAATACATCTAAAATTATTATTTCATAAATTTCTTTTTTCATTCTTCCGTTGTTTTACAGTGGATTAATTTAATGTCGATTACCAATGTTCCACATCCTACAGTAGAATTTTGCTAAAAAGTTTACTTTTCTCAACGGTAGGTCCCAAAATGGCAATTTTTTTTTTTACAACTTTTCCATATAAACAAATTGCATGAGCTTCGCGTATTATGACCGAAATATTATTAAAAGCTTTCTCTTTCAAAGGTGACTACTTAGGCTAAGAGATTTTTTATTTAATATTATTTTTCGCTACATTTATTTGTTATTCCACTTTCCCCGTTATTATTTTGTTAATTGAGTATTTACTTCTGAGTGTGATGGAGCGATAATAAAATTATTTCATATCATGCCGTCTTGAGCCGTCCTTATTTTTCTAATTAATGTGAGACGTGGAGAAAATAAGAAATAATTCGCTCACTAAATTCTTAAGTATTAACCTAACGTCTTTTATTTGATCAATTGTACTTACAAAAAGTTTCAACGTTCATTATTTCCATTATTTAAAAAAAGTTCATCTGATAATAATTGTAATACGGCGTTCGCATTACAATTAGTCAAATCCAATAATGCCGATCACCTCAAATACGAATGAATTTTCACCAATTCTTTGCGAATCGTTTGGCCTTAAATTCTTATCGATAATTCAGATTCGCATCAACATTAATATGACCCAATTTTTTACAATTTTTAGCTAATCGTTTAGTCTCCAATCCTTATCGATAATTAATGCGTCAACATGTTCAACGTCAGCATTAAAATTCGCTTATGTCTTTTCGTGCTTTCCCACGTGGCATGAACGTCACTCGAAACAGAAAAAAACAATCCTTCGCGCGGAAGTTTGCCTCGCGTGACACAGACTTCAAGACAAACGACGATGCTGTCATAGGTGAGTCCGATCTTAGCCCCCGAGTTTCACATCCCTGAGGCATCTTCCATCATGGCAGTATACGGCCTTCTTATTGGCTCCAAAAACCAAAATTCAATTGCTTCCCATTTAAAATTTATTCCGAAATTTAAAAAAAACCTTTAGTACTTTTGCTTTAAACGTCATCTCGGACCCGGCATTACCCGGTGTGAAGGTTCTTTTGAATCACCCTATATATATATGTATGTATAGAACAAGTGTGTCAACATTCAACGCGACCGACTAGTTAATTATGTATTCAATAAATCTTAAATGCATTGAAATGAATTCAAATTGCAGATTAATATTTAACGGATAGCGCTAATTGGCCGCGCAATTATGCGATGTTAATTAAACATTAGGTGGGCGGATATGCAGGACACGATGGCGTTTCTACTCTCTGATTATAGCCTCTTCGCCTATCGCTACGGCATCTGACGACTTTTTACCCTAAAGCATTCTTACGAGTAATTGCATCGTCACGTCATCTTCGAGAGAGAAATGGTCCGCGTCTCACAGCTTTAGGTTTTAGGACGTTACCGGCAGATTTCAAGGTCTTTTTTATCATCTGATGATCAGAGTGCGAGCAAAAGAATTGTGCAACCCGTCAGTACAACCCATCAGTGGTCTTGCCAGTGACTTTTTTTCATAAATGGTTGAAGCATTTAAAATTTTTCTATTTTCTCCAAACTTTTTCTTCTGCATGATGGAAGAGTTATTTTTTTGTTTCAATTTTTTTTATAGCATTAATCATCGTTGTACTCATGATTTTTAAGAAATAACCATTTTGAAAGATCATTAATACTGTGGCGAAATTATTTTCAAGTTCCTGTTTATCAAATGAAATTATTGAAAGTATACTTGTGAGAAAATCTGTCATCGTGCGATCAACGTTTAAGGTGTCAGCAGAGCGACCGCTGTTGGTTTAATGCTTCATAAAAATAAATTTTAATTTGATGAAATTTCTCTCAAGTCTTATTTTATTTTAATTATCTTTGCTTAGATCCAACAAGATTTTCTTATATTGCAGTTGTGTATGCTTCTCATTTATTTGTAAGATATATTGAAAAAAGATTTAATCATTTTTTATTTTTCAACGGAATTTATTAAAATGAGAAATTAATAAATGTTGCTCTAATATCGCGGTTATTGGTTTATCCTACAGACTTTTCAAAAATTCATCCCTGTGATATCTTCATGTGGTACGGACATCCCTCTTTTACCAGCCATTGATATTTAACGAACACATATCCAGATAGCAAAACGTACGATTCGGTATAATATAGATATAATATTAGCACGCAATGGTACGGCTAACTCTAATCATACTAGTACCGTACGGTCACTTGACTATCGGGGCAGATGAGTAGAAAGGTTTGTGATGCCAGCATAGTGTCTTCATATTCTACCCGACTCAATCGGTATTTGTCTACCATTGCCGCAAATAACCATGGCGTATGATTCCATATGGGGTCGGTACGACATACCGGTATCACACTATCACTGTATTACCACAAGATGGCACGTAACGAACGTATTGGCACGGTGCCGATACAAATATGTTCACGTTAGCATGTGATACTACAGTACGGCGTACCACCACCGTATTGGTACGACGTACTGAGCATGTACTGCCACGAGATGGCGGCACGTACGACATACCGGTACTGTACCGGTATAAAATAGTACACGTTACCGAGTGATGTTATATTAGAAAATACCATCATCGTACTAGTACGAAGTATAGAGTATGTACATGAGAAATGCAAAATTTTTTAAGAAAACGTAAAATATTTTCGCTGTGAAACAATATTTTTAATTAAATATTAACCCTGGAACTCATGACCTATTTTTTTTACCTTCTAACTCATGAATGGGGTCACTAATGTCTCCATAATTTCTTTTGATCTTACAATCATTGCTCCAGAGATAAAGATACTTAACACTAGATAGATTTCTGCATTTTTCAATCAAGAAGAAATTTTTTACACGTAAGAAATTCAGTTTCATGCAAGTTTAGTTGATAAAAAAAATCGTTTAATGATAAAAAATGGAAAAAATCGGGCAAAACCACATTTTTCAAACAAAAATGTGTATTTTTTTTTTAAATTAACTGATTCAAAAAAATTAAACACAGTTTCAGAAAAGACATATCAGTCTATCGGGGAAAAAATTTCCACCCCTTTTCCCTCTAAAAAAGTTAATCATTTGGTGCTATGAAAAGTGAAGAGTGTCGAAACCTGAAAAACTACAAAAAATTGATGAAATATTTTTCGTTTAGCACGGATACTGGAAAAACAGAAGAGCAAAATTTGGAAAACGAAGTTTCTGAAGTGGTTCAAAATTCCTATCCAACATTTCCTCAACCTATCGAAATCTGAAACCTATGCCCACGAAAACTACCTTGTGAACAAGTAATTGTTTATTGTATAAATTTTAAAACTGATCGCACAAGTTCGTGCTTCAATTCGGCAGAGCAAAAACCGAGTGAGAAAACGGAAAAAAAACATAGAAAAATAACATAGATGCCAGAAAATAAATTATCATTTCGAAAATATCAACCCCTCGAAAAAAAACTAGGCTTATTAGTTTTATCACGAATTAGTAAAAATGTCATAAAATACCATATAATAGTACGCGAGGCGTAAATGGTTATGCCTTAATAGTTTTTTTAATAATGGCAAATAGCAAACGCTATTGAAAATAATTGTTGCTGCAAAGAGGTTAAAGTGAAGAGATTCAGATTCAAATTCAATTTCAATAAAATACTTCATAATTTTATTATAAGTTACGTATCTGCCAGACGAAATCGTATTCGGCCGAAACATTCGTGTTCTCAAACAACTTTATGGTTGCTGCCAACAAAACAATTGTAGTGATTTAAGGAAAAAAATCGCTATTGCCGAGGCTTCAACGTCAAGAGAGAAAAATTGAAAATAATTTCAGGCCAAATTTTTCAAAATTTCAAAAAATACCTGTCAAGAGGCAAATTTTTATCCGCATGAAATATTCGTGTTTGTAAGCAATTCGTGAGGCAATGAAACGTTATTTATAAAACTTAAAAAATACTCTGGTGAACAAAAATGATTCAATGAGACTATAAATAACAGTCTTTAAAGACATCACCTCTCAATAGCTCAATAGCTCAATAGCAAACAAACCCAATATCGTTTTCGACAATTCGAATTAGGTTGAGAACCTCAATAGTTGCAAAGCGTAAGTTTCCATTAATCGATATAAGGACTCACCGTGACATTTATTTAAGAATTGCACAACTACAATTGTAAAAAAAAAATGTTAATTGTAAAAAAAGCTTTCACTTACAATTATGTTTTCGTTTATTTATTTAATTATTTAAGTTAATGGTCGAGTTATAACTATTATAATAAAAGAATGATGTTTATGTAAACCAGAGCATCCAATAAAATTGATTGTAGAAAAACTTGCAATAATTGTAAAAATCACAATATACCCCTGTAAACAAAAATCATTTGCGAGGACAAAACATCTTAATAACTATCTCAAAAAATATAACTTGTCATTTAAGTAAAATCACCTAATCTCGAGTATAGATATGCGGTGCGACTTGCCTTCGCCGTTTAAAAACTATCTTTTTAATATTTGGTATCAAGACGCTGCCGCGCGTCTCTAGATACCCGATCTCGTTTTTGAAGATTGGAACTAGATTGAGAATCACCATCGTCTCAAATGTGTTAATCTCAATTCATTGCCACAAGAACCTACGGCGACATGTGTATGAGAATCGCTCAACTATGAATGTACATTTTTTTATTACCACTCTTTATTTACAACTATGTTTTTGTTTATTTATTCAATTATTTTTATTAATTTATTGATAGTACTGGTAAAAATGTAGAGTGGCAGGGTTTCCACACGATGCACATACCACTTCTCGTTCTAATACACCGTGGTTTTGATTATAGCTTCAGTGAGCGTTACGACACATCCGTCACAATTCATTTCTACGCGAAAACTAATATTTCACTTAAAGGTAACATTCCTCTGTCAAATATTCTATCATACTTACTTCTTACATTGTTGCCTCTTGTTTACATTTTTTTGCATTACACTGATGTTTACATATTTCCCCTTTGTGTGTGTTTGTGTGTCGTTACGACTGGAATTCAGTGGGACCCACTGGGAACTGAGACAATATCATTTACATCATGCATTTAATATTATCACTTTTCCTATTTTTTTAAGGGGTCCAAAGCCATGCGCCTCCTTAATATTACTTGGGATACTACATACTAGTGGTAAAGAACGATAAAAAAAAATTTGGAGCTGTTTTAAGGTGGAGCCGTGATTCGACAAATTTACCAAAATTTCTAGTTAATAAAATGAGGACATGTAATATGAAATAATTATTTAAAATGGAAAAAATTATCTGATACTTATTCACTTGTACTAAAATGGATACACAACATTGAACTAGAAGTAAATGATTTACCGCAAAAAACAGCATAAATGCTGTAAAAAAAGTTGAGACAAGTACATTTATTCCCCCCAAATAGTTTGTCCGGTAACAAATCTCAGTTTCGACACAAAACCTTCACTAAAAATTATAAAAGAGATTTTCTCCCAAGAAAACCAACCTTGCAAAAATTCTCTGATTCATAGCAAATCTCTCAAAAAATGATAGGAGAACCCCACAAAAATTTTCTAAATAAATTTGAAACTCACAAAAAGTTATAAGAGCCTCTCAAAAATGTATCAATCAAATCATAATTTCACAAAAGATGCCAATTCAAACCTGCCCAAAAATTAAGTCTGAACTTCACCAAAAGTTATTAAATAAATAAAAATCATAAAAGCATTAATAGTCAAATACATTAAAACCTATTAAAATTCAATAAAAACCCTTTCAACGAATTGAAAATACAGTTGTTCTACCCAACAAGAATAAGAATAAAAAATAATTATGAGAAAAATTTTTAATACAAAAAAGATTTCAAACGCAAAAAATTAGATTGAAAAAAAAAATTCGGCCGAAGTACTTGGCGAGTTTGTAAACATAAGTGATATATTATGTAAATTAAGCGAAAAAACTCACCAAGTACTTCGGCCGGAATTTTTTTTTCAATCCGTTTTGGGTTGCAAATGCAAATAGTATTTTCATATATTTAAAGTCTCTACCACTCTAGGGTGATTCAAAACCATATATAATTCAAACCTAGGGTGGTATCATACATCATTCCCTCAGTTATATAAAAACGAAGAGAGTAGTTTCCAAATAAACGTTATTATTGCATGCAAGGGACATTTTATGGTAAAAGAGAAGAGGGAAGAGGCACCGTTTTCAACTCCGTTCTAGAGTTTACGTTCAGAAAAATGCATTGTTGGGGCTACGGTTAATAAAAAAATTATTTATTTAGGTACTATGCAAAAGTTTATTTATTTAATTACACTTTATTTTTGCATCATCACTCTTCTATCACTTTAACCAAAAGTTGAAACTGACCTCGATCTTTATAACCTCACGACAAAGATATTAAATAATCATCGAATACGAGTTTATCATACACCATTCTCTTAGTTATAAAAAATAAAAACGGAAAATGGTTTTTAAATAAACCTTATTATTGCATTCGAGGAACATTTTATGGCAAAAGGGAAAAGGTATCGTTTTCAACTCCGTTGTAGAGTGAGATGTAGAAAATAAAAATTACAGGTTAAAAAATAATAAAAAATTCATATTTGTTCAAGCACTGTTCGAAAGATGATTGAGATAAATTGCACTTTATTATTTTTGCACTATCACTTTCTTATTATAATAAAAGTCACTGTAACCAAAAGTCGATCGGAACTAACCGCGATTTTTATAACCTCATGACTGTTCAAAAATATAGTATGGTTGTCGGTTAGCTGTCATATCCAGCGATCGTTTGAATATTACCAGAATTTTACTAATATCACTAGTGTCACTAGACAGCGACTGCGAAAAAGACAGTTGCGCATCAAAATGTGTGCGAATAAAATGCTCAATTTTTCGGCACAACGAAAAAAAAAACATTAATATTTTTAATACTATTTAAGCAACGAGGTTCTAATTAGTGGCGATCAAAAGAGAAAAAAAATAAAAAATATGTGAACTTAAATGAGCCTCCAAAATGCTGTAATTTAGTTTATATTAAAGAAACAATTTTCGAGAACAAGTAGAATCACGGTCCTTCTGGTAAAAGTGTCTTGTGCGATTCGCTTCGTAAATGTACTTGTCTCGAGTCGCTACCGCGACTCTTAATAAGTATTCAAAGACAAGGGTAAAGCAGCATACCTAGATATTTTCAACCTATGTATGTAAGTAAACATTTTCCGTTTGTCAAATTTATCAATCTTGTAAAATTTTCAGGTAAAATAAGAACATTTGTGATGAGCAGATGAAGAAAAATATATCACAAAACAGGTTTTTTATGAAAAAAAAAATTAATATAATTTTTGATTACATATTATTATAGAGCATTGAAAAATGAATAACTTTACTGTTTAAACTTTTGCCGTATTTATTTTGGTTTAGAAGATATCAGCGAAAAACGAAAAACCCCCGATTTTCTGGAATTAATTTCACCCCTTAGATATGCGTGTCCGCCGCTCATTTTTTTGTGAGGGTTTATACTTTGATGTGAACTACAAAATGTAATTTTTTCTACCCAGTTTGTGGAGGTACAGTAAGGTAACCTTCCTTGTCAGTGACGTTGTATAAGAAGACGAAGATATTTTTGGAGAGGTTCTAATGATTGAAAGTGCTTCTCAACAACCAAGCACGGTAAGCAATATCGTGGAAAAAATAGAAGCTGATTTGAAATTACGTCAAGTAAAAAATTGGCTGATTCAGGGCTGGCCAAAAAAAAATCCGTCCGAATTCAAGCAAATCGAAACCAAGCGGCAGGAACTATCGATGTACAAAAAATGCATTCTATGGGGTAGTCGAGTCGTTATACCGGAAGTCCTGAGATGGACGGTACTCGAATACCTATACGGAAATCATCCCGGGATTTGCGGTACTAAGTCAAGAACTGCACGGTGTGTACGAAAACACAGTCAGCACCAGCGAAAACACCCACAGAAAAATGGAAGCCACCAAAGACACCCTGGCGTCGTCTGCACGTGGACTTTGCGGGACCATTTGAAGGACAAACGTTCCTTATCACAGTGGACGTAGCAACAAAATGGCTCGACATAAAAAGAGTTTCATCAACGAGTTCAGCTGTAGTTATTCGAGAATTACACCGATTCTTCGCGATCTTCGATGTACCGGATACTATAGTAATGGATAACGGAACGGCTTTCGTTTCAAACGAAATTAAAGAATTTTACTCAAAAAACGGGATAAAATGGCTGTACATGGTACCGTTCAGTCCCCAAGCCAATGGATAAACCAAAAGAATGGTGCAAACAACAAACAAATTTTTCAAGAAGCTATCTGATGGCGATTGGGAGGTGAAAATAGCCAGGTTTTTACTCAAACAACAAACGATGCCCGCGTATGCGACAAGAAAAAGCCCGGTGGAAGAAATGTTTGGCCGTATATTAAGAACGGTGGTGGATAAAATGAAGGTAGCAATGGATGATGATGATAATGATGATGATGATGATGGTTGTTTATTGCCTTGGTTGTGTTGAAAAACAAGATACAAAAAAACTTAAGAACTAACTTAAATCTAATTTTAATGTTCACACAGAATCGTAAGTGCAATATAGAGATTACTTAAATAGATAGATAAGATACAATATAGAGATTACTTAAATCTAATTTTAACGTTAACACGGAATCGTAAGTGCATAGATACAACATAGAGATACAATGAAAATTGTGTACGCTTGTCCACGCTTTGGACCCGAACAAAATAAAAAAATTAAAATATAGATGATAAAAAATAAAGATACGGATAATCATTGAAAATTAACAGATTCGTGTACTTCCTGCTAAGCTCACAGATAGAGTTAGTTACAGCTCGCCAGTCACTTGTTCAGACTCGAGCTTGAAAAGGTGCACAAATAATTTTCATTTAAACACCGGAAGAGATTGTGTCGAAGTGATGTTCGGTAGAAGGGAATGCCAGAAATTAATTGCTATAAGAAGGAACGAGTTTTCGAACGTGGTAGTGTGACACATTGGGACGTAAAAGATAAATGGCTGTGATGATCTCGAAGGCCTATTAGAGGGTTGGGCTGGCAGGAATAGCTCACGTAGGTATACAGGTGCTTTCTCATTAATAATGCTGCGAATCATGATACCCAGAAAGTACAGTCGACGCGATTTGACTGACAACCAGCCTAGTTGCCTGCGATATGGAGAAATATGAACATCTTGTCGCAAATAAAAAATAAAGTGAATCTCATCATTAACGGGTCTTAGATTGCGAAACACAGGATGCGGAGGATGCGGATGGACAGTTGTGACAGTTATCCAACGTGTATGAAAACGCACGTACATTGTGAAGGAAGTGGACACCGGCCTGGTACACAAAAGAGACGTAAACCAATTGGTGCAACTTCCAAAAAACGATAACAAAAAGAAACCAGAATCACAAGAAAAAATAAGCGTCCCATTCTTCGATCCTGCGACGAAACAAGATTCGGGGAAAGTAATAATCAAAATTTAGATCGCGAAGTAAGCGTGGAAACTCCACTTAACGTACCTAGGAACGGAAACGCAAGGGAAGAAGAAGGGCCTAAACGTCGAATGAGGCCAAAAAGAAAATGAGTTTCCGGAAGCAGGAACCGATATCGTGAGAGTCTACACGAAACAAGCATACACGAAGGACTATCGAAAACATTTAATAAAAATCAACTTCGCTCGAATATTGAATTGAGTCGAAATATCTCAGGATTAATGCAAGGGGGAAGAGATGATATATATTCAAATGCCGGAAGCGGCTATAAGCGCAGCACGCTCTAAGCGCTCGACGCGCCTGCGTGAAATACGGCAATTTACCC
Source organism: Rhimphoctona megacephalus (assembly GCA_963989365.1). Taxonomy (NCBI): domain Eukaryota; kingdom Metazoa; phylum Arthropoda; class Insecta; order Hymenoptera; family Ichneumonidae; genus Rhimphoctona; species Rhimphoctona megacephalus. The sequence continues at coordinate 18,230,864 of OZ022421.1, forward strand.
ATAATGCTCTTCGTGTGTTTGCGGGCTGATCAGCCACGTGCCACAACTCTCTCGCCCATTTTTTCATACGTAACCGCTGCGTATTTTCAAAGAATATAATTTGTTAATTAGTACGTAAAACCATGTGTTTTTTTTAACCAAAGATATAATAAAATGTCTTCAATTTTTTTTTCAAATTATGTTACATTGCCTATTTTTTCTCAGTATTTATTGAAAATCGATTTTGACCGTATCGATATTTTTGGAACTAATGTATTATGGAATCGATTCGTTGAATTACTATTCGATTCGATGCGATGAAACGATTTTATCAAGAGACGCGGTAGCGGCTCAACGCCAAGTATTAAAAAAAAGCTTGCGCGAGCCCTGCCGCACTCTTATATACTCGAATATGACGGTTTTCGGTCTTTTTCTATTTTTTTTAACAATACGGTATCCCTAATTCAGTGCGAACTTTAGCAATGGAAGGATCAAAAAAAGTTGAATATGTTGTACAATCAGTCTCCTCAACAACTCATAGCTACACGATCCAGCCTTTAATAAATACCACCGGGAAATTATTTTCTCCACTTTTTATAGTTTTAACCCTTTAACGTTACAAAGACGTGTTTTGTATGTACCCTTTTCTAAGGGATTATTCACCATAGAAATGTTGATAAAAAAATTCGTGAAGTACCTTATCTACTATTTTCGGGGTCACTCTTTCCGATGGTGCAATTTAAATTTCGCAAAAATTCTATTTTTTGCAATATTTTTGCAAAATAATTTCATGTGGCATTTTTCATGTGATATTTCTTTTTTCCATTATACATTTCAGAAGCCTTACCGTACTATTTCCCAATTATAAAGTGCACGAATTGCGTCCTCGATAGTTGTACTTTTGAAATGTGTACATGGTTTTTTTCTCCTTAGGCTTACGTCTGCAAAATAACGGCAAAATTACTAAAAAAATTTTGTTCAGCTTTCAGAGTATTCAAATTTTGCAATTCGAACGAGTTTTTCGTAGTCAATATGTAAGTTGCATATGGTTTCTGAAGTTTTTTGGATCGCTGAACAAGAATTTAACATTATTTTTCCAAAATTAATTTGTTTCAACAATTTGTTTAAATAAATTATGACGACAAATAAAACTTTTTTGAAATTGTTTCCAAAATCGTAATCTACGAGAAAAAATACGTAGAAAACATATAGTCATAATTTGTTTAAACAATTTGTTCAAATCTTGTGATTGGAACCAGTTTATTTTAGTCACTATGTAAGTTGTATATGGTTTCCGGAGTTTTTTGGGACTCTGAACAAGAATTTCACATTATTTTTACAAAATTAACAAACAAATTGTTTAAATAAATTATGACAACAAATCAAAATTTACCAAAACCATTTCCAAAATCGTCTTCTACGAGAAATAATACATAGAAAACATTTTGTCATGATTTGTTTAAACAATTTATTTAAGGAAATTATAACAAGTCAAAATTTTCCAAAATCGTAATCTACTAGAAAAAATACGTAAAAAACATGTGTAGCAAATTTCCTCTATTTTGCTTGAATAGCTCATTATATCAAATATAAATAAATAGTTTTTATTACGCGTGGAATTCGGAGGTCTTAGCGTGTTAGGATCATACTACAAGGAGATTTATACTCTATACTTTGACAGTTCCCATTCAACAGGTTTATTTTTACTACGTTGCGATAGATAATTTTGTAAAATAATTTTTGTCAACAAATTATCGAGTTCCCAATGCGCATTTTTTCAGAAATGCTATGAGATACCGTTTTATACTTTGACAGTTCCCTTTTGACAGCTCTATTTTTACTACGTTGACAGAGATAATTTTGTGAAATAATTTTTGTCGACAAATTATCGAGAATCTCGTGTTTCTACTGCGCATTTTTTTCACAAATGCTATGAAATAGCGTTTCATTCCCCGAAAAAAATGTTTCTGCATCTTTAGAGTTTTCCAACAGTGATCTCTGTTCATTTTCACAATGCCAAAATGAAAATGTCCACCGAACGTTAGAAAAGTACGTCGAATCAATACGGTAGAAAGCATTGAAAAGGATGATCATGATGAAGTGGTATTCATTCTGAATCCAGAAGATTCCGGTGAATCTGATTGTAACGATGATAGTGAATCATCCCCCAGCAGTGATGGAAGTGACGCATCTACTGATGACGAAGGTGACGAAGATTATTATGCAATTCATTCGGTTCAATCGTACCGCAAAGTATCAGAAAATTATAATGCAAATCAAAAGAATCTGGAAGATGGACATGAATATCGATGGATTGATGGGGAGGCTAAATATGATGATGATTTATCCAATAATGTCTTGTTATCACAAATAGATAAGAATAATATATTAGCTAGTTCACCAACGGATTTGTTTGAGTTGTTTCTTTCTGAAAAATAGAAGCAGTATATTATCGACGCTACTGTAGAACACGGATATCAGCTAACTCCCGATCGTTTAGATACATTTTTAGGTGTAATCATATTTACAATCTTCAATAAAAGATTATCGCAAAGAGATTATTGGTCCATGAGTCCCTTGCTGAGATCTGATGTAGTGACATCAGCTATGGGAATTCGTGAATGTCAACACATAAAATCTCACATAAAGTATCACAAATTAGACGATAAAAATGGAAATGATATGGCGAGTTCGTCGTATTATGAATATTATCAATAAAAATATCAAGCGTTTCGGTTTCTTTTGTACAGCTCTTTGTGTTGATGAGATGATGCTGAAATTTTATGGACAAATAAGTTTCAAACAGTTCATGAAATCGAAGCCGATACGATTCGGCATCAAAGAATGGGCGTTATGCAGTTCAAACGGTTATTCATTTCACTGTGAGATTTACTGCGGAAAGAATGACAAAGATGATTTTCTACATAATTGTGCCCAAGGCAGTCGAGTTGTTATGCGAATGCTTCAAAAATTTCTAATCGATACTTCTCTTCGCAAAGTACTCCAATACCACATTTACTTTGATAATTTATTTTGTTGTTCTGACTTACTAGTGTATCTGAAAAAACTAAATTTGCGAGCAACCGGTACTGTCAGGAAAAATCCCTTAATAAAATTCCCTTAATAAAAAGTTCATGGGAAATCGAATATCGAATTGCGAGTTCGATTCTCCTCATTTTATTCGTGCTGTGATTGGTCGCTGGATTACAGCCAACTTCATCTTTAACTGTCATCCATGACAACTAACAAAATAAATGTGTACATGGCAACAGAAAGAAAATTCTGCCGATCAAATAAATGTATCCTTGGCAACGAATAAATAAACGTATCCATGACAACTAACAAACAAATGTGTCCATGACAACGAAAAGAAAATTCTATCAATCAATTGCTTGCCAACGAATAAATAAACGTATCCATGATAACTAACAAATAAATGTGTCCATGTCAACGAAAAGAAAATTTTGCCAATCAATAAATTTATGCTTGGCAACGAATAAATAAACGAATCCATGACAACTAACAAATAAATGTGTCCATGGCAACGAAAAGAAAATTCTGCCAATCAATAAATTTATGCTTGGCATATTATTATTATATTGGCATATTATTATCATATGACGATATTCGTCATATGACCGTTCTGTTGATCGCGGTAAATTTCACGTTGATGAAAAGTCATAAGTTTGACAGTTCGAGGCGGGAAATTAGTAAGTGACAGTTATCCCACTTTTACGCGTGTCATAATTGCATAAGTTTTAAAATTTGTATTCATTGCGAATCAAACTGTGCTAAGGATTCAAGTGGTCAAAAAATGTAAGTTCATGCAATAATTACTGAGAATATATTCCATGTCTTGGCTCTTCGAACTGTACGCTGATTCGAGATTTCACGCGTCGTTTTTGACAGCTCTCTGGTTAAAATCTTCCAAATTTAGTACTTTAATTAATTCAGAATCAAATTTCAAAACTCAACCATTTCTAAAATAACGAATGATAATCATAGTTTTAGCTTACGTCGCGCGAATTCGTACCAGTGTGCAACGGAAAGCGTCCTAATCTTAATGTTTAACTATTGAATTGTGCCCTAAATTGAAATGAATCCCCACTTGTTATTTACTACAGTACAATATTTTTCATGCATAAAATACGTTACAAATTTCGTTTTCGTCGTAACATAAATGAATATATCGATATTAATCATCAAAATATGATCGTGACAGACGGAACGGTGAAATAAAAAGGTTTGTCCAATGATAATAAAGTATAAAAAAGGTCGGTGGGACTTCACATTTATTGAAATTGAATTGGTATAAATATATGAAAAAAAATTTCTAACCATTTGCATCACAATTTGTAGAATTCGTGCTGAATGCAAAACTATCATCATGAGACTTACGCGTGTTATTCATGCATGTTTATCCTGGAAGCGTCACTATACAAGATAGATTCGTCATTATACGCGTCATTAGACTCGTCGGGACAAATGAAAATGTCCTTTCGATACCATTTGATCGCCCGGAATGAAAAAAAGTATTAACGGGTAAAACCACTGTAGAATTTTCAAAAAATCGATATTTTTTATTGGCTTAAAATATACTTCGAACTCTCTTGAATATGAGGCAAAAAGGTTTATACCTGAAAAAAAAAATTTCATTGAAATTTCGGGCTCTTCCCCGAGCGCGTCGATCATTTCAGTACCACGTTTCAAAACTTTGAACGCGTTTTTCTCGAAACACGATTTTTCAAAACGGCACGCAGCATAACTCCAACAATTTTCATTCTTTTCATTTGAATTTTTGACAATATCTTAAAAATAATATTTCGAAGTTAAATACGTACGGAATTTTCGATAATTTCATTTAAACATTTTTTATCAACAAATATTTATCCCTTTTTTCTGTCGAAAATTGAACCTTTTCATTCAAATACTCGCCAATAACACAAAAATGAATATTTTCTAATTCCCCTACGTACTTCACTAGCTATGAGTGTCTAGATTAAGGTTTTTTAAAATTCCAGATCAACAATTGCACCAGTTACACTGCGTGTCGCAGAACGCCTCGAATTCAACAAGCCTCGCGGGAATAACTCTGGTGTCGCCATTTTTAAATATTTTTCAATCATAATTTTTTGTTGTACAACTAAATATATGCTTAATAACTCGCTCTAATATTATTATTCTATTACCTTTCCTTCCTTCGAATGAAAAAATGAAAAATAATCTAAAAAACTGAAAAAATGAGAGAAATAAGAAAATTAAATTTTTTTTTATTCGAAAAAAATTATAAAATTGACAAATAAACAAAAAAATAAGATTCTCATTTACATGCACTTCCTCGTGGCGGGAATCGGACTACATCGGTTAAGATCAACGATGGCAAAGCATGTATGGTATTATATGGGGCTATATATTTATAATTGACATAATCAGTTATTCAAGTAAAATAATGGTAATTCACCACAAAAGTTTTTTACGTATTATTTCTCGTAGATTACGATTTTGGAAAATTTTGATGTTATCATTTGTTTAAACAAATTAATTTTGTAAAAATAATATCAAATTCTTGTTCAGAGGCCCAAAAAACTCCGGAAACCATATACAACTTACATAGTGACTAAAATAAACTCGTTCCAATCACAAGATTTGAACAAATTGTTTAAACAAATTATGGCAATATGCTTTCTACGTATTTTTTCTCGTAGATGACGATTTTGGAAACGATTTTGGTAAATTTCAATTTGTTGTCATAATTTGGTTAAACGAATTGTTTAAACAAATTAATTTTGTAAAAAGAATGTCAAATTCTTGTTCAACGATCCAAAAAACTCTAGGAACCATATACAACTTACATAGTGACTAAAATAAACTCGATCCAATCACAAGATTTGAACAAATTGTTTAAACAAATTATGACAATATGCTTTCTACGTATTTTTTCTCGTAGATTACGTTTTTGGAAACGATTTCGGAAAATTTTGATTTATTATCATAATTTGTTTAAACAAATTGATGAAACAAATTAATTTTGTAAAAATAATGTCAATTTCTTGTTCAGCGACCCAAAAAACTTCGAAAACCATAAGCAACTTGCATATTGACTACGAAAAACTCGTTCGAATCACAAAATTTGAATACTTTGAAAGTTCAACAATTTTTTTTAGTAATTTTGCCGTTATTTTGCAGACGTAAGCCTAGGGAGAAAAAACCATGTACACATTTCGAAAGTACAACTATCGAGGACGCGATTCATGCACTTTATAGTTAGGAAATAGTACGATAAGGCTTCTGAAATTTACAATGAAAAAAAAAATATCACATGAAAATTGGTACTTTTTTACTTTATTTTGCAAAAATATTACAAAAAATGGGATTTTTTTGAAATTTAAATTGCACCATTGGAAAGAGCGACCCCGAAAATGGTGGATAAGATACTTCACGAATTTTTTTTATCGAGATTTCTATGGTAAATAAACCCATAGAAAAGGGTACATGCAAAACCCGTCTTTGTAACGTTAAAGGGTTAAAGGAGGCAAAGGGTGAATTTGGACCAAAAATAGAGAAAGAAGAGAACAGCATCCAAATCTCGAAAGCTTACTTCCTGCACATATTATCGTTAACGGTTCATCAATTTTTTTTAAAAACAATATTAATATTGTTATTATTATTATTTCAAAATTATAAATATATAATTTGGTATATGTTAACAGATCATTTTGAAATTTGGTTGGAAAAAGTTTTCTTTCCTAATGTCGAGAGTATCAACGTATTATTGATAGATTCCTGGAGTTAACACTGCCCTAAAGTTATTCATGAAGCGACCCTTCACAATAAAAAAATCGTGCCAATGATTATCCCAAAGGGTACAAATGGAAAGATTCAACCGCTTGATGTATTTGGATTCCGGATATGGAAATATTTTGTGCGACATTTTTCAGATAGTGTGATATTAATGGACGCTGATATAAATTTACATTTCAAGTATAATATAATTAAACTGCAATCTCTCACGAGTAATCAACTGTCATCCCTACATTATTATAATATTTTGAAATATTCATAGTTCAAAAGTAATTATATAACCGAAAAACCAGAATTCTTTGAAAATCCTGTTTATTTTGGTTTCGGTCAATCAAAAGCACACTCTGAAATATCTGATTGTAAATATATAGCAGTTATAAAATGTGTATGGTGTAAAAAGTCTTTATGTTTGAAGCATTTTTTTCATGACTATCATTATTGTACAACGTATGAACCACGATCGTTAAAAATTTTAATATAAATGATATCATAGCATTAATAATTAATAATTAATAATTAATAATTAATAATTAATAATTAATAATTAATAATTAATAAGAGAATCGGATTACATATAAATATGATATTTTTTAATAGACGTATAAAAAGTGGATAAGTGTGACTTTGGGTATCAATATAATTGTCCAATTAAATCCGATTGTGGAATTTAAGAGTGTTAATTCTACTTTAACAATTGTCAATATATATTTATGCTTGTACTAAAAATATGCTTCTACATAGGCGAGAAAAACAGCGTGGTACGTATTCAGACATAAACATTGGAAACCCCAACCCCCTTGAGGTTAATGCGAATATGCATGCGTGCTTAATACTATAAAATTGATATTGTTGATGGAAGGATAGTAGATTTAACGAAATAGAAACGTTAATTTTTGAATCGAGCATAAAAGAAAAAATAAAAAGGTGGTGGTTTGCCCTCCCAGAGTATCTTACCAATTTCGCAATATAAGAAAACATCGACTCGGAGCTCGTAAAAATATTTCGAATCAGCGGAAATATTTTTAACAGGGAAAAGACGGTTGCGATAAGGAATTTCAAGTAGGCTTTTACTCCCTTAAGGTTGCTATTTTGAAAAAAATACAAGAACACGTTAACTTTATTCCCATATTTTTATAAAAATAAAACCCATTTCATTCAAATAAATCCAACCCTTTTCAATAGGGGGTGAGAAATAGATAAATGCAGGGGTGGCTCATCCATTTATTTTTAATTCTTTTTCGTACTCATGGTGGACTTTTCATCATTTTAGATTAGAAACATCTTGGATTTCGATTTATCGGAATCGGTTGAATGCTTGTTGATGAAACTGCAAAACCACTCCTTGACATGCCTTACTTTGAAGGGTGGTTTCACCCCTTATAACCGTTTTTCTGTCGATAAAAAAAAATACGTGTCTTTTAGTTTCGAATGCTCTTTCACATACAAAAGTTTCAAAAAAATCGGAGACGGACACCAAAGTAACGTTCCTTGTTGGTCAACTTGAATATTATTTATAAAATATAAATTGAAAACTATCGTATAATTTTCTGTTTTATTACATTCTAATAATAATAATGCAGGAACACCATTATTTACCATTTCTTCGTTGATTAATAAAGAAGTGAAAACTACGGCGTTTTGCTTATACGCAGGTTTAATATTTAAGGATGATGGAATTAAAGAAGGCAATATTTCGCTGCTTTTTTTTAAGGAAAATCCCTTTTAATACATCCAGCTACGTTATAGTTACACAATTTTTTAATATACAGATGAGCTTCTAAATCAGCAATCTTTCATACACATACATATATATCCATTATATCGTCTAATTCTCGTTGACATCGAATTTGAGAATTTTTTCACACATTTCAATGATTTTGGAGATTATATCAATACTGGCATTCGGTCATTATGGCAGTCTCGTACTCCTATACACATTTTGATACATTGTATGAGGAAGAAAAATAATAAGAATATGGTTGAAATTCGAGATATTGTCTCGTAATAGAGACTAATTTCTTTGAATGGCTTGATATGTCCGTGATTAGGGATTCTATTAATATAAACACCTACAGTCGTTCGTCCATCAATCATAGATTGTCCATACATGTCGAATATTTTTATAATGAATTATTCGTATTTTCTGACACATCCAGTTTTGATTACAATTACAATCCAATGCATCCAATTATCATATTTCAAGACGTCAATGTTTATCATTTATTGAAAACTTCACCGGTTCAATTATTATAACTCAACGTTATTTTATTCAAAAATAGGTTCAATACTTGAGAGCGAATATGTATTGTAGTTTCTTTTTTCACTTTTAGTGTACAGCAAGATCTGTTGAGCGTTTCTTCGTTTATTAAAAAAGTTGACGAATCCGCAAAGAAAAATGATGAAATATTTCAGTAGCCTCTCTTGAGTCGTACATGGAAATCTTGCCATAGATACATTTCAATTAAGCATTTTCATATATACAATTGGATGTAATTATTCGTGTATCACGAGTCCTGTTGATGGGTATAACTAACCCACGAATTATCACACGTTTTTTTTTTCAAAACCGTAACACTGACTTATTATCGTTCGCAACCTCAATATCCATGCTTAAAGTTCCTCTATTACCGACGAGTTCTTCCGTATCGATCATTTCTTCTGTGCAGATGTATTCTTCCTCACCAGCACCAAGTAATCGTGAGCTTCTCTGCAGAAAGGTAAAAATTACCGGCAGTCGGTAGCTTGATGACATTTTTTTGTCGACTCGAGAACGATCGTTTGATGCATATTAGAGGGACGTTTCTTCCTCCTCTTGAATGAGTTACCTCGGTGTTGGGGGTGGGGGTGGTGGTCATACCGCACTACCGGCATAAAAACCTGCTTTACCCGCTAAACCCGGAGCTCTACCCTTCCTTTTCTCGCACTCCATTGTGCTAAAAGTGTTTTGCGCAATCTGTGATTTACGCTTTGGATTCTGCAGTGTCATACTGCGCTGACTCGAGTTCGAGCTGGAACTCGTACCCGGTTCCGAAACTCTTAGTATACCCGAGTGTATCGTTCCAAAATTTTGATACATAAATTGAGGCTGTATCGCTGATACCGAAGGACTCTGATGCTTTAATGTTATTGGCACTGTTTGGCCTGCTAGTGTATACCGACTGTCATAGCCCAACGGTGCATCTAATAAAGATTCAACGTTTTTACTCTCCTGTTGATAATTCGCTAATCTGGGATCATTCATACCAGTGGTTTGTTCGATCCTACCGCAAAACTCAACGTAACGCGGTTCTTGACCACTCGCCAATACATGCTCTTTGCCATCCGTAAACGCGATCATATTTTGACGAGAATCTGACAGTATCCTTGAATCCATCAAACCCTCTTTGTCGGCAAATCCACTCAGTCGTGAATCTACTATACTCGGATCAGCCTTTTCCACAAATGCAAAGCGCGGATCGGCGATCGGCTGCGAATCCGGATAACAGGGTGGCAGATGAGACATGTCCGCTTTGTCAACGTAACTTATTGCTTGTGGATTTGAGGCGCATATATCTGGAGCTGTTTTGCACAGAAGCGACGTGTCCTCGTCGGCCAATCTTTGGGCTCCTAGAATCACGTCTGAAACCGATCAAATTTTGTAATTGTATTATTTCAATAATATTCTTTTCGTGAGATGTTCATATAGACACATTTTTTTATCTCCTTAATACTTTCGAATGAAAGCTTGATTGAGGGTCAACTCTACGATTGGGTTGGCTCTAATCGATGTTAACCTGTCAACAGGCGCGCTATGAGACTTTTTCTCACACCTATATTAAAACGATGATTACGATACGATGATACGATGAAAGCATTTGAAATTTTTTCTATCTTCACCAAATTAATTTTTCTGTATGATAGAAGAGTAAAAAAAATTTTTTGAATTTTTTGAATTATTATTTTTTGGTTTTTAGTGTCAATTATCGTTGTATTTATGGTTTTTTAAAATAAAAATGTTTGATAGCCACAATTACTATAACGAAATCGTTTTCAAGTTCCTATTTATCAAATTAAGCACTTGAAGCTATACATGTGAGAAAATTTCTCATCGCACGCCCAATGTTTAAAGTGTACGTAGCACACCTGCTGATGGGTTAAACATTTAATCTATTTTATTAGAAATCAAAGATTTTTTTTTGCAACCAAACTGCGTCAAAAATGTTTAACACTAAACCTACTACAACCGGTCAAATAACCTTTATCAATATAAGATTCAATAGGGATACACAAAGTATCGGTACTTTGGGTACACACGATATTTTCCCAGTCAGTGAACCCCACCAATATTATTCCCACCCAAAATATCCCCGCCAAAAATGTCCCAAATGAAAAATATCCCATGTCAAAAATATCCCTGATTACAAATATCTCCATAATTTAATATCCCCAACAAAAATAACCCCGGAATTTGGAAAATATCCCTAGAAGAATCCATCACAAATACATCATCATCACATCATACAGCATTATCACACCATACATAATCAGATCACACCATACATCACCATATCACACAGCATCATCACTCACCATACATCATCATATAACACGTTGTCGTACATACACATACACTTACATAGAAATTATTTTTATCATTTCATTGTTATCATATTATATCATCATTCAATTCGCACACCACAGTTTTTCCGTCTAAACTGACGTACACTATTCATAATGTTCGTGCAATTATTTTATTTCTAATAAATAAATTATTATATGGCGTACATTATGTGCAATGCGAATTTAAACACTCAATCAATAATAAACTTCATTTCTGTACAAATTTGCAGCACAATTTAGAACCCTTCATATTTCCTTCATATTTCATTATATTCCGAATATATTATTATTCTTTATATTTCATGGGATATTAACTGGGATATTATTGCAAGAGGATATTTTTGGTTAGGATATTTAAGCTGTTATTTTTGGAAGGAATTTTTGGCAGAAGTTATTTTGGGCGACGCCCCAGTTCTTTAGTGTTAATCCTTTCAATACCGTGAACTTGTCAGCGAGTAGGGTTCCTTTATGCTACCAACTTTGTAGCAATTCCCCGCTGTACAAACAAAATGACGAATACAATTCATAATCAATTTCTTAAGATTTAACATATAATTCTTATTAAATAATGAATACTTCATTAACCCTTTTTCCATCAAAAGACATGAATTTCTCTTAAGCGTTTGACCCTGTAACTTTTTATGTAAAAATGCTCAATAAAATATGAGATATAGTATTTCCGATCGTTTGAGACCTCCTCTTTCGATATCGTAGTTATATTTAGCCTAGGATGTGATCTGGAAAAGCTATGGCCTGTTTTTCCAAAAAAGTGCCCGAATTTTCGTGATTTTTTTTTCAGAAAACCTATATTTTCAGCAAGAAAAAAATTTAATACACCACTCAAATGGCAATAAATGGTGGCATAGATGTCGGTTCCTTTAAATCCGATTGGAATTTTTCCGAAATTTAGGATGGCGGATTCAAAATAGCGGCCAAAATGTGAAAAAACTGCGAAAAGTCAGATTTGACATATAAATCTCATGAAATTCTTTCTGTTTTTTTAAAAAAATGTAGTTGCTGCATTATTCATTTTACACGCATCAATTTACATATTTTATACTCATACAGTTTACACATACGAACACGCGCGCGCGTGTATGTGCATGTGTGTGTGTGTGTGTGTGTGCGTACGTGTGTGTGTGTGCGCGCGCGCGCGCGTGTGTGTGTGTGTGTGTGTGCGCGCGCGTGTGTGTGTGTGTGTGTGTGTGTGTGCGCGCGCGCGCGTGTGTGTGTGTGCATAAAAGCGGATAACTACTTATCAAGATCGTTTTCGTACGTATAATTGTAAAATTTCTCGGTTTTAACCGATAAACAATACTCCCTATGGCCATATTGGATATTTCAGGGTCCACTTTCGTACCATGATGAAATAGTAAAATAAATAATGCAGCATATACATTTTTTTACAAGTTTAGAAAGAATTTCATGAGATTTATATGTCAAAACTGGCGTTTGGCGGTTTATTTTCATATTTTGGTTGCCAGATTGAATCCACCATCTTGAATTTCGGAAAAATTTCAATTGGGCTTAAAGGAGCCGACATCTATGCCACCATTTATCGCCATTTACGTGGTGTATTAAATTTTTTTCTTGCTGAAAATATAGGTTTTTTGAAAATAAATCACGAAAAAGCAGGCACTTTTTTGGAAAAACAGGTCATAGCTTTTCCGGTTCGCATCCTAAGATAAATTTAACGGCATTTGAAAGAGGAGGTCTCAAACCATCGAAAATGCTATATCTCATATTGCTTTTAGCATTTTCACATAAAAAGTTACAGGGCTAAACGTTTAGGAGAAATTCATATCATTTGGTAAAAAAAGGATCATTAGGAAATAAAATTTAAATAGAATGAATATTGAAAGAAATTCCTCGTAACTGGGATGCTTGGATAGACGAAAGACTGATTTGGTGTCCACAAATCATTACACGGACGCCGTATCAAGACGGTGTCGGTATTGAAAGGGTTAATTGAAAATGTGTATCATTATATGCACGTTTCATGAAACACATAAAATTTTTTGTGCATTGAAGCGCACTGCTAGTCATCATAATGTGACTTTGTGTTTAAATGTGCATCAACAGCATATCTATTCTGATTTTGCGCGATGCTTGAAGTTGATAAAAATTGGGTGAAATTGAAAAAAAATATATATACAGGGTAACAATTCGGGGGTGGACAGGCTTTTTTACGGCCATTTGTGGGATGATATCGGGATGTTTCGGGGATCATTCTTGAACTTTTTTTTGCTTTTTTCGAAAAAAACACGCCTAAATTTTGATGAGCATAGTTTTTGCAGGAGAAGGAAAAAAATGTTGGAGAACATTTTTAAATGCTATCTGGCTTTTTAAGAAATAAATTTCGTATTTTTTTTGAAAAAAAATCACCCATGGTAAAGTTATTTTGAATCTATCATTTCGAAGAAAAAAATGGTCAAAAATGCACAAAAACAGTCAATTTTAAACCTGAATGGAGGAACGAAGGAATAGAACAAGCCGTCAACCAAGCATCGGGCCATCGCTGTCTGCGCGCCCGATTGTTGTCAGCTTTCGGAGCTATCACGCGAAAATGAGGTTCGGTTGCCCATGATTCGCAATCTGGCGTTGCTTGATCGTAAAGATTTCACATCCCGAGGCAAATGGCATAGACCGTTTAAAAATTACACAAAATTATTATTTTCAAGATAATGGTGAGAGCGTTTGGTCCGATGGATAAGAACTTGGGCTCGCATGCCGCGGGTCCCGGGTTCGAATCCCGGCCAAATCAGCAAAGAAAATTTGAAAATTTTTTCAAATATTTATGCTGCAATCTCAGGTGGTTCGGATTCCACCTTCATAAACCTATGGCTAAAAAAAGATCTCTCTGTGATGCATGGGCAGTCGGTGGACGGCTTCGGTGGCCTCCCGTGGACGGTTCTCATCGTGCGAATGGTGGCTCTCTAGCCGTGTACTGACTGGCTCATTGTATCATAACTGAGGAGGTACCTGCCTGAGCGCCTCTGGTGGCTATGCTTGAATGTGCTCGCATTGCCACCCGAGGAGATTAGTCAGGTCCCGGCTGCATCGGCAAGGTTTTCTGCAGTTTCCCTTCGCCTTCAGCAAATGCGATATAGTTGGGGATAAGTCGGCTGCAGCCGCACAGGGGGGGGGATACTTGGAAAGGGGAGGTAAGTTAAAAGGGAAGGACCTTGAGCCGTGGAAGTAACAGTCGCGGGGGCGATTGATTACAAACCCCGATGGAAAAAAATATATTTATATATTTTTTTGAAAAATATATATATGTATATGTCGCATCGCAAGGAAAATATGTTTTTCGAAGGGCGCTCTCGATCCTTGGCGATGGAATGTCAAGTGGCAGGCGTCGGATGACAGAACAACGACAGGACATTTTTAAGAAAGACCTATCCCGTTGGTGGTGCGTGGTGTATGTACCACGAGTGTGTTGTGTTGCGTAGAGGCCTAGGAAGGTGTAAAGTGGAGGGACTAAGAGGTCTCAGTTGTTAAGTCATTCTCTTTTGGGTCATCGGGTGGAAAGGACTCGTTTTTGGAAAGAGGAATACGCAACGCACCTCACTAGTACTGCTATCGGGTGACTTTATTTTGTTCGGAAATTTTATAATTATATCGAGTCTTGAATAAAAGGGTGTAAGCCGTGTCACTGCAGCAGTCAGTGAGTCACATTGTTGTGTTTTATTTTATAATTGAAATTATCATTATTATTTCTACTATTATTATTTTGAATCAGATATATATATATATTTGTTTAAGATAATGTGTAGACATTAGAAGTTAGTAGAATAAATTTATTATCCTACTAACGTCGTCATAAAATGTTAGCAGAGCAATAAAAATACCGAACACAATAAGAACATTAATAATAAAAGTTATTGTTAATGAATTGTTAATGATTTTTTGCATTAAGGACAATAATGAAGATGACGATAACAACAACGACAACAACAACAACAACAACAACAACAATAATAACAATAATAATTGTATTATTTCGTTACGTGAAATGAGTTTGGAGATGTTTCTTTATTGATACGAAGTTATTTTTGGATATTCCCATTTTTAAAATTGTCCTAAAAACTTGAAAAAAAATGAAACAATAATAAATGTTTACGAAATTTGTTAGGTATTTATCGAACAGTTTCTCGAATACCGCCTTCAGAAAATATTGAAAAAAAATGTAATGTTCTCATTGATTCGAGGAAATCAATAAATTATTTGCATAGGAGAAAAAAATGGAGCAATTGTTTATGGAACTATTCAGTTTTCTTCAAAATAAAAAAAAAAATATTCTTAGGTATTTTTATTATTGCATCGTAAAATAATCGTTTTTCCATTGGATGGAAATTTTTCAAAAATTTCTACGAATATAAATAATTTAATTTGTACTTAATTAATTAATTAATTTGTATTAAAAAAAATTTAATACAAATAAATTTTCTGAAAAGGTTTGGTTAGGTCAGTTAGATTGAACGTTATCCGGGTATTCCAGACGATAGGTTTTTGGTGCAGCCGATTAATAATCTGAATTCGAAATTCAAAAATACTAAATAGTAGATTGAATATGGCGGACCTTAGACCAAAAGTTTTTTGTTTTTTTTTAATTTTTTTTTTTATCAAGCTCAGTGATTAACCTTTGCTGGGCTGTTGATTATGAACCTCAATCCTTAATTATAAACCTAATTTTGAGAGTCTCGGCAAGATGTCTCGCCCAAAGTCTCACATGATAACATTTCCGAAACTTTTCTGAATTCTTTCCGAAAATCTCGCCGAGACTGTTTCCAAGATTGTTCGATATATTTTTTCGAAAAAAAAAGAAAGGGACTCTCTTCTTTTTGGTTTTGCTTAAAAGAGGAACCCTCTTTTAAGCAAAACTTCTTGACGATTTTTTTTTAAAGATAAATTGAAAAATAAATTTGATAGTTGGGTCTGCCTAAGCTTATTTTTGTTCGTCCGTTAAATTGAAAACATGTTTTATTTCAGCATTTTGAAATTTTCCGTCTAAGTTATTTCCTTTAAATATTCGTTCGTATTATATATTGAATATAAACTCCTTGCTCTTGTAAAAAATCCTCATTTATTCGATGCGCGAATTGTTTAAAATATGTATTGTTTCAAATGTTTTTATGACAACTACCATTTTGGGTCTTGTACAACATCGAAATCTAGCGAATAACATATCTTCATGCCTATTCTTTATGACTTGATTATTATTCTCCTATGCACGCAATATTTAATATACAATACGAACGAAAATTTGAAGGGGATACTTTGGACAGAAAATTTCAATATGTTGAAGTAAAACATGTTGTCAATTAAAAAAAAAAAACAAATTTTTCAACTTCGTTGTATAAGTAATTTTTCAATAAAATAAAGTGAAATAAAAAAAAAATTGAATAATCACGAGTAGCGGTTTGAACACGGAACCTCCGGGTTACTACGCAGGCCCGCTACCACCACTTCATACAAGCTTCATACAAGCGGCCACCGGACCGCTTGGATGAAGATCAACACATTCTAGTACATAAATTGTGACCGCGATTTCTCCAGCATAGCAACACCGTGGGGTACTGTAACCACGCATCGCATCATCCCAAACTGCATTTCCCAAATCTGGCACTCTCCTTGTCAGATTATTAATCGGCAGCACCAAAAACCTACTGGCTGGAATACCCAGACAACGTTCAATCCAATTGACCTAACCATACCTTTTCAGAGAATCTATTTGTATTAAATTTTCGTGGGAAATTTTGAAAACTTCTGCCGTCCTTAATACGCAACGATTATTTTGCAATGGTACAATAAAAATAGCAAGGAATATTGTAAAATTTTTGAAGAGAACTAAAGTGTCCACAAACAATTCGTCCATTCTTTTTTGTCCTATGCAAATAATTTATTGATTTTCTCGAATCAATAAGAACATTAATTTTTTTTTTCATATTCCTTTTTTACATATTCGCTGGAGGCGGTATTCGAGAAACTGTTCATTACATTTCTAACAAATTTCAAAGACATTTATTTTTTCTTCATTTTTTTTTAAGTTTTTAGGAGAATTTACAAAAAATAGGGATATCGAAAAATAACTTCATATCCATAAAGAAACATCCCCAAACTCATTTCACGTAATGCAATAATAAATTATTGTTATTATTATTATTTTTATTATAATTATTTTTATTATAATTATTATTATTATTTATATTATCTTCATATTTATTGTTGTTGTTATCCTTGTGTTCGGTATTTTCATTATTCTGCTAACGTTTTATGACAACGTTAGTAGAATAA
The DNA here is from genome assembly GCA_963989365.1 of Rhimphoctona megacephalus. Taxonomy (NCBI): domain Eukaryota; kingdom Metazoa; phylum Arthropoda; class Insecta; order Hymenoptera; family Ichneumonidae; genus Rhimphoctona; species Rhimphoctona megacephalus. Next base: position 18,248,540 of record OZ022421.1, read on the forward strand.
TAAATTTATTCTACTACCGTTTAATGTTTATTATTCTACTAACACCTAATGTCTACATATTATCCTGAAAATAATAATTTTGCATAATTTTTAAACGGTCTATGCCATTTTCCTCGGGTTGTGAAATTTTTGCGATCAAGCAATGCCAGATCGCGAACCATGGGCAACCGAACCTCACTTTCGTGTGATAGCTCCGAAAGCTGACAGAAATCGGGCGCGCAGACAGCGACGGCCCGATGCTTGGTTCACGGCTCGTTCCATTCCTTCGTTCCTCCATTCACGTTTGAAATTAATGATTTTTTGCGTTATTCATTATTTTTTCCTTCGCAACGAAAAATTCAAAATAACTTTACCATGGGTGGTTCCTTTTCAGAAAAATACGAACTTTATTTCTATAAAGCCAGATAGCATTCTAAAAAAAATTCCAACATTCCCCCTCCCCCCTGCAAAAATTATGCTCACCACAATTACGGCGTACTTCATTTCGAAGAAAGCAAAAAAAAACCATTCAAGAATCACTCCCGTGAACAGAAACATCATGATATCACCCCGCAAATGGCCGTAAAAAAGCCTGTCTACCCCTAAAATGTCACCCTGTATATATATAAATGTGGGAAAAAGTTTTATAATCTTAAAATGATATTTTCCCTTTTATTCTATCATTGACGTTGCTTCGTTAGTATTAAGCTAACTTTTTTCAGAAACTCAATAAGACTACTCCGGTTAAACAGGGCCAAACTAATTAAAAAATTTTGTTCTTTATTGTTGTTGAGATACTTTAAAAAAAATTATTTCATGCCAGTAAATCGATTATTTGTATATTATCCACCAATTCGGTATTCGGATGAAATGAATACATCTTTGATTGAAATAAATTTATTCGGCTCAAAATTGATTTATTTGATGCAATGTTCGTTTTTATTCATTGCGAAGAAAAATTCATTTGCCTTTACTAAATAGTAATTACTTGGATCAATAATTTTTCTTACAGTGTACATAGGGGTTTTTGTTATATGCTTCATAGTACTTGCAGTAGAGAGTTCATATCATTATTCTCAAATGTATTAAGGCGCTATTAGAGTTTAAACGCTAAAAAAAAGGCTATTTTTGGGAATTTTTTCTGGGCACGCTGTTAAAAATATTGAAATAAAACTTATTGGGGATGATAAATCTAGTCTTTATTTACATACAAAATTTTTTTGTTATTCATTTTACTACTAATTTTTTGTTGAGATAGTTCGTTAATAAAATTTCTTTCTTGCGCTAACCTTTCGTCGGCTGTTCGAACGTTCTGCCTTGAGTAGCCCCCGGGGATTTTTGATGAGCACGAACGAGGTATTCGGAGGATAAACCTCTTTGTTCACGCAGCTTTCTCTCTGCACCGGGAACCATTACTCGTACCTTAGTCACAAATATTGATGACATAAATAAAAGAATTTAAATACCGACACATTATGGAAATCGAAATTGAAGATTATTGGGGTTTTGGGGTATAAATTTTCATACCATATCCTCGACAGTAGGAAATCGTGCCATGTATCCAGACACCGTCAAAAGGGCTGCTACTTCCGCCAGTATCAGTGCCAATCCCGACAATTGAAGACACCATCCATACTGATATTGGGGCAATCCGTCGTCATCAGGCTGCAAACTTGAGGAAGATGCTAGATTATATCTTCTCGGTGATTCGAATGACGCGTCTGATAGCGCTGACGCAAGAACTATTAAACCACCTCCCAATGAGAGTCCTGGAAGAAAAAAAATGTTTTCCTACAGAGACCATAAAAATCATGCATATTGCCCAGAACATTTTAAGATAAAATTGAAAGGAAAATATTTTTCGTTTCATCGTTGAAGAACTTCCTTAAGAATCTCTTTTCTATAATTAATCACAAAAAGTGGGACAATTTTTTTAAACATTCTATTTGATATGCCCACAACCGTCTTGATATTAAATCATAAATCAGGAGCAATAAATCGTTCGATTGCCGTTGTTTCTTATCGCAGTCCATACTTTTGTCAATTTATCCATATTTCGCGAGAAAAAATTGCAGAAGAATTGGTGAGCTATGTGTAAAATGAATGATAAAATTATTCAGTCCTGCAAAAGGGGAAACGTCGGTACTGCTCTTTTTTACTTTTTGCAAAACCAGACTCGGGAGAAACAGAAAATAAGAACGTGAGCTCATCCTCCCTCCTATTCGTTTTTTTTCATGAAGCACCAAATAATGTACTCGCTATCTAGAGAAACAAGTGTATAATGAAAAGCAATTTTCTCACAGACACGATGAACCAATTACCGTTCCATGCATGAGACTATTTCACAGAATTATGTACCTCGAGTGCAGTAAAAAAAAGAAAAATTCTTGCATACGAATATTTGCCGAGTAATGCAGCGAAAAAACTTGATGAAATAATACGATTGAATTAAATTGTTTTATTTTTCGTATTAATTTCTCGCAGTGCATGCACCCACAAGACTGTTTAAGTGAAGTCCATTCAAGAGTTTTACAACTCGAGTTATGGACAAAAGAATCGTATTACCAGTCGAAAATAAGAACGTTGATAAAAGAAATAGAGTCGGATAGTAATAACGCAATAGAGAAAATGCTATGAAAGAGGGAGACGCGTTTCATGGTTGATGTACCCCGGAAACGCTTACAAATTCAGTAGAACCACGATCGATATCTCGTTCACTCTCATTATGTTGTATATACTATTATACATCTATTGAACGATTTTTTTTCTTGAAGCGCTTTATAATTACGTTTCTTTTCGCGATGCCGGAATAAACTAGAAAGAAAAATAAATAAAACAACAGTATTCAGCCGTTTATAGCATTTATATACGTATACACATTAGGGTGATTAAAAAAAAATCGACTTTTTTTCTCTCAAAGTCGCAAATGATTGTGTTAATACTTCATGAAAAAGTAATTCTGCCAAAATTTGGGCCTTCTAAAAATTTTTTTAGAGGTCGCGCCAACAACTTGAAATTTTTTTTTTCATTTTTAGTGCAAAATTATGATATAAAAATATCGATTTTTCAGTGTCGCAACAAAAATAGTTAGCACTCAGTACAGAATTGATTCCCTCAAAATTTGAGCTTCGAAGAAAAAATTTTAGAGGTCGACCCAGCAGCATTTCTAAATTTATTTTTTTAATTTCTCGTAAATATCTTGATATAAAAAAATAATTCTCTTTGTATTGCAGGTTAATATGTTAGCTTTTCATGGGAAAGTAATTGTCCCAAAATTTGAATCTTCTAAAAATATGTTCAGAGATGCCTCCAATGACATTCAGATATTTTTTTTTACAGTTTCGGGTAAAAATCGAGATATTGAAAAGTAAATTTTTGTGTATCGAAGTTTATATGCTAGGATTTCGTGAAAAACTAATTTTCTCAAATTTGCAGCCTAATAAAAAAATTATTAGAGACCACACATAGCGATTATGATTTTTTTTTCTAAAAAAACGCAACCTCTAAAAAATTCTTTAGAAGGCCCAAATTTTGGCAGAATTACTTTTTCATGAAGTATTAACATAATCACTTACGACTTTGAGAAAAAAAGTGAGAATTTTAACGTTGAGTTTAGCCGAATTTAGAAAAAAAAATCATAATCGCTGGGTGTGGTCTCTAATAATTTTTCTATTAGACTGAAAATTTGGGAAAATTAGTTTTTCATGAAATCCTAGCATATAATCTTCGATTCACAAAAATTTACTTTTTAATACCTCGATTTTTACCCGAAATTGTAACAAAAATATCTGAATGTCATTGGAGGCATCTCTAAATATTTTTTAGAAGATTCAAATTTTGGGAAAATTACTTTCCCATGAAAAGCTAACATATTAACCTGCGATACAAAGAGAATTATTTTTTTATATCAAGATGTTTACGAGAAATTAAAAAAATAAATTTAAAAAAGCTGCTGGGACGACCTCTAAATTTTTTTCTTCGAAGCTCAAATTTTGAGGGAATCAACTCTGTACTGAGTGCTAACTATTTTTGTTGCGACACCGAAAAATCGACATTTTTATATCATAATTTTGCACTAAAATTGAAAAAAAAAATTTTCAAGTTGTTGGCGCGACCTCTAAAAAATTTTTTAGAAGGCCCAAATTTTGGCAGAATTACTTTTTCATGAAGTATTAACACAATCATTTGCGACTTTGAGAAAAAAAAAAGTTGATTTTTTTTGAATCACCTTAATACACATACAATATTGACTCTTATACTCAATTTAGACAAGACAACTTAGACAAGAAAAATTTCCTGCGCTGAAACTTTCATATGATTTTTAATCGGATTCCTATTATCCTTTCCTAATACTTTCCAGTCAATTTGTCCCGATTTTACAATTGTAAACAATTATCATTTTTAATATACCTTATCTAATTTCACAATGACTTGAATGAAAGTTAATACTGTAGTTTACCAACAATAAAAGATTTTTCATTGGGATCGTGTAAGGAATGGTAGCAACTTCCAGCTTAGGTTTTCCGGACTAAAAAAAAACGTTTTTGCATTCCTAATGGTATGATCGAACGAGCCAATAAGATCGTAAGACTAAGAGAAGTCTCGTACCCGTGAAAATCTGTCATCGTGATCGCAGTTACATAGATATAGCCCAGAGTGACAAACGAATTCGTGACTAGACTGTGTAAAGATTCTTTCCCGTCGCGGTCGTTGCCCACGAAAAACTCTGAGCTTTTTTCCCTTTGGGACCATCACGTTCACTCTTCGTCCCGCTGCCTTCGCCATACAAACAAGAATATACACATAGACACACATTTTCTTTTTTTTCTTCATGGATACACTCTCATTTTCTTAGAGGCTCGCATCTTCCGCAGTTCTTTGGTTCCGCAAGAATACCTCAGTCTCTCGTAAGAGATTTTCAGTGCATAATAACTTTGGGAAAGGAGTTGGTGTGGGAAGCATCAAAATAGAAGACCTGCGTGATGGCAAGGAAAAAGGCAAGAGAAACAGACCTGCGTAATGTACGAACAAAATTTGAATTTTAGAACACGTTGACGTTGAACTTCAACGGTGAAAAAGGGAACGAGGGTGTTGGTATGCGACTCAATGGATGTCAAGATCTTGAGGCACATAGGAGCTATTTGAACTTTACAGCTCAGTAATCTGAAAAACCTCTGCAGGTTAAAATCGATTGTTTCTCATAATATTCCTACTATGAATTGTTGGAGCGGTATAGAAAGAGCATTGTAACTTTGGTTGATTTTTGTCAAAAATAAAAATGAGACAGAATGATGCGGTTGTTGCGATGCAGTATTAGCTTTATAACTTTTCCACCAGCTTCTCATTTCTTAGGCTTCTGTTTACCAATTAGTCCTCATTAGCGCTCTCAGGGTCGGTCTATGTAGCATCTTGTACTTTGATTCTGACAAAAAGCGTTTCTGGCAGGGCTGAAAGTTCTCAGGACGGCGCCTTTCTTGCTGTGTGCTGTCGATGAAAAGCTCTCTCGCACTAGGGAATAGTCAGAGAGGGTTCAAACAGAGAGGACGAAAGGACGAATGGGCGAAAGCGAGTTATGTGTATATATCTATAGGCAAGAAAGCTGGGTTGGCTCTGAGGGTATCACGCGGACGAGAAGAAAAGTAAAGTTGAAGTTCGACGATCTCGAGCTCTACTCGTTACGGAGTTTGAGTGGATTCTCCGAGACGAAGAGAGAGAAAAAGCGGAAGAAAAGAACACGAACGAGGTACACAGTTAAAAAAAACGCCTAGCAAGAACCCGAGAGTGCACAGACAGAAACTATCTCTTCTTCTGCATCCTCTGGGAAAAACTCCGCTGTCGTTCTCTCCCTTTTTCTTATTCTGAGAAATCGGGCACAGAGAAAATCTATGGCTCCACGATTCGATTCTCAGCACTTTCTTTACCCCCTTCTCGAACCCTCGTACTTTGTCTTTTCAATTTCTCTTTGACTTTATTGAAAAAATCACTCCCTTTCACGTCTTCATTTAATTCTCTGTTAATGAAACGCAAAATTACCCATACTTGTAACACGTTTTTGAGTGTACAGAATTATCGTTATTTTCCGTCGAATGATTTTCGTGGCAAGAATAGTATATTGTGCAACTAAGGAGGAAAGTAGGCAATTTCAAACCGCGTGCACAATGAGCAATATTCTAAGAGCTGACGACCAAAATGGTCAGATGACTTTATCGTCAATGAAACTCAGGATAATACTTACCTGAGGGACCTTTTTGCGAAAATCGTCGTTCTGGCAGGCCGTACCTGATGGGTTCAGTTGTTATAGGGTGGGGAAAGAAATAAGGTAAAAGTATCATACTTAATTTTTATTGCAAACTGTTCCGCTAGGTTTCCAATACACCCAAATAAAATTTCAAGTCGATCGATTGGTGGAAAGGTGTTGCCAGCCTTAATTGTAATGAAATAAAAAATAATAATTTTAAGGTAAAAGTATCGTTTCCGGCTTTTTTTCTACCAGGAGTTTATTTAATACGTAATCTAACAGAAAAAGCCAGCCAACAATAATGGAGGAATCATATCAAAAAAAATGTTGGAAAGTGCCGCTTTTTATACGAAAACCGGCTGAGGAGCACGATAAAGACTGTGTGAAGGGGATAGCGCAACTGGAGCAGCTGTTACTTCGGGAATGTTCGGCTTTTCTCGTTCAACGAGTGTAACGAGGATAGCAGGTTCTTCTCTGTTTACCGAACGCAATCGACGCGCCGAGAGCACGGTTGCCAGATTGGGCGATAAATCGCCCAAAATCGCCCAATCTGCCTATCTTTTAACACAGCGGTGAATTCCGAGTCTGACAAGTCTGGCCGAGAGAGCACGGATATGCACTCGCCGGGCGCTATCTTTTCCATGCACCATTTGTCGTGCCCTTCAGCCAATTTTCGTATGGAAAGCGGTACTTTCAATTATTTTTTTCGATTCGTTTCCCCCACTATTATTGACTGGCTTTTTTTTGCTTATGTGATAAACAATCTCTTGGCAGAAAAAAGACAGGCAACGATACTTTTACCTTAAAATTATTATTTTTTATTTAGTTATAATAAAGGCTGGCAACACCTTTCCACCAACCGATCGACATGAACATTTTTTTGGGTGTATTCGGAAAATAGTGGAACAGTTTGCAACAATAATTGTGTACGATACCTTTACCTTTTTCCCCCCACCCCATAACACCTGAACCCACCAGGTGCGGTCTGCCAGAATGACGATTTTCGCAAAAGGGTCTCTCAGGTAAGCATTACCCTGAGTATCATTGACGATAAAATTATCTGACCATTTTAATCATAAGTTCTCCGACTCTCGTAATCAGAGTAATAGTATAACATTCTTGTAGTCGGTAATAGTATAACATTCGGGTTTGAATAGTTAAATATGATGGTTGGGGCGATTGCCATTTTTTAGGTTATAACCACCTTAGGTTCGAACCACTTTAGGTTTGAATATAGTATATTGTTTGAACAATACCATTACTATTATTATGTTTGAAGAATATTATACCGAATGTTATACTATTCAAACCCAGTTATATACGATTCAAACACTTTGAAGTCCTCAAAGCAACCGTTACCGCTCTCTCTCTCTCTCTCTCTCTCTCTCTCTCTCTCTCTCTCTCTCTCTCTCTCTCTCTCTCTCTATATATATATATTAGGGTGGTCCTTAACAGGGGTGTTTTCGAATTTCTTTGCTCCCAGGGGCTCAAATGCTTCCAAATTGATAAAAAAAAATTCCCTGAAAATTTGAGCTCTGAATATTAATTCTAAGATAGTCCGCATTCCAACCTAAATTTCTTATGGAAATAATATGAGAAAAATTCCTTTCGTTCTTTACAATTTTATCACTCTGGAACAAATAAATTCAAAATTACGAGTCACACATGTTTTCATAGAGAATTTGACGCTCTACAAAAAAGGTCTCTTATGATTTGTAGCTAAGTCTATTGGTTTAAAAGTTATCCGAACTCAAAGTTTAATTTTTTTATCATTATCAATATTTATTAATATTTATTATCAAGGATATTTATAAAATAAACACTTGTGTTATAAAATATATTAAATATTTCTTATAGGCTTTTCAATTCGAAATTAATTCATGAAATTACATGAGGTTAAATGCAAGTTTAAATTATTTTTTACTTTTTTGCAATCGTAATGGTTATTCACTGAAATTAATTACATTTTATTTTATTTCTCAGTATACAATCAAAAAATTGAATCTTTCATCATTTACGATATTTATATTTAGTTTATCAACTACACATTTTTCAAATCAATCGATGCTTTTGGTAAAGTAAGTAGTTTGTAATTTTTGCGGCATTTTGGATTGTAGGTCTTCGTCCCACAATTAATTATGCTAAGATGAAAGGGTAAATAACTTCCCAATATTTTCGCGCTAAGGATTTAAACTTTATTTATTACATTGAGCACTTTGGTTTATTTTCTCCAATGTGTCTTTTCGATGGAGATTATCGCTCGACTCTAGTGTTTTTCCTGTTCGTCGCGAGAGGCGCTTTTGTCTCTTTTAAAGCTGCCACAGGATTGAATCACTTACGCCATCTATTATGGTATTTACGTACTCAAACATTTTGATGCTTAAAAACATTCACAAATCACCTAACCTCTCATTCAAATAAACAATCTGTGTGAGGTGTCTGATCAAATGATTATTCATCATGACATCAAGATTAGTTTTACGTCAAAATATTTATTTAATTGGAGATGTTGACACTCAAATTATCGGTAATAAATTGCCATCAAAATTACAAGTACTGAAAGTTTTTTTTATCATACGCGGATTCTCCAATTAAAATTACGTGAAAGTGCTGAAATCTGCATTGATGAGGTTAGAGTATTTTGGCAAAAAGCTCGGATTCCAACTAAAAGGAATGATCATTGCATAGATCAGTTGTTAAAAATATATGAACAATATCAACTTTTTCAAAAAAGTGTAAAAAGAGAGTCAAATAAAATTAAAGAGAACGAATTGAAATCTTCACTGTCAAATTTATTTGACATTGCCCATGCGAATGTTGCACTAATGGTCAATGAAAATACAACATTTTTTTTGACTAATCAAAGGAAACATGGTAGAGTAGGCTTCATAGCCAACATTGAGTCTGACGATAATGAACAAGCACAGCGTATCAAGGATGAATTACTACAGCTACGTCAAGAAAAATCGGAGAGAGAAAAAGCTCGAATTAGTAAAGTTGATTTTAAAATACTTTATGAAATTTTATTTCTTAATTAAATATATAATTGCATGTTAACTTCAATAACAAATTATGATTTTGATGTTTTCAATGTTTATTAAATAGATGAATTCATGGAGTTTACATCGAGCAGTGAAGTCGAAGGAGTAAATAAGTTGAGTCAAAAAACAATATCATCGGGTTCAAATTTTTCCGATGAACTGGTAACTACACCGATGCCAGAATCAACACAATCACGTGGGACAATTAATATCATAGATGATAAATTGGCAGCAGTGTTTGATCATTGTAAATTAAGTGACCGCAACGCTGTACGTTTGATTGTAACTTTATGTTCATCATTAAATATCGGCGTAAATTCATTAATAGTAAATAGGTCATCAATTCGCCGAATCAGAGAGAAAATACGCGAAGAAAAAGTAAAACAAGTTAAAGAACTTTTCAAAAACGAAGATTTAAATGCTAGTGTCCTGCACTGGGATGGAAAAATTTTAAAAACTTCAACTGGAAAAACTAAAGAACGACTACCAGTTGTATTAAGTTGTGGAAAAATGGAAAAAAATATTAGCGATTCCAGTACTAGATGACGGTACAGGACAGTCTCAAGCTGATGCAATGTTTGACGCTATTGTTGATTGGGGAATTTCTAAAAGTATTAAAGCTCTTTGCTGTGATACTACTGCTGCAAATCTGGGGTCAAACAAAGGAGCTGCAGTAATACTTGTGCAGTTGCTTGAGGAAAATCTACTGTATTTGCCTTGCAGGCATCACATATTTGAACTTGTTCTCAGAGATGTTTTTGAATTAAAAATACCTATAACTTCGGGTCCTGATGTACCATTGTTCAAAAAATTTCGAGATACTTGGACAAAAATCGATACAAGCCAATATTCTACTGGTATTGAAGACTCTTATGTGCTAAACAAATTACAGAATCACATTGAAGATATTGATCAATTTGTTAAAGAGCAACTTAATTCTGAACAACCAAGAGAAGACTACAAAGAACTTTTAGAGCTTGTTCAGATATTCATTGGTAAAGTTCCTCGCAGTGAAGTCAAATTTAGGAAACCGGGTGCATTCCATCACGCTAGGTGGATGTCGAAAGCGATGTATACTATAAAAATATTTTTATTTCATGAGCAATTCGCAATTTCTGCAAAATTGAAAAAATCAATTTCTGAAATTTGTATTTTCATTGCTAGAGTGTATATCAAAGCATGGTTTACATGTCCTTTGACATCTGAAGCTCCAAACAATGATTTATCATTTTTAAAACAACTTATTGATTATGAATCAACAGATGCTAAAATATCTCAAGTGGCATTAAAAAAATTTAGCAAGCACTTGTGGTATTTAAACTTGGAAACGGCAGCTATGGCGTTCTTTGACCAAAAAATATCACCAGATATTAAGAAGCAGATGGTGATTATGTTGCAAAGTATTGACAACGGTTCAGAAAAATTGAAACGCTTAGAAATTAAAAAAATAAGAGATTTCTACAACTTGAACATGACCTCATTTATATCGTCAAGGTCACTCCAGTTTTTCAAACGGTTTCGAATAAATACAGATTTTTTAAACCTAAATCCGTCTGAATGGTGTAAAAATGAAGATTTCAAGAAGGGTTCACTATTGGTGAGAAGTTTGAAAGTGGTTAATGACATAGCCGAGCGTGCAGTTAAACTAATTGAAGATTACAATAGTGTACTAAGCAAGAATCCAGAACAGCAGCAATTTATAGTTCAATTTTTATCAGAATACAAGCATTATTATGCTGATACTTGGAAAAGTTCAATCGTTGAAAATATGGAAATTGATTGAGGTTAAGTAATCAACTGGTATCATATTTCATCTGTACTTTCATTTTGTAATCTTAAATACTAAGAAACTTTCAGTGTTCTTAATCGACGAAACATACGTATTGATCACAATTCCAAAAACAAAATTATATTTACATATATTGATTATAAATAAAAAAAACTTACTACAAAAATGTAATATATTTTATAACACAAATGTTGATATAACAAAAATATTGATAATGACATAAAAATGAAATTTTGAGCTCGAATAACTTTTAAACCAATAGACTTAGCTACAAATCATAAGAGACCTTTTTTGTAGAGCGTCAAATTCTCTATGAAAACATGTATGATTCGTAATTTTGAATTTATTTGTCCCAGAGTTATAAAATTGTAAAGAACGAAAGGAATTTTTCTCATGTTATTTCCATAAGAAACTTAGGTTGGAATGCGGACTATCTTAGAGTTAATATTAAGAGCTCAAATTTTCAGGGAATTTTTTTTTTATCAATTTGGAAGCATTTGAGCCCCTGGGAGCAAAGAAATTCGAAAATACCCCTGTTAAGGACCACCCTAATAAACATACATATAAACGCGTCTTGGTCGATCAATTTCTTTCTTCTTTTTGTTTATTTGTTTGCTCTTTTGACGACTGGAATTATTAGTCGATAATAATAAATGCCATTACGTTCTCCGGGCGGATGGACACTAATAATATGTCTTGGGGGATTTACCCGACAGATATTCATTTTAATACAACGATTGAATATATTAATTATACATATCTTTACTGAGGATATTTACGTTTTCCTCTATATCACGTGGCGACAGCGTAAAATGTTCTTCACGGCCAATACTGGACGCTGGACGAAGACGTTATATCGAACGAGGCGTTGCATTTACCAGATTCGGCGAATGGATTATATTCGGTGATTGTCCGGAGAATGATACGATAATACGTACATACACGGAAAGATATTAATAAACTTGTCATAAAACTAGTTTGTCCGACCACGACAACGACCAGAGAGCGAATACCTTTATATTGCTAACCGAATTCTCTCCCATGCGTAATCGCGAATTCGAGATGTCACGTGAGAGACACGATTCCCGGAGGAGTGGGGCAAGTTTCGAATATGTGCGCTCATCACAAATGTATGTAAATATCTCGTGACGAGATTTTTACGTATTAAAATCTTGTAACATTCATGTAACAAAAGCTACGTATTTGTTATGTTTTCTATCATACTGGATGGTGATATCATATTATTTTGTAATTGTTACCGTACACATTCGTCACAATTTTATATGTCTTCTTGCATGTAAATTTTTCGTACTCTTGTTACGAAATTTTTACGTATCAATTTCACATATTTGTGATATCAATCATTTTCCGTATTATTTTTATCACATAGACGGAGGTAGCACAGAGGGCAGGGTGTCAAGTCGTCACGGGCCTACTGTTTACTGTGTCAACTGGATCGCGCAACTCGCCATTGTGTAACTCTCCAACCGTAGCAAGTCTACTCTGTGTGGAAAGTCCCCAACCGTGTAAACTGGATCTAGCGCGAGCTCTAACCCGTAGTATTTTGATATTTCCCCGACGCTCGCATATCCCCACTTTCACCGCCTTTCTTAGGTACACGCCGGGCAAGTCCTCACCGTGTCCACCGGACCGCCCGACATGCCATCGTTGAAACTCTCCAACTGTAGCAACTCTACCCTGTGCCCAAGTGCTCAACTGTGTTATCTGGCCCCGGCGCGCCAACCCTCATACGTAGCAGCTCGACATTTCCCCGACGCTCGCGTACCCCCACTTTTTAGCGCCTGTCTCAGATACACACCGGAAAAGTGGCCACCGTGTCAACTGGATCCTGTTTTCCGGTGTGTATCTGAGACAGGCGCTAAAAAGTGGGGGTACGCGAGAGTCGGGGAAATGTCGAGCTGCTACGTATGAGGGTTGGCGCGCCGGGGCCAGATAACACAGTTGATCACTTGGGCACAGGGTAGAGTTGCTACAGTTGGAGAGTTTCAACGATGGCATGTCGGGCGGTCTGGTGGACACGGTGGGGACTTGCCCGGCGTGTACCAAAGAAAGGCGGTGAAAGTGGGGATATGCGAGCGTCGGGGAAATATCAAAATACTACGGGTTAGAGCTCGCGCTAGATCCAGTTTACACGGTTGGGGACTTTCCACACAGGGTAGACTTGCTACGGTTGGAGAGTTACACAATGGCGAGTTGCGCGATCCAGTTGACACAGTAGACAGTAGGCCCGTGACGACTTGACACTCTGCCGCACAGAGGACTGCTTGACTACTTAATATTTACATCTTTGAGTGATGTAGTTAACACGTATTGATGGGACGTGTGAACTCCGTCTAATTTATGATTATAAGGGAAAATTTACATGTCTGTGACAACAATTATATAACATATTTGTTATATTTTTGGTTTTGTAAAGTTTTCGAAAATGATCTCAAATGTGTTTACTGGGAGTCGTCTAGGTAAGATAATAAGTTTTCTCACGATTCTAAAGTATACTATAGTATAATTTCATTGGTGACTATCTGATAAAAGTTTAGCATCTTACGTTGAGCGGATACGCACAGAGTACTTGTTCGACTCGAAATTTTTTTATTATAATACGTAATTTAAGTAAAAATTGACTTAGCACTCAGTTTTATCTAAGTTAGAAATCATCTTACAAAATGAAACAACACGCAAATGGTTGGTTTAAATCTTGCGAATATCTGTTTTTGAGGGAAAACTTAGAACATCAGTGCACTATTCTAGAGAGCCGATGAATCGGTTGGTAGGGCTCTTAGACTCCGATTTACTGCATTCATCATTCCACAGAATCGCACGGTAACTTTTCGTTATTCTTTTGGTATTTTTATCCAGTTGTTTTTGGTACACGTTACCGGTTGAGGTTACTTCGGCTCTGAGCTTAGACACTTTCAAATTGAAGTTCTATGCGCATCTGTTGGAATCTACGAGAGCTATTTCAGTGCGATTGCGTGGGGTTGCGTTATCTTATAGTACGCTATTTTATTTCATTTTATGTTCATTTTTGTTTATTTCCATTATTGTTGGGATGAACTGTTCTATGCGAACGTTTTTATTTATTATTATTTTTATCTTTATCTTTATTTTTGTATTATAAGTTGGCACCTATTTTATTAGTTTTATTAGTTATTTTAGGTTAGTTTGATAATCTGCGCTGCGTTTCTACTTTCATTTGCGCTGTGTTTTTGTAGGGAGTGGATCTTACTCCACTCGATGCTTCTTATTTCTTCTCGTTGAATCTTAGTTTTAAGATCCATTTGGATATATAATTTTTCTTTTGTGCTTTTGTTGTAATTAAGTATAGTATGTAAATTATGATGTTTATATTGCCACATTGTCTTAAAGTTTTCATTAAGGTAAAATATAGAATCAATCAGTCAATCAATCAATCAATCAATCAATCAATCAATCAATCAATCAATCAATCAATCAATCAATCTCTCTCTCTCTCTCTCTCTCTCTCTCTCTCTCTCTCTCTCTCTCGCTCTCCCGCTCTCCCGCTCTCTTGCTCTCTCGCTCTTTCTAGCTCTCTCTTTATCCCTCCGCCTCTATGGGTGAATAAGTTTTTCCACTACTTTCCTCTCTCGAGTCGGCTGTCAGTAGCAGCGGCAAAGATCAAGTACATCTGAGCATCAGAGAGGAATAAGCAAACAACGAACCAGAAAGAGCGTAAGAGACAGACAAATAGATAAAGAGAGCAAACTCACTACGTAGCAAAGACAAAGCTTCAGTATTGCTTGGAGCAGGTAGAATGAAGCATGTCGAGGATGCTTCGTTCGTATACTACCTTTCTCTTTCGCGTTCTCTGTTTTGAACATCGAAAGAATGGTCCTTTCGTTGCATCGTGCAATTTTATCCAGGCCAGAAAGTACCACCCTTTACGTAGTCTTTCGATTTTTCTACTTCATTCCGTTTTTCTATCAAGCAACGACAACGACAATGAGACTCTGGTGAGGGAAGTTTTCCTAGAAAACATCCCTGATGAAAACCCTTCTTTATTAAGTGTCATCGCTCACCGATATATCATCATTGTCCAGGGATTTTTCTATTTGCACGACAGTACATTAACATGGACAAAGCAATGTGGCGATAAACTGAGGTCTTTGTCTGAAGACGCAACCCTGGAGAAATACTTTGGTCAATTAATTTGGCATAATTGGAACCTCGGGTGGCGTAAATGGGAAACGGAAGTTGTTACGCGCAAGGATGCTCCTTTGTCGGGGACCATGTACTCACCGATTCTCCGTCTCGGTCCCCTATTCACGCCTTTCCAACGCATCTCTTCTCGCAACGCTTCTATCTCACTATATAAGGTATAGAGAGTTTGGTTGGCAGGCTTTACCACTCCTCGATTTTCTATGTGCCATTAGGGAAAAACTCTCGCTCCAATTTTGTTGTGTGTGCCTCTAATGTTTCCTCTGTTTGTGGGTTGTTTCGATTTGTAACGGTTCGAAACATCACGAGTCGTAGATCCTTTGCCTATCTGTAGCGCCCAGCTCGTTACTCTGAGTTTAGATTTGTTGATTTCTCTTTCAGGATGATTGTTTTTTTAGATTGAACGATCATGATTGAAAGCCTAACGCAAATACACCAGTGGTAGACTTACCAGCGATTGTCGGCCAAGATTGTTGAAATTCACAAAAATGTTGGAGTTCCAATTAGTTATATGTTTGATGTATTTTAATTCTCAGATTCTAAAGATTGAACCCTTTTTTTAAATAAAGAATTTTCATCAATAATCAACAAAAAACGTTAAATCATTTACTCTTTTGACTGTACATTTGACTATGTTCTTTAAATATATCATTTTTTATAAATACCCAGATACTTCATTTCATATCGAAAAGAACACTACTTACTTCATCTTGCCATTTCCTTGGTTTGGAAAGTTAATCTTTACTGTGTCGACTTCTTCAGCTGTGGTTCACAAAAATCAATTACGAAATTTGAAAACATCATACCGGTTCAGCGATTCATTTACAGGGATTTAAAAGATTTTTCAACCCTTAGAGTGCACACACTCCCGTTTTGCGTATCACTGATGTCACTGGACCGGTTTAGGTATCTAAGTTTTTCAATGGAGGAGAATTCGTATTAAGGATATTGAACTTTTTTACCCCGCACCTATATCCTTGCACTTTATATACTGTCAAGAAATGCCACGTTCTTTTTCGACCGTTGGGATTATTTGAGATATGCCTCCGTGTACTTTTAGGATTAATGAAAATGAATAAGTAGATTCACATTAACCCATTAACGACCAACATCGTCGATTTTATAACATTTTTTTGAACCTAAATTTCGTATATGTAACGGAGTCATATGTGGGTGAAAGGTATGGTTCTTAATGTTTTTAGGTGTGCTGAAACAGAATGCGGGCTCAAAATTGATGAATTTTGATGATGAAATTAAATATGGCGGTTTTTGTACAAAAAAAACGACGAACAATTCGTTATTTCCAATATTTATCATTTTTTTCAGTCGTAAAACGCGCCAAAATTTGGAATTTTCTTCAACCATCGGTACATAAAATTATTGAAGTTGAACAGAAAATTTTTGTATTTACATGTTAATGACTTTTTCTTCCAATATGGCGGCTAGAATGTAAAAATCACCTGAAAATCATTATTCTTTCTTGTTTATTCTATCATTCGAAGCTTATAATAAGTTTTAATGATAATTATCATGTTTCTGAAAGATTTTCAATGCATTGTTCCATTTTCAAAATGGCGGATCCAATATGGCGGCTAAAAATGAACTGCAATTTGGTGATTTCCTGGATTTTTCGAAGGGTTATCCCTTTTTTGAACATTTTATGAGTGTAAGTCATATTTCTCATACTTTTAACCGATATTAGATCGAAAAATTGGTATCCAAAATGGCGGCCGAAAATGACCTAGAATACTGTTATTTCTTGGATTTTTCGAAGGGTTATTCATTTATATGAATATTTTATAAGTATAAATCATATTTCTCATACTTTCAAACGAAATGAGATCGAAAAATTGATATTCAAAATGGTGGATCCAATATGGCGGCCAAAAAAGAGCTACAATTCAGTTATTTCCAGGATTTTTCGAAGGGTTATCTATTTTTATGAACATTTTATGAGTATAAATCATATTTCTCATACTTTCAAACGAAATTAGATCGAAAAATTGATATCCAAAATGGCGGATCCAATATAGCAATCTCGAAGCAGCAGGAATATGCACTTTTTCTCAACTGTTTTTAGATTTTTAGATTTTTATGGACAAGTTGAGATTGGAACGTATGATATTTCTACTCTTTACTGATTTCTGCTCGAATTTCAAAAACATTTGTTAGCGAATTCAATGTAATGGCGTGAAGGCAAAAAAATATGTGTTCCCTTCAAAATCTTCTAAAAATTTTTGACATTGAATGAATCATCAATAAAACAGTACTCTTTGAACTACGACATTGAAATTCGATCATATCGACGAAATTAGGACTGGGTATGTTATGTGCAAAATTCGTTTTACATTTTGAAGTATTTCTTTAATGAAATATTCTTTAGATTATATCGTTTAAAAATTTTGGGGCTTTCACTAGGGCGGTATTACAATAAATTTTCTCCATCAGATTAACCTTGAGACAACTTTCTTGAAATCATATAAATCATACAAATTTTAACTTATTGTTATATTTACCCATGCAATGTCATGAAAACGACCGAGACAGGCTATTTGTTCCCTCTTATGTTAGTCAGATATTCACATCTTCTTTTGCAGCAAAATATATATTTGTTCATACAAATTTTCGTTGAATATTCATTTTTTTTATTAATTCCTATATTTTAATTTTCATGTTAGAAATATCAGTCGTTTCAATTAATACTACTTTTTCAACGTATGTTCTGAATCAAATGATCGTATTTTTCAGTTTTCCACTGAAAAACTAAATTTCACTTTTTTCGGGGGGGTTCCGCTTTGCGCGGGTGTTCCACTGTGCTCAGCCCTCCCCTATTTAATACCAATTGGAAATTTTTTGCCAATTGATAATAAATTTTTCATCAATTACTAATTATTTGAGTAATTGACAATACGTTTTCCACCAAATGGAAAATTTGTTGCCAATTGAAAATACATTTTTCATTAATTACCAATTATTTGGATAATTGATAATACATTTTCCACCAATTGGAAATACATTGTTCATCAATTATCAATTATTTGGGTAATTGATAATATATTTCTCTCTCTCATCATTTCTCTCTCTCTCTCTCTCTCTCTCTCTCTCTCTCTCTCTCTCTCTCTCTCTCTCATGTGATGGATTCGTGTGATGGAGTAGACCTTCTGATATCTAGGGGTAGGCAAGTGGGGGGTGTAGCCTGATAAATAAATAAGGTTGCGCTCAATATGGAGCGTGATGACTAAATAGTCAGATTACTTTTAAGATTGCGCTTAATATATATTGTAATCCCGAGCGTGCGGTTTAGTAGTGAAATTATTATACTCATAAGTCTATCGTAAGTTTACCATATGTTTATGGATTATTTGTAATCCTGAGCGTGCGTTTTTAGTAGTAATTTAGTTATTGCAAGCTTACCATATGTTTATTGATTGTATGATTTGATGTCACATGATGTCGGAGCTTGTATTCTAACAATGATTGTCATTATTCTATTACTCTGCTTATGTTACTTTTGCTGTTACTGTGTAACAGTTCCGCTCCACTGCTTTTGTATTTGTATTCTTTCATTTGCCTTAGGGAAATTTCCTAGACATAATATATTCAATCTCTCTCTCTCTCTCTCTCTCTCTCTCTCTCTCTCTCTCACTCTCTCTCTCTCTCTCTCTCCCCCCCTGTCTCTTGTCCTCCTTCAGTCTTTCACTATTTCACTTTCCCACTTTTATGGCACTCACAAGGAAGGTTACCTTACTGTACCCCCGCAACCTGGATCGAAAAAATTACGTTTTATAGTTCACATCAACGTATAAACCCTCACAAAAAATGAGCGGCGGACATGCATATCTAAGGGGTGAAATTAATTCCTGAAAATCGGTGGTTTTTTCATTTTCCGCTGATATTTTCGAAACCAAAATAGATACGACAAAAGTTTAAATAGCAAAGTTATTCATTTTTCAGTGCTCTACAATAATATGTAGTCCAAGATTATATTAACATTTTTTATTAATTTTATTTTCATAAAAAACATGTTTTTGGATACATTTTTCTTCATCTGATCATCACAAATGTTCTTAATTCACCTAAAAATTTTACAAGATTGATAAATTTGACAAACGGAAAATGTTTACTTACATACATAGGTTGAGAATATCCAGGTATGCTATTTGGCAGGGTGTCAAGTCGTCACGGGCCTACTGTCTACTGTGTCAACTGGATCGCGCAACTCGCCATTGTGTAACTCTCCAACCGTAGCAAGTCTACCCTGTGTGGAAAGTCCCCAACCGTGTAAACTGGATCTAGCGCGAGCTCTAATCCGTAGTATTTTGATATTTCCCCGACGCTCGCGTATCCCCACTTTCACCGCCTTTCTTAGGTACACGCCGGGCAAGTCCCCACTTGCCCGGATTAGAGCTCGCGCTAGATCCAGTTTACACGGTTGGGGACTTTCCACACAGGGTAGACTTGCTACGGTTGGAGAGTTACACAATGGCGAGTTGCGCGATCCAGTTGACACAGTAGACAGTAGGCCCGTGACGACTTGACACCCTGCCTGCTATTTTACCCTTGTCTTTGAATACTTATAAATCATTTACTTATAATTCAGTGTTGTGTATCCATTTTAGTACAAGTGAATAAGTATCAGATGATTTTTTCCATTTAAAATAATTATTTCATATTACTTTTATTAATTAGAAATGTTTAATTCATGTATTACAGCTATTAAGATGTAATAGTACTAATGAAAAGCAGGCCATTCATTTGTCAGTTTCTTTACTTTCATATTACGGAATGTATTCATTACAATAATGATACTCCTCAAAGAAGTGTTTAAGACACAGAGGTTTATTGGACCACGAACATGTTGTTGCATATCAAGCAGCATCTAGTATGGTAAATTGTAGTTTATTTTAATGTTTCCCCATCTCTCTTTATTATTTGATTGTATTTGCATTTCACTTGATGGACTGTCAGACGCAACGAATTCTTTCGTACTTGACCGCCATAAACGAAGGCTATAAACCCTTCATCTAGCAAGCTGGCAAGCACTCCGTCTAAACTATTGCTTTTTTGTTTCTTCGTCCATACGGTGAATTTATGTTTTATTTCTGTAATGCGCTACCGTGCCGAATGGACAATTTTTTGGATTTTTTAATCCTTGGGAACGTGGTAACAGACACGTTCGAATTTTTGTTCTTTAATCTCGGAGTTTCCCTCGAGCAAGGAAATTTTCCAAGTATGTTTGCCAACTGCCAATAATATAATTTTATTATAGAGTACGCCCACTTTTTAAGTCTGAACATATTTTCATTTTTTGTATTTCTGGTCAGTTTTTCCATCTGGCAAATTAAAACTGCAACTCTTCTATGATTGGCGACTATTGGACCTCCTCTTTGGGATTTTCCTATCTTTTCAACCAATCATCTCTTTTTCTCTTCGAATAACGAAGTAGATATTTCAACGCCTTCTTTTCGAAGGAACTTAAAATCGTCAATCACAAAAGGCAGTCTAGCGACAACTGTGGAGCTGTTAACTTCACATACACTGACTTTATAAAACACAATCTCCGCTTGAAACAAACATCAGACTTGAAATAAAGTGTTAAGTTGTTTCTCATTAAAGCACTGCGCAATATTAAGTTGGCGCGCGGGTTCCCGTATACGCATGAAGTCTTTTTTATTTGACGAAAGAGTGATGAGTCTTACAAACTCAACAGGTAACGTACCATCGACACGAGGACACGGGACACATGTTATAACAGTTAAATCACCATAAATATGACATCGTAGTTCCGAATTATCTCCAAAACCAAACGTCACCGGATTAATGAACTCAGGGAGTGCTCTTTCTATGTAGCCACTTTTGTACCATGCATATTTTAACATATTAATATAACGTGTAGAAGACAGTTGATTGTGAACCAGTGACTGAAGCTTGATAATGTTATTTCTTGAATGCAGATTTATATCACTACCGGAAAGAATTACTACATCTGAAAAATGTCTAACAAAATTTTTCCATATTCGAAACCCAAACACATCTAATGGTTGAATTTGTCGTGTTGTTCCTTTTGGAATAATTTCTAATACAATTTTTTTGTTAGGAGGAATTACTACATTAACTACTTCTGAACAGTGTCCACTCCAGGAATCGATTAAGAGCGCACTGTTGTCGTCAACATTCGGAAAATAGATTTCGGTTAGCCACTGTTCGAAATGATCTGTTAAAAAAATTAATATTTCATTTGATTTGATTTGCAATATTTAATTTGGTACAAGGAAGTTTAATTTGAATAGTTCTTACCTGATGTTAACTTTCCGGATTTCGATGCCGAAACAAAAACGTTTGTGGGTTTAAATAACGTTTTTTCTGCACGTGGGCCAGTCACCACCGATTTCTTTTAATACAAGATACAACGGCGAAAGTAATTTTCCATCGGCGGATATCGTTGGTTGAATCGTATAAGAATGAGTTGTCGAAGATATAGATTGAACAACGCATTAAATTTCTTTTGATCCTTCATTTGCAAGAGTGCGACCGGAATGCATTTCAAATTGAAATCCACTTTGATTCCAATTGTACACGTTTTCCAGACCAAAGTCGTTGATAACAAATTTAACGTTATTTATTAACTCTTCAGACGTTTTTGTAAGATCTTTTGAGTGTTCTAAAGTTTTTTGGGTAATAAATTTTGTAATTTTTCGAGATGTAATGCGATGTGCTCTTTTGAATTTATTCACCCATTTTTTTGAAGCTTTGAATCGTGCATCGGAATCCATAAAATTTTTATGCGCGATCAAAGCCCATCATTGCAAATCAATGTCGTGTACGATCTTGATATATTCAATTGCTTCAATGAAGCGATATAGAGTATATTGAGATATTTTATTCAATTTTTCTTTATAAGTCCCACCTTGATTTATTTGATGAGCCCAACGCTTCAATTGTGTTTTAGAAGTTACTTTTTTTAAATGGTTCATAACCGTATGAATATTAAATTTTTTTTTTCACTTCTCCAATACTCCACAGCTTTCTTTTTGTAATCGAGTGAGAGTTCATCTTCATTTTTTATACAGTGAGAAACACCTGCCTCATCAGATGAAATTGAATCCCATTTCAATTTATTGTCTTCTATACTTGCAGGCTCGTGGTGTTTAAATTGTTCTTGAAAATCTAAGGTTTCGTCTTCTTCAATTTCGATTCCCGTGTATTTGTTCATGTTTTCGATTAAAATTTCTTTAATTGTATCTGTTAATTTCATTTCGTTGTCATTCACTGGTGTTTCAGGCAAATTCATTATCATAAAATAAGTTGACAACATATTTATGACATTCATTGGATTGATATGCATTTTTGAAAAGGATCACTATATTCAATATGTACTTAACACTGCACTTCTATAACCAGAGACTTTAATGAATGGGAAACGTCAATTCTAACTAAAATGTGGCAAGTCAGTTTATATAGAGCCTTATCTTTTACTGATATCTCAAAATGATTCGTCACGGATAGCTATTAAAAAATAAAACATATTTTAAAAAGTAAGCCTCACAGTTTTATAAAGATAAGAGGATGTAATCGGTTCAAATCTATAAAATTTTTTGCGTTGGAAAAAAATAACTCTCCGTTTCAATGAGTTCTTGAGACGCAAAAAACCAATGTACATTGATATCATTGAATTTTGAGTCGAAAAAATTTGGTTCGATAAGAAAAAATAGAGAAAAATGTATTAAAAAAAAACATGTTTTTTTATGAAAATAAAATTAAAAAAAATTTATTATAATTTTTGACTACATATTTTTGTAGAGCACCGAAAAATGAATAACTTTGCTATTTAAACTTTTGCCGTATCTATTTTAGTTTCGAAGATATCAGCGAAAAACGAAAAAACCACCGATTTTCAGGAATTAATTTCACCCCTTAAATATGCACGTCCGCCGCTCATTTTTGTGAGGGTTTATACTTTAATGTGAACTATAAAACGTAATTTTTTCGACCCAGGTTGTGGGAGTACAGTAAGGTAACCTTCCTTGTTAGTATGCGGCAGAAATTCATCAAAAAATTATAATATATTTTTTTGAATACTTAGTTGAAAAATAATTTATCTTCTCGGGAAAGAAGCATATTTTGTCGAAATTTCTTGCAAAGCTTGGAGCTGATATAGCTGTTGGTTTTTGTCCTTAGCGTGATCACAGCATTTCTATTTACATCACTGTCCCTTTAACAACGTAACAAGTACACGTGTACTTGTTTAAAGTAAAAGAGTGCCCACGAAGATGTGAGATGTGCGCTGCTAAAATAAAAGAGAGAAAAAAAAATACGTGAATCCGCAACATCCTCCAAAATTCTGTAATTAATTAAATATCACGGAAACAATTTTTGAAAGTTTTCGAAAACAGTTAGAAACGCGGTCCTTCGGGTAAAGTGTCTTAGAGCGAAATCTCTTTTAAAATATTCTTGTCTCGAGTACCTACCGTGACTGTAAATAATAGTGCCACTATTTTTATGATGGTCCGGGACTCTATTATTTTGGTCAGTAAGCTGCTTCTGATAGTTGCTATAGGGCGCACCTATTTTTTCGTCATTGTACGAATTTGCTTTTTTCTTAACATTACTGGATATACTAAAAGTTAGTTAATGGTACAGTACTGCTCAAAATGAGTACTTCCCAAATTTATTTAGTTGGTTTTGAGATTAAGGGCGGGTTGTTCCAACTTCTAAGTAGCTTACCTGGTGGTTAAAAGCATTGACTTGCAGAACTATAACTGCCAGATAAACGATTATATATATATATATATATATATATATATATATATATATATATATATATATTGTAACGCTTTTACCGGTGATTAGCGCCAAATTATATTTACTGTCGATTATTTCTGGGCGCCAGCCGAAGATTTTACTCCGACAAAATTTATAATGAAACAACCGCGAACAAATACTAAAGTTTATCCGGCTAGGATAGCTTTCTAAGTTGGTAGAGGGGCGTGAGGAATCCGTTGAAATAAATAAAATTTCCGACACGATAATTTACCGATTAAACGAACTTACCTGTAAGTGAAGTTCGATCGTAATTGTATGCAGCGCCTCTTCCGAGATAATCAACTGTGTAGTACCCCTTCTTTCTACCGATCTGACCACAATTTTATAGCATAGAAAACAAAAAAAAACGAAATTGTTGAATTGATCGTCATATACGTCAAGCCTCATTCTTTAAAGCCTTGCCGTAACAATATCAACGTGTCGAGGAGTGGAATCCTCGAATGAGAGTATTTTTAAAGGGAGGGTGTTGATCATCTCGGAAGAGGCGCTTCATACAATTATGATCGAACTTCACTTACAGGTAAGTTCGTTTAATCGGTAAATTGTATTCTGCGCCTCTTCCTCGAGATCAACTGTGTATACGTTCGACGCTTGTTACGGCTGTTAATTAAAGAAAAATGTGTTTTTACAAAATTAATTCATATTATCATATTAATGGTAATATTATTGATCTTTTCAATTCATTTCAGCATATTTTGTTATGATGATTCCAACATTTTATTTATTATGCTTTGAAAAGGACTATCGTACAACTGACAGATATTTATTACAAACATGACTAACTCAACATTCTAAAATTGATCTGGCGAACGAATCACTAGGAATTGACAAAGGTAAATCATAAAACTTTGAAAAAATCTGTGATTTTTCAGTCCATCCAGCGGTTTTTCTCAGAGTATCAATATTTATTCCTTTTCTTTTTGCCGCCGACGTAGATGCATGGCGTGTCGAATGAGCGGTAAATACATCAGTGTCTAATCCACTTTCATGTAGAATGTTTTTAACCCATCGAGCTAATGATTATGCAGAAACTGCTTTAGACGGACCTTTAAGTGAAATGAATAAAAATGGAACGGTTTCTCGATAACATTGAACTCTTTTCATGTAACTCTGTAACGCTGATGCAACGCATAACTTATCATTTTCTGAATAAAATGGTAATATCAGCAGTGGTTGACTTCTACACTGTTAAAAAATATATGAAATTTACAATACTTTTACAATACAACGGTAAATGAAATTTACAAACCGGGTGTATGAAATAAAAATTATTGCACTCGTATGCCAAAATTGAAATATGAACATAAATTTTGGTTACTGATGTGGAATTTAAGATGCATAACATTGAATATTCATATGAAATCTGAAAATTAAAAACTAGTAAAAGGGTAGCAGTGTTTGTCCTGAGTCAAATTGACATAACGGTAGTAACCTCCCGTTGCTCGTGTACCAAAAGGGGTAGCGGCGTTTGCCCTGGGTCAGACTAACCCAATGGTAGTAATCGCGCGTTTCTCGCTTACCAGTAGGGGTAGCGGTGTTTACCCTGGGTTATACTGACCCAATGGTAGTAACCGCGGGTTACTCGGCTACCATCAGCGGTAGCGGTGTTTGCCCCGGGTCAAATTGATCCAATAGTGTAGTAACCGCGAGTTTCAAGCAAATGCTTCCTTCTTTAGGCTGGTGCAGACACGAATTTTTGTTTTTTTCCTTTCTATTTAAATTTTGTGTAAACACATTTTTGAAGCTCTATATGTATGCTGATAGAGGGGGGAAAATGTAAGAATTTCAATTCGCTTTAGTTTCCGTTTCAGGCAGATCTATACAGTCCAGTAGTAATGATTTTTTTGTCAGTTCGCATACCTGAATAACAATTAATACTGTATTTTACCTATTTCCCGTCATTTTCATATCATTTGCGCGATTGGCCTGAAGTTTATGTAGTAAAATTATTCAAGTTTTGACATAAATGCTTTCAATAAATACAATAATTCCGCGATATCGATGTTTAAATATCACGTCTACGATATAGATTCGAAAAATTATTTACCTTTTTTCTTTTCCAGATAAATATTTTCGAACCTTTGGCCTTTGGCCTTTTCATTTTTTTTTGCTTTTGATCGAATCACCCTGAGAGAAACCTACTTTTACCGTTTTTCTTCGAAAACTCTTGTATTCTTTCTACTGCCTGTCTTCGACTGTAGCACAGATGTTTTTCACACTCTCGCGTGCTTGGCCACTCGGTATCGGTTGCTGAATGATTATTATTATTGTTATAGTGCGTTATTGCTGCCAGAGAGGTTACCAAAGGTCGCCGGACGTCGCTGGAAAAGCCAAACGAGAATGAGAGATACACCTAGCAGGGTTGCAAATATTGCATTACTTTTTGTAATGCATTAGCATTTTCATTATTCATTACATTACATTTTGTAATGTAAAAAAATTTCATTACCCATTACATTGTAATGATTAATAAAAAAATTTTACATTACCCATTACATTGTAGTGAATAATGAAAAAATTTTCCATTACCCATGACATTGTAATGAGCAATGGAAATTTTTTTCATTACTTATTATATTTTAATGGGTAATGGAAAAAATTTTCATTGCACGCTACATTGTAATGCGTTCATTACTCATTACATTGTAATTGCTAATGGAAAAATTTTTTATTGCACATTACATTGTAATGCGTAATAGAAAAATTTTTCATTATTCATTACGATGTAATGTGTAATGTAAAAATTTTTCATTACTCGTTACAATGTAATGTGGTTGGTTCAAACTGACCGAATGGTAGTAACCGCGTGCTACTCGGCCACCAGAAAGCATAGCGGTGTTTACTCTGGGCAAACTGATCTAATGGTAGTAACCACGTGTTTCTCGTCTATCAATAGGGGTACCGGTGTTTGCCCTGGGTCAAACTGACCCAATGGTAGTAAGCGCGCGTTGCTCGGCCACCAGCAGGCATAGCGGTGTCCATCCTGGCTCAAACTGACCCAATGGTAGTATCCGTGTGTTACTCCGCTACCAGTAGGGGTGGCCAGTGTTTATCCGGGTCGATCTTACCCAATGGTAGTAACTGCGCGTTACTCGCCTACCAGTAGAGGTAGCCGTGTTTGCCCTGGGTCAAACTGACCCAATGATAGTAACTGCGCGTTGCTTGGTCACCAGCAAGCGTAGCGGTGTTTACGCTATGTCAAACTCACTCAATAGTAGTATGCACGTGTGACTCGGCTACCAATAGGGATGGCCAGTGTTTGTCCGCGTCGAACTGACCCAATGGTAGTAACCGCGCATTACTCGGCTACTACAAAGGGTAGCGCTGTTTGCCCTTAGTCAAACTGACCCAATGGTAGTAACCGCGCATTACTCGGCCACCAGTAGGAGTAGCAGTGTTTGCCCCAGGTAAAATTAACCCGGCAGTAGTAACCGCGTGTTACTCGGCCACCAGTAGAGGTAGCGGTGTTTACCTTTTATCAAACTGACTCAATGGTAGTAACGGCCGGTTGCTCGGCTATCAAAAGGGGTAGCGGTGTTTGTCCTGTTTCCAGTAGAGGTAGCGGTATTTACCCTAGGTCAAACTGACCCAATGGTAGTAACTACATATTACTTGGCTACCAGTAAGGGTAGCAGTGTTTGCTTGGGTTCAACTAACAAGTAACGCACGATTACTACTATTGGTGGTTACTACCATTGGGTCAGTTGGACCCGGGGTAAACATCGCTACTCCTGTTGGCAGTTGAGTAACGCGCGATTATTACCATTGGGTCAGTTCGATCCGGAACAAGCACCGCTATCTCTTTTGGTAGTCAAATAACGCGTGGTTTCTACCATTGGGTCAGTTGGACTCGGGGTAAACACCGCTTCTTCCACTGGTAGCTGCGTAATGCGTGTTTACTACCATTGGGTCAGTTTCACCCGAGACAAACATCGCTATCCCTTTTGGTGAGCAAGGAACGCACGGTTACTACCATAGGGTCAGTTTGACCCGGGACAAACACCAGTGCCCCTGCTGGTAGGGGAAAAACGCGTGGTTATTACTATTGGGTCCGATTGACCCAGGGCAAACATCGCTACCACTTTCAGTAGCCGGGTCATACGCGATTTCTACTATTGAGTCAGCTTGACAAACACGGCTACCACTTTTGGTAAGCAGCGAACTCGTGGTTAATACGATTGGGTCAGTTGGACCCGGAACAAACATCGCTACCTCATTTGATAAGCCGGGAACGTGCGGCTAATACCATTGCGTCAGTTCGACCCGGAACAAACACTGCTACCACATTTGGTAGCCGAGCAACGCACGGTTACTACCATTGGGCCAGTTTGACCCAGATTAAACACCGCCATCCCTACTGGTGACCGAGTAACGCGCGATTTCTACCATCGGGTCAGTTTGACCCGGGGCAAACACAGCTAACCTTACTGATAGACGAGAAACACGTGGTTACTACCATTGGGTCAGTTTGACCCAGGGTAAACACCATTACGCCTCCTGACGGCTGAGTATCGCACGGTTACTACCATTGGGTCAGTTTGACCCAACCACATTACATTGTAATGAGTAATAAAACATTTTTATATTACACATTACATTGTAATGAGTAATGAACATTTTTTCCATTTCCCATTACATTGTACTTAGTAATGAAAATTGTTTCCATTACCCATTACAATGTAATGAGTAATGAAAATTTTTTCCACTGCCCATTACATTGTATTGAGTAATGGAAAATTTGTTCATTACCCATTACAATGTAATGAGCAATTAAAAAATTTTCCATTACCCATTACCTTGTAATGAGTAGTGAACATTTTTTCCATTACCCATTTCATTGTAATGTGTAATGGAAAATTATTTCATTACTCATATAAAAAGTAATGAATAATGCATTATTTTTACATTACAAATTTCGAAACCCTGGTAGACGGACACCGTTTTCTGATTCTCGTGCGTGTTGATGCGGATCACCTCTCTCGACAGAGATTGTTGATTGGAGCTGACTTTTTGACGCCGAGAATCTTCACCTCGAGAAAAAGATAGCTGTATCTCGACGAAGACGAAAACGACGAAAATATGCCGGAGGTGTTGCAGATTAATTTACGTGATGACGCAACGGTGAAAGTCGATCTCTCTCATATCAATGATGTCGATATGAAGAAACAGATGGCCACGTAGGTTGACGAATACAATCCAAATAAGGTCGTAGAGACGACGGTGAGTATGAAACTGGTGTTGAAAGACAGTGAACCAGTGTATCAAAAGGCGCAACGCTTAGCGGTTAATGAGAGAGAAATCGTCAACACCCAAGTCGAGCAGTGGATAGAGCAGGGTACTTCCTCGTCGGACTATGCAAATCCGATCGTGCTGGTTAGCAAGAAGGATGGTTTGTATCGACTGTGCGTCGACTATCGCCTCCTCAACAGGAAGATTGTTCAAGACTGGTACCCATTGCCACTGATCGAAGATCAGCTAGATCGGTTGTAGGGGACGACGATCTATAGCACCCTCGACCTGAAGAATGGATTTTTCCATGTTCCAGTGGATCCGTCGAATGTCAGGTATATTGCGTTTATCGTTCCGGATGGACAGTTCGAGTTTTTGCAGGTGCCCTTTGGGCTGTGTAATTCACCGTCGGTTTTTGAGCGCTACATTAAGAGTATGCATCAGTCACCTAACCTCACCTCGAATTTTCGAAATTGAAATTCTTCGACACGATTTGATCGAATACAAAAAAGCTCTGTCAGCGGACGCGGGACGATGGCAAAAATCCGCTGTCAGGGCCTTTTTGTAATCGGTTAAACCGTGTCGAAGAATTTCACTTTCGAAATTTGCAGCTATCTCTCTCGCACTCACGGTGACGAGATACCGACTGACTCATACTCTTAATGCGATATTCCGTGAATCGATTAGAGACGGTAAAGTGCTTACGTATATGGATGATTTAATTACTCTTTCGGATAATTACGAAGACGGACCGAAAAAGCTGAAAAACGTGCTCAAGACTGCGAGTAACGCCGCCTCGGAGATCAGCTGGAAAAATGTTGTTTTTTGACGAGACGTGTTGAATTTCTAGATCATGTAATCGAAGACGGAACCGTTAAACCTTCAGAGTGGAAGACCGAAGTGGTTCAATGATTTATTGAGCCTACAAATATTCGACAAGTGCAAGCTTTCACAGGTTTGACTGGGCATTTTAGAAAGTTTATCGCCGATTATTCGAGGATCGCGCGACCGTTGATAAATCTATTGACAGCAGGCGTAAAATTCAATTTTGGTAAGGTTGAACGTGAAGCTTTCAATTCATTGAAAGGGTGCCTGAGTCGACAACCGATTTTGAATCTGTACCGAACGGGAGTTGAAACGGAGCTCCATACAGATGCTTCAAAGTTTGGTTACAGAGCCATTCTGATGCAGCGAAATGGAGACGACGGACAAATGCAACCGGTATATTTCGCCAGCGGGAAGACAACGCCAGCGGAAGAAAAGTATTCCAGCTATGAGCTAGAAGTACTTGCGATAATAAGAGTGCTCCGACGATTTCGTGTGTATCTGTTGGGCATTCGATTCAAAATTATGACAGACTATAAAGCGTTCACGATGACAATGAACAAAAAAGACCTTTGTGTTCGTGTAGCGCGATGGATCTTACTTTTAGTGGAGTTTCAGTACATGATTGAGCATCGAGCTGGACGGAGTATGAGGCATGTCGACGTCCTGAGTCGGAATCTTCTCCCGACGTGCTTGATTGTTGACGAAAGCGACGAGAGTTTGACAGCGAGGTTCCGGAAAACTCAGCGAGACGACGCCGATCTTACAGAGAAGATTGAACGAGTGGAAAAGGATAGCCTTAGTGGCTATAGCATGCAAGGAGGTTTGCTCTACAAAGACATCGGTGACGAGACAATGTTAGTTGTTCCAAAGGCAATGCAGATACAAATAATTCGACGGGCACATGAACGAGGACATTTTGGAACAAAGAAGATGGAGACACTCGTTCGAAACGAGTATTGGATACCCGATTTGAGGGCAAAGACAGAAAAGGTCATTCGCAATTGCATCTCGTATATTTTGGCTGAAAGACAGAGAGGAAAACAGGAAGGATTCCTCAACACGATCGAGAAAGGAAGCGTGCCTTTTGACATGTTTCACCCCATCTAGGCCCTCTGTCGTCAACGAAATAGTCCTATGCGCCATACTTTTGTCGTAGTTAATGCGTTTACAAAGTTCATATGGCTGTATGCACCGAGATCGACGACGTCCGCGGAAGTAATTGACTGGTTGCGAAAACAGTCGTTCATTTTCGCCAATCCGAGGGGATTGATTTCAGACAGAGATACTGTATTTACCTCAAAGGAGCTCGAGAATTATTGCCGAGAGGAAGGTGGCGAACATACGCCGATTACGCCGGGAATACCACGATCAAATAGTCAGGTGGAGAGAATCAATCGTATGCTGATTCCACTTTTGACGAAATTGTCCACTCCAAAACCAGGCGAATGGTACAAGTATTTGACAAGTGTACAGAGACGCTTGAACGTGACACCGCATCGAAGTACGGAAACGAGGCCTTTCCGACTAATGTTTGGAGTTGACGCGCGTTTGCCAGATGAACCAATCATCAAGAAGCGGCTAGACGAAGAGCTCGTTAGTTCGTTTGACGAAGGACGAGAGGAACTGCGACGACATGCGAAAGAAAACATACAGCGCGTCCAAAGCGCGAATAAGCGGAAGTTTGACAAATCGAGAAAGAAACCTCATCGTTATCGAGAAGGAGACCTTGTCGCAATACGTCGAACACAACAAGGTCCTGGCTCGAAGTTTATGTACAAGTTTCTTGGGCCTTCCGAGATCATCAAAACATTATGTAATGATCGCTACGTTGTACGACGGATCGGAGAAACCGAAAGGACGAAGCAAATTTTGACCGCTGTTGATTTTATGAAGCTCTGGACGAGCGACGACGCCGAAGATCGATTGCTAAGCGACGACGAAGATCAACACCTGAAAGACAACGATGTCAAAGACAAAGACAATGACTCCATAGACGATGACGACAACCAAAGAAAATCGAGATACCAAAAGTAAACTTTACAATGAATTTATGTTTTCTGTTTTGTGTGTTGTGTTTTATGTTTTATGTTAAAAAAAAAATGTGTCTAGTTTTGACGAAAACTAGTGATACTGGCAGACACTCGGGACGAATGTTCGGTCAGGACGGCCGAGTGTGGTATGTAAGAGTAGATGACGAGTTTTTATTAGAAAAGAAAAACAAAAGAAGTATAGATTAAGAGAGGCGTTGCGTTGGAAACGTGGAGAAAGAAAAAAACAACAGATTGAGTTGTGTAACGGTTCCAAAAAAAGTTTACTTTACTGTTATTAATCCGTATCGCCTACGATCCTATTCTTGATAATGTTTAAAAAAAAATACATTATACTACAATTCTTATTTTTTATTCTTGTTCTTTTTGTGTAGAACAACTGTACTGTAGCACATCCACATTTTTAATTAATTAGAAGATTTTTATTAGACGTTAATAGGCTTTAATGTATTTTACTATTAATGATTTATAGTTTTAATTTATTTTTGTAAAGTTTAGACTTAATTTTTGGTCGGATTTGAATTGGTATCTTTTGTGAGAATATGATTTGATTGGTAAATTTTTGTGAGACTCTCTTACCGTAATTACAGAAAAAGACTTTCAATTTTTATCCCCACCATGGCGAATTGTTTTATTCAGAGATAATATGCTCGACGAGCCTCTGGCCAGCATATGACAGAGCTGTCAATGTACTTGTCCCGAGACTCTACCGAGTCTCTTGATAACTTTTTGTGAGTTCCTAATTTATTGAGAAAATTTTTGTGGGGTTCTCCTATAATTTTTTGAGAGATTTGATGTGAATAAGAGAATTTTTGCAAGGTTGGTTTTTTGGGAGGAAATCTCTTTTATAACTTTTAGTTAGGGCTCGCGTTCAAAAGGAGTTTTTTTACCGGAACAATTATTTGAGGGGAGTAAATGTACTTGTCTCAACTTTTTTACAGCATATATGCTGTTTTTTGCAGGGTCTTTTCATATCGCCCCAAAAGTGGTTTTAAGGGGTGAAATCAACCCTCAAAGTTGGGCATGTTTTCCAGCTGGTACATTTTGTTTCATATAGAAGCACTCAACCGATCGAAACAAAACCAATTGCAAAATGTTCCTCACGTCAAATAACATATCCAACTTCTTAAGTACCCTTATTGCAAAAAGGTGAACCACCCCCTAATATTCATAAATTTTTTGGATAAAAAAAAATTATCATCCGATTTTAATAAAACAAACACTAAAAAAACGCAAAAATAATAAAGTCTTTAGATTTTTCCCAGAAAAAAATTAAGGGATAAGAACACTCCTAAAATCTTAAATTTGATTTTAAGTGCCGAAATATTTTTTTAAAAATTCATATGGTTTTATTACCATTCCATGTCGGCTTATATGCTAAAAAATATTTATTTCAAATGTACATCAGTTGCTATTATAATTATATTAAGAATTGAATATTCTTACATTCTTTACGTTTATACTAAAGTGTTGGTATTCGCTCTTTTATTAAATGTTTTTACCGCATAATAAGAAGCACAATAAATGCATAAACAACACTTTGATCATTACATATTTCTTTGCATTTTACGTGCCATTGTAACATTCGAAAATATAATTAAATCGCACATCCTGTGCAGTTGAACCAATGACGCATTTTTTTTATCATAAGACCTTTTATCATGAACACCAACAGTGTTCATGATAAATTTATATTTTATACCATTTATGAAAACAACAAACTCAAATGTCAAGAGCCGCGGCAGCGGTTCAACGCCCAAAATGTAAACAAAGCCGGCTCAAAAGCCCTGCCGCACTCTTATTTATATCAAGAGCCGCGGTAACGGCTCAACGCCAAATATTAAAAAAAAAGCCAGCTCGCGCTGGCTAATGCTGAGCAAAAATCCGAAAAAACCAAAATATCTAATGCTGTATTTTCTTGGTGATGTCAGATTAAGCCGCCCACTTGAGATGACAAATCTAAAACTGACTTTATATTACTTCAGAAGTTTAGTTGCTGTTCGACTGTTGATCTATCATTATCGTATCAGCTGTCGTGAGTAACGTATCGTTATTATTAACATGTCTATCAATTCAATGAACGTAATAAGTCTCTTGCTTCTCACATTCGAGGTAATGCATATTCCTGACGGTCCTATTAACAGTAATTGCGGTTCTTTCTAACATTGTATTCATTCAAGATAAATAAATTTGAAGATTTTTGGACTTAAAAACTATTATTGTTGTTATAAGTGTCAAAAATCCACATGTGAACAGTATAGAATAACATGTTGCCGTGAATGCGTTTAATTTTTTTAACTTTTTTTTTGAATTCTAATTTTGTATTTCTATTTCTAACATTGTATTCATTCAAAATAAATAAATTTGAAGATTTTTGGACTGAAACATGAAGTTGTTCAATTTATCCATCAATATTTTACATTTAATATCGGTTTAATCTTCTATAAGTGTCCATACTAAATAGCAATATTCAACCCTTAAAATAAATACCCTTTTTTAATTCCCGAAGCCTCCCATATTAAGAGATTTTGACATTTCTCTCTAATCTTAATTGCGCATAGGTTATATTTCTGTTATCCGGTAACAATCGGCAATGCATCATTCAACAGGAATAGATAGTTTGTCAAAAGAAAAGATCACTTACGTAGACTATACGATGGAAAGTTAGGAGCAAATAAAAAAGAACGAAAAAGTGTGTCATGTATGTAAATATTTGGAAAATGTCTTGCTGGATGAAATCTAACGTCTCCTACGAAGGCGCATAGAGTTCCCCGATATTCCTCAGTTAGGCACACAGTAAGGGAATCGTGTTTTCGAAGGGTATCTCTCATGGTTTGCAGATATTTTGTACAACTATACCGCGAGGGTCGATTGTGAGAGGAACTACAGAACAAAATAGTAAACGAGATAGGGGAAGGGAGAGGTTAGGATAGCTCGCTATCTGGCTCCCTGCTCGACATATTCCTGGCACGGGAACTATCCAGGCATAAATTCCGATCGCGGTACTGGCGTGCTTTATGTCTGGAAGATTAAATAACTAGACCCACTGGCAACATATCATGCGTAGCAGAACGGTTGTTTCACGTCTCTCTCTCTCTCTCTCTCTCTCTCTCTCTCTCTCTCTCCCTCCCTCCCTCCCTCCCTCTCTTTTTCTCTCAAGGAGCTAGTGGTTAGTCCGGGTCCATATGAAAAGATTGAGTTAAAAAAAGTACCGACACCAATACCGGAGAGAAGGACGGGAGCTATCAGCAGAGATAGAGCAGGGTCGGTGGCTGGGAGCAAAGATACGAATGCACCATCGACCACAGTCCTGAAAATTGATTCCCGGAAATAGTTCAGGGAAAAATGATAGTGTTAAGAAAGCAATGGAGGGACTAAAAAGGACGATCCAGGAAGAAGCTGTGCAACCTCAAATAGTACCAAAAGAAACTTACAGTCAAGCAGTCAAAGACAAGAAGAAAGAAAAGGTAATAATTATCAAACAAAATGTATAGCAAGAAAGTGAAGTTACAAAAAAGGCAATACAGAAAAGAGTTTGTATCAAGAATATGGCTGTAGGAGTAACAAAATTAAAAAAGGCAGTAAAGTAACAGTGATCCTGAGCTGTGAAACAGGAGAAGAAACTGAAATATTAAACGTTGCGGTGCAAGACAAAATGGATGAGGACTTTAAAGTTACTGAGTCAACGCAGATAAAACTAAAAATAAAGATTGTTAATGTAGACGAGGAAGAAATGCAATTGGAAGATGATAAACTAATTAATACAATTAAAAAACAGAACGGGATTGACTTACTCGAAGGTTGTGAGATTTGAATTGTAAAAAGATTTATTCAAAGAAGGGGGCATGGACAGAACGAGCCAGGGAAAAGAAGGGACCGATCCAGGGAAGAAGAAACAGTCATACTGGAAGTTGATGAGCGAACACACCACGTATTATTAGGCAAAGGAAAGCTCAGCGTTGGTTGGAAAAAATCTCAAGTTTTTAATCATGTGAACGTGAAAAGATGTTACAAATGCCGGGGTTTCTACTATATAGCAAATAACTGTACGAGAGAAGAAAAATGTAATAAGTGCGCAGGGAATCATAACGCAAAGGAGTGTATAGCTCCAAAAAGTCGGTGTGTGAACTGTATGTTTAAAAATCAATAGTACAATCTGAAGATAAACGAAGAATATGATGCATTAGATCGGAAATCTCCTACATACATAAAAGCGATCGCAGAGGAGAAGAGACGAGCTGGATAGACTAGTAACCACAGAAGGAAGATACGTTATGGTATACGAACGTGCAAAGTCTTATGGCACACAAGGATGAAATACAGCACGACGTTTTTCAGAAAATAAGACCGGCAATCATGGCCTTGTCAGAGTCTCGGATAACTGCCGAAATGGAAGACAGTGAAGTGAGTGCACCGGGGTATAGGGTATACAGATATGATGCAGAAAATAGGAACACAAGAGGGGTAATGTTATGCGTAAGGAACAATATTAAATATGAGTTGGTAAGGGTAAGATCGAAATCAACTGCTGGTGTGTTGCGGTGGAAGTGAAAGACAAAGTGTATAAAGCGATGATACTGGTCGTATATCATTCGCCAAGTGCATCGGATGCGGACTTTATAAGATATATAGAGGAGATAACTGAAGAACTAATAATAAAAGGAGATTGTGTGATATTAGCAGAATAATATAGATGTGAGTGTTGACACATTTTACAAGAAAAAATGGTTAACCTCTTCACTGGTAGGCCCGCCATATGGCGGGCAACGCTGACTTGGCCATAACTGGTAGGCCCGCCATATGGCGGGCTGTTCAAAAAATAGGTTTCTAATAATACAAAATTGAATACCAATGGTATTCCCGGATTTATAATTTCACTGATTAGGATTCTGACAAAAAAAGAAAAAAAAATTGTGGATTTTAATTTCGCATGATTTTTGCTCTTATTGACTAAATGATAAATCACAATATTTCGTACATATTGATTTATTTCCTTCGACTTTATTAGTTCATAATTTTTTAACGATTCGAAATGTGGCATGAGGAGGCTGCACGGTAGGATTTTACACATCATTTTTAGTTTAATTTTTTTGTTTTTTATTGATTTTAAAAAATTTTTAATATTTTTTTGTTAAACTTTTTTTTTCAAGTTTAAACCGATAAAAACAGTTGAAACTGAGGAAAGAATCATCTCTCTACCTTTATTGATTGCTTAGACAATTAATTTTGATGATAATCGTGTTTTTTACCCTTTCAAGGTAGCCTACCCCTTAATTGAAAAAAAGTATATATTTCCATGTTTTTTGTTCTTTAGGAGTATTTTATTTAGGTGTCCGACTATCTTTTACGAATTTTTAAATTTCCATTTGCGATTGTTTTGTCTACTAGAAATCCTTACTCTCAAACTGTCTACCAGTGAAAGGGTTAACAGGGATGCTAAGTTTAGGGATGAAATAATATGTGAATAATCCAACGAGAATAACGAAGGATAGTCAAATAATTATAGATCTGTTGTTTGCTAATTAGAAGGTACAATTACAGGTGGTATATGAATCAAAAATAACGGACCATGCATGGATAAAAGTGAGTTTAAACATAAATAAAGAAGAGAATAAATATAGGCAAGTTGGCGCGAGAAATTATAATAAGTTGAATGGGGACGGATTTATATGGGCTCCGAGAAATGTAATGCAACATAGGCAAGAACTGAGAATAAGTGCAAGAGCGAAGATATTTGTCGATAACATAGAAGGTGTGTTGAATGGGTCGGCATCCAAAAGAATACTGAAAATTCCGACGGTATGGGAAGGCAAGAAGTGGTTTTCTGATGAAATAAGAATAGCAGCGGGGAGAAGTGATGAAGCATACAGAGTAGCGATTAATAATGGGACAGGCGACAATTGGAAGCAGTTTAAAACTGAAAGAATGTGGCAGTTAAACTAATCAGAGAAAGGAAAAAAAAGAATATTATGAAAACAGTATTGATTGCAACAAGAAAGACCCAACAAAGTTATGGAAAACCTTGAAAGAAATAATCAGGGGGGAGCCAACGGCTATAAAAGAATCGGAAAATATAGATTTTAAGGTATTAGATGATATGACGAACGGCAATATAGCTGATAATTTTAATGAATACTACGTAAAACATATTATGATTATAGTGAATTTAATCGAGAGTGACATTACAGGAAGCTCAAACGGAAGAAGAATTTTAGTGGGAGGAGGTATGGATAATGAGCGAATAATGGAAAATTTTGAGGCTGTACAAATAGAGGAACTAGAAAAGGTGGTTATGGGACCCCCACAGGAGAACGGCACGGATGAAGGAATATCAAGCGATATTTTAAAAACAAGGTTTAGTGCAATAAAAGAGGTATTTATTAATATAGTAAATGGATCACTAGAGGAGGGCTGCTGCCCAAAAAGTTGGAAAACGTCGACGATCATACCGACCCCAAAGACAAACAAATCAAAAAAGGCGAGTGAGTACAGGCCAATCTATATATTGCCAATATATGAAAAAGTGTTTAAGTTAATAGTGAATAATCGACTTGAAAATTATTTAGAGGCAAATAATATTATAACGGATAATCAGTCAGGATTTAGAAAACATTATTCGTGTGAAATGGCACTATAAACCATTCTAGATGAATGGAAATTAGACATAAGTGAGGGGAAAATGGTAGGGGTAATTTTTATGGATCTGAAGCGAGCTTTCGAGACAATAGATAGAGAAATATTATTAGAGAAATTATATCAGTATGGAATTAGAGGAAAAGTTTTAGAATGGTCACATTCTTACTTGCGAAACAGAATACAACAAGATAGATTCAACCAGGAATAGTCTAAGTTGATTGCTACGGAATACGGAGTGCCACAAGGGTCTAGTTGGAGCCCTTGCTGTTTATTCTGTATATAAACGATATAATCACAATTTGTCCGGTAGATTGTACGATTAAAATGTTTGCATATGATACTTTAATATATGTGTTTGGTGAGAGTAGTACGGAACTGGAGATAAAGATGAATATGGTAATGAGCATAGTAGACAAATGGATGAATAGGAATAAGTTGAAAATGAATGCAACGAAAACTAAATATATGGTTCTTAGAAGCATAAGAAAAGAAGTGAGAGGGAATATTACATTGCAGTGCCTAGATGGTATAGAAATAGACCAAGCAGAAACCATGAAATATTTGGGTATAGTTATCGATAATAAACTACGGTTTAGTGAACATTGTGAATATATGTTAACCCGTCAGCAGGCGCGCTACGTACACTTTAAACATTGGGTGCGCGATGAAAGATTTTCTCTCATGTATAGCTTCAAGTGCTTAATTTGATAAATAGGCACTTGAAAACAATTTCGCTACAGTGATTATAACTATTAAACATTTTTTAAAAACCATAAATACAACGATAATTGACACTAGAAACCAACAAATTATTTTAAAAATCCAAAAACATACATGCAAAAATATTTTTTAACTTCTATCACACAGAAGAATAAATTTGGTGAAGATATAAAAAATTTCAAATGCTTATGCTATTTCAAATTTTCGAGTAATCATCGTTTTAATATAAGTATGAGAAAAAGTCTCATAGCGCGCCTGCTGACAGGTTAAGAAAGGTAGGAAAGAAAACGAACTTCCTAAACCGGATAGGCCAGTATCAGTCAGCATATACCAAATGTACGGTATATAAAGCGATTATTGCCCCACATTTTGAATATTGTGTGACACTGTTGATTGGTATGGATGAAACGGAGCTAAATAAACTGTAGATAGTGCAAATTCGAGCCATGAGGGTCATATTACAATGCGACAGGTATACAGAGTTGGATGACATTTTACGAGTACTACAGTTTGTGTCCGTAAGACAGAATTTATATTATAATGCATGTATATTTATTTTCAAAATCATAAGGAATCTGCTACTGAAGCAAATCAAAAGGAAGTTGTAAATAGTTGGAATGAGCAGTGATAGAGTAACGCGATAGGCTGGCAATATTGCAATACGTTTTCCAAAAACGCGAAGTGTGCAGAAAAATTTATTTTATGAAGAAATAAAGAGGTATAATGAGTTACCTGCAGAAGTAACAAATTGTGAAAAAATTGTACAGTTTAAACGTATGATGAAAGATGTAAAAGAAATGTACAATAAACAGCTGAGAAAGCTAATAAACATCAATCAATCAATCAATCAATCTCTCTTTTGTGCAGTACGAGAATTCAGGAAGCCGAGAAAGAGCCGCACCGAATGTACGAGTCCATGCAGACATAAATGGATATTTATTTACAAGGTACTGGAATGTTCCACACGCTATGTGTACAAACGACCTTGTTTATATGTCTTTAAAAAAGAAGTCCCAAAAAAAGTCATCAGTAAGTCATCATAACTAAAAGTTTTAGACACTACTAGCTGCCACGTCAACGAAAAAGAACTGATAATATCTCAGAAGTCCTTCTTCAGCTTGCTTCCTGCAATCTATAAAAACAGTTTCATGAATGTTATCTATATATCTAATGGTTTAATACGTTTAGGCAATGACATCTAATCATGGATCGTTAATCATATCTAATTAGCTTCTGCCAATAATATTTATTTTCTATATGCCTAATAAGTAGTCATTACTGATGTATTGCAATCGCTTCATCTTGGCGCATGCTTCAATAAGAGCCAACAATCGATCTTTCGTGAATAAGATGGTCCTAGCAATATAATCTCATAGATTAGAATCATGCCCAATGGGACAGCGGAGTTAAGTGGTGTGTGAATCGGGAGTCTGAGAGTTTTGATGTCCATGAAAAGAACACGGAATCCGGTATATTTCTCTCTTTCTTTCTCTCAGTGCCACGGTTAGTTATATACGCTTGCCCAAAGGCTTCTCCTCTTTTACCATCGGAAAATGCTTAGTCAGTCCTATATATCCGATTGTATAGATATATTGACACAAACTATAGTTGTAGAATCGTCTGCTACACGGGGAGAAAATTATATAAAAAATGACTGTCATCATAGGTTTCCGGTACTATATCCGGTATATATATATATAGGTATACACTCCAATGTCTTTAGCAAAAACATAGTAATTTTTCAATTAGATGTCATTGAAAATAGCGAAAATATTGAAATTTTTGCCCCAATTTCGGATGAAAAATCACTTTTTTTTGGAGGAGGGTTTCATAACAATTATATTTTGACTGCCAGTGCTCTGAGAATCCTTACCTTTCTAGCTCTCCGCCGCCCCTTTCCAACTATCTCCCGCTGTGAGACTGCAGCCGACTTATCCCCGACTGTATAGCAATTACCGAGGGCCAAGGAAAACTGCAGAACACTTCGTTGATACACCCGGCACCTAACTAACCTCTTCGGGTAGTAATGGCCGAGATTTAAACTCGAGACCCGCAGTATGCAAGCCCAAGCACTTATCCACCGGACTAAATACTCTCCTTATGAAGAGTTACTATCTTTGTACA
Source organism: Rhimphoctona megacephalus (assembly GCA_963989365.1). NCBI lineage: Eukaryota > Metazoa > Arthropoda > Insecta > Hymenoptera > Ichneumonidae > Rhimphoctona > Rhimphoctona megacephalus. The sequence continues at coordinate 18,290,192 of OZ022421.1, forward strand.
AAAAAAACTTTAAAAGGACGATATGGTACCAGGGAACTGTGATGCCAAAGTAATTTATTATATTATTTTCTCTCCATGTGTACATGTACTACTATCCCATCGGGAATGAAATTATGGTCTTCTTCCTTTAGTAGCGATCATTGAAAATTGTATTATAGTTAGTTTAGAATAATAAGTAATAAAGAATAATGGTTATGCGATAAGAGAATTGGAAGCACTGTGAACCGAAAAAACATTTTCATTTCTTGTTTCCTTATTTATTTGGAAAATATAATAAATGGAGCACGGAGAAATTGGTGACATCCAGCGATACGAGTTTCAACCACTAAAAAAAATAAGGGTGCTACACGTGTGCTTTCAGGTACAGTCTTTCACAATCTTTTTTATATTCCTTTCGGCCTAACATAATGTTTACCTAAAAACTTTGTCTTTTGAGTTTGGTTGAATCCAGCCCAAAAAATGTCTAGGCAATAAACTACGCATGGATAAAAAGAAGAAGGAAGATTACGTCAAGATCTATCACGCTTGTAAGAACGTTTATCGCATTGCTCTTTCTTATCACGTCAAGATGTTCTATCCACGTGCGAAAAATTCTTAACGAGAGGTCGTCTTAACACTGGAGCATTGTAGGCATCACAACGACACGAGGGTCAAATATTCTCGTATTTGAAAATTTTTCTTCTGCTCATCAGAATTTTGCTCTTTCATTCTGAGCCCTCTTGAAATCCGGGAAATTAATCAACGGAGCTCTGCTGTTCCATGTTCGTTGAAATATACATAGTTCAAAATATATAGCATATCCACCTTAATGGCCAGTACTCTCGTTGTCCTGTTAAAAGAATGAGAGGTTTGGTTACTCATCGAGCAAGAACAAGTATACTATTTCTCTCTTCTTTCTGCCTCTTTCTCCTGAGGGGTTCTTTCATCATCTCGATTTAGAGCTGTAAACACGTTACTCCGAAGTCGTGTGGATAAAGATCGAAAGCTAATTGAGGCAGAAAATTGTTTTTCCCGTTTTACAAATTTGCTAAGTCTCCAGATTTAGCATGAACATTGAAATTGTCTTAAAGCTGCTTTGATTTTATTTCTGGAAACGGTTAGAAAAATAACATTCGGAAATACTCTGCTATTCTGAGAGGTTATGTAACTCACGTAGACTTGTCGTTCGGTGTTCTGGAACCATGCGTTCGATCCTTTCAAAACCACAAAAGACCGCGAAAATATTTCTATTTTAAATATAATTTTAAGTTCGAAGAAAAAATCTGTAAAAATTAAGTCATACAACTAATCTTTAAAATAGAAATATTTTCGCGGTCTTTTGTGGTTTTGAAAGGATTGGACGCAAGGTTTCAGAACACCGAATGACAAGTCTACGCCTTGGCATGATAAAAAATCGATTGATAAAAAGGATTGGACGCAAGGTTTCAGAACACCGAATGATAAGTCACGCCTTGGCATGATAAAAAATCGAAGAAAAACCAAAAAGGAAAGTTTTTTCAATGAAGAAAGAGGATAGTGTTGAAAAAACTGTTTTTTTTAAGTGATCCAATCCAGAAGAAAATCGATCAGAGATTTGTCTCCTAAACAGGTATGGATTAGGGTCGAAACGATGATAAAAAGGATTGGACGCAAGGTTTCAGAACACCGAATGATAAGTCACGCCTTGGCATGATAAAAAATCGAAGAAAAACCAAAAAGGAAAGTTTTTTCAATGAAGAAGGAGGATAGTGTTGAAAAAACTGTTTTTTTTAAGTGATCCAATCCAGAAGAAAATCGATCAGAGATTTGTCTCCTAAACAGGTATGGATTAGGGTCGAAACGCGATTTGAGTCATCAACTTTAATTTTAATTGATTGACGCGATTTGGGTTATCAACTTTAATTTTAATGTGCAACCTCCACGTGGTACGCTTTGGGTAATGCTAATGCCGGCGGCATTGAAAATCAAAATTTTTTCAAGTGTTGAAAACCTTCAAAAAAAAAAAATTCAATGTTCGGAAAAAAAAATTTCGGAATTTTTTTTTTGTAAATTTCAACGGTATTTATGGAAAAACTGTGGAAAAAGCTCGAGAATTTTTTTTTTCATTTTAGTCATGATTATGACATGTTTAAAGTAAAAAAAACGGGACCCTTTAATTTTTTCAAAAGTTTGACCGTTTGCAACGAGGTTCGTTAGATCGAAATGTAACTTCGCAGAGTTTTTGGGGGTATATTCAGCTGTAAAAGGCATGCTCAACCTTAGTAATTTCATGATTATTTGAAATTTATCTGTTGACTTTCTGAAAAACCATAAATTACCCTTTTTTTCCTGTTTTTCCAAATTCATGACAAGGGTGGAAAAAAAATTTTTCTTCATAGTCGCAGCAGAACCTTGTAGGACATTTATTCTAGTTTTCAGAACTGCTCGTGAATTTTCTGTGCGACCATTGGTTGCCGAGATATCGTCGATCAAAGACAAAAGGGTCCTTTTTGATTTAAAGTTCAACATCTCAGCAAAAAATGGTCGTATTGAGGTTTTAAAAAAAGCAAATTAAAGCTGAATAAACAAGATATACGATCTGTATCATGGGTTAGTTGAAAAATCTTTTCCTATGCCCGTGGACTTCAAGAAAGAAGCAAAAAAAATGTGCAATTTTTTTTCTCACACTACTTCTCGAAATTGCGCAGAACATGTAGCTCTGAATTTTTATTGCCACAAGATCTTAAAACTAGAAACTTGAAGTTTCAAAATGCTATTTTTTAAACCTCGATACGACCATTTTTCAATGAGATACGGCATTCTGAAAATTCACTAAAAATTCGGAAAAATTTTTTGACCCTTTAATTTGTTTCCTTAGTGCGTGCGTGTGTGTGTGTGTATATAATATATATATTAGACTGATTCGAAAAAAAAAAATATTTTTTTTCTTGCTCCTTCAGGTGCAAGGGTATCAATAAAATAAAATTTCTGTAAAAATCTGAGCTCAATCGCTCAACTTTTAGAGGTCGCTATATCGACTTTTTTATATTAAATTTTTTTTTTAATGATTTTACTCACTAAATTTAATTACGGCGTCAGAATATGATGGAAATCACGTTCAACAGCTATTTTTAAACGAAGTCACATCGAACCCCAAGACATAAAAAATAGAGATAAAATATTGTTATTTATATAAATTATGATGTATTCATACGTATATAGTAAAGTAATCGTAACGTTCAAAATCCATCAACTCTATTGTGAATATATTATTACTCTTTTTCTACTCTTATTATTCATTGCTGAAAAGTGTTTGCATTTTTTTTCGTGTGTGTTGTTCAAACAATTCAACAATAACCATAATCTAAAAACGTGTGAAATAAAAATTGGTTTGAAAAAAAAAACAAAAAACTGCCGACTGCAAAATGGCATAGTTGAAAAAAGAAAAACTTAAAAAAGTAAAAAAAATAATTCGTAACAAAACAATTCCTTCAGAATTTTCTTATTCTGATCTGAAAAAAACGCATCGATGAATAATTAAACGATAATTATGGCAGCTGATATGGAATTTAGGGGATGTCGGGAGACATCTCCTGCATCTCTTGTGCACTACCTTAGAGACGTCTTCCTACATCCCCTAAATTCTATATCAGCTGCCATAATTATCGTTTAATTACATTAGGGAACATTTTCAGAGGTTTTTCTTGTTCATGCGCAATAAATTCTCAAACGTGGCCAAAAACGAGTTTTTTTCACACTTCTGCCGTAATTTTCAAAAAATGCTGACGTGATAGACAATTTTGGCAACCGGATTCGTGTTCAGCACGCAAAAATCTATCGACAACGCTTAGATATATCCCAGTCAGAAAATGATGTTTCCTAGTGTTAATCATTGATGCGCTTTTCAGATCAGAATAAGAAAATTCTGAAGACGTTGTTTTATTACGAATTATTTTTTGTTGTTTTTTTATTTAACTTTTTAAAGTTTTTTTTTTCAACAATGTCATATTCACAATAGAATTAATCGATGTTGAACGTTAAGATTACGTTACTATATACGTACGAGTGCGTAATTATTTATTTAAATAATAATATTTTATCTCTATTTTGTTCTTGTCTTGGGGTTCGATGTGTATCTTCGATGTGACCTTCTTCGTTCCAAAACAGCTGTTGAATGTGATTTCCATCATATTCTGATGCCGTAATTATATATATTGAGTAAAATCATAAAAAAAAAATTTAATATAAATAAGTCGATATAGCGACCTCTAAAAATTGAGCGATTGAGCTCAGATTTTTACACAAATTTTATTTTATTGATATCCAACTATCGCACGTGAAGGAGCATAAAAAAAATAATTTTTTTTTCGCACCAGTCTAATATATATATATATTGTTGTCCCTGTAATCTCGAATATGAGTAATGGGCTTTCAACAGGTTGTTAGTTTATTTTTATATCGAATACCGCATTAATTAACATTGCAGAAGAAAAAAATACCATACGTTAATACCGATAAATGGAGAAAGCTTTTTGGTTCCGACTTTCTGCACGACTTTAGGGAGATATTTAAATAAGTATTCGACGTATCTCTCAAGGGTAAAATGAGGTGACTAACGAAACAAATTCAGACTATATAGATTTTCTGTAGTGTATTTCTACCCCCACCCTAATTTTTTCAAATGTCTTTTTTTCTTTCTCTGCTCGTTTATAAACACTTTCATGCAGTTTTCTCAGCTACGGTCATTGACGAAGTGTAAATGTGTGTGTATGTTTTTTCTCGTTAACACACATTATTTTTCACGTTTCTGGTGTACCCTCCTGAATTCTTTTCCTCTTTCTATCACACGATTGTTGGTTTTCTTGGTATTCTCTCTCTCTCTCTCCCCCTCTCCCTCTCTCTCCCCCTCCCCCTCTCTCCCCTCCCTCTCTCCCCCCTCCCTCTCTCCCCTCCCTCCCTCGGTCACCCCTCTCCCTCTCCCCCCTCTCTCCATTTCCCCCGCTCCCCCTCCCCCCTCTCCCTCCCCCTCTCCCTCCCCCCCTCTCTCTCTATCATTTCGCTCAGTAACTGGGATTTTCCGAGCTCTCGCTCTCAAAGTCCTTTTTCGCTCGACTGCTCGTTCCTTTTAGCGATTTACTTCTCGCCCTCTTTCACCAACACCGCCACATCTCGACCACCGACGACCAATGTATAACCATCTCTCTCTCATTTTCTCATTTTCTTCATTTCTCGTTGTTCCCTTTTCTTATTTTCCGTTCGGCTCGCTTTCGTTTCCTCGTTGCCGAATCAGCCAAGAATTTCTCTTTTTGTCTCTTTCTTTTTGCCCATCTCAACAGCCTTCTACTCTCGACCTGAGTTCCTCGGGAATCCTCGAAACTCTTATCGACTCTTTACTTCGTGAGCTGCTGATTTTTAAAATCGGAAGCTAGGTTAACGTACACGTGAATGAAAGTGGCTTCGAGAATTTTCCTCATTCAAGGCTGGAAAATCATTTAGGAAGTCTTTAATTATTTTTTGTTTATTCGATGAAAGTTACATCTTCCCCCCCCCCCCCTCAATAAATTGCCTAATTGCGTTTTCGATATCTCATTTACTGAAAAGTGAAGAAAGAAATTATATGGAAGCTCTTGCTTCATTGAGTAAATGCAGCATATTTATTGCACGCTAAGTAAAAAAATAGAAAGAAATGCAAACACATTTACATTTACCAGCATCCATATAAAGGAAGCAGAAATTTATTCAAATTTGATAAACCTATTTTTGACACTAAGTCCTTTTTTGTTGTACTGAAACTCATTAGGAAAGTCGGCATGATCTTTTTCTCCCTCCACACTCTCCGTTTTTACCATAAGTTATCCGGAGTTGATGACGTCATTGGCTAAAGAATGTTTCAATTATGCAAAAATACCCTGAAAAATGTTCTATACCAGATGGGCAAACCGCGTCGGACGTCGAGAAGGATGAGATTCTGGGATAAATTGAATGTACTTGTCGTCGCCCTTGTCGTCATAGCGTTGCTTCAATTCTCAATAGTCAACTCTCCAACCCTACTTCCCACTCCACCTTTCTCACAAACTTTAAATTAATATTCGACGCCAAACATTGTAAATCAACAGCTGTGCAGTCCGACGAGAGCTTTTTCATCTCCATCGTACCAACCCTCTCTCTTCCCTTCTCGTGGCCAACTGCGACCTCTTCATCACTTTCTTCTTTCAACTCCACTCACGCTGTTTTTCATCCTCATCTTCTGTTAGTACGAGAAGGAAGGTGTGTGTGTGTGTGTGAGAGAGAGAGAGAGAGAGAGAGAGAGAGAGAGAATGATGATGATGATGCTTGTTTATTATGCCCTAGTAACCTTTGGGGCAATTTAAGATCGATACAAAAACATTAACCGCTTAAATTTAATTTTCGTTATGTAACTGAATTCTATTAGTTGCTTACGATGCAACCTAAGGACATACAATGTCTTTTACGTGCCAAATTTTTACATATTCAGTGGAGTGCAAAAGTTTCGGGCCACACTATTTTTTCAAGTTAATTTGATAAAATATTTTATTTCTCCACTCGTTCATTGTTCAAAATATTCAAGAGAGTTAGAATGAAGGTAACAACGTTATATATAATACCATGGGAAAATACTTTGAAAAAGTAAAAAAAGAACGCCAAATATAAAAAAATCGCGACCTTAGTTATAAAATTACTGCTCTACATTCTTGTTACTACGTTAAAATAAAAACTATATTTTAATTCACAACATTCATTTCTTTTTTATTATATGCGAAAAGTTACTTTACTGCGAAAAAAGCTACTCAATAATTTTTGTCCCTAATTAAAAAAAAAATGAAATCATTTTAACATAACCAAGAACAGTGAAAGGATTCAGAAGCTCCTCAGGCAATCATGTACACTCTGAATGGTGTCTGCTAAAGGGTTGTGTCGCTTCAAGAGCTTTCGAAGAAAATCCTACAAATATCAAGAAATTACTATTATGACATTATGCCAGCTAAAGACAATGAACGTACAACACAACTCCACAGGAAATTATACAAGCAGAAATGACATAAAAAAGCGAACGTACGCATATAAATGCACACGTACGTACCGCATAATTTCACTGCAAAGACTAAACAAAAACTTTGCGTGCATGGTTTTCAAAAATAAGCTCGGGAAGACAAGGTTGATCGGATCTACTACCCACATCGATGATCGTTCTTTCATAGATGATGAAAGAAGAAGCCTCGGGATTGATTCACGGATTGAAAAAGAAAGTCTGTGTTAAGGACGACATGAACAGGATAATTGAATGAGATCAATAGATTAGATGGATGAATCGGATGGAAGGGATGGATAGCGAGACTAGTTGGATGAGTAAACAAGATAGATGATGACAGATATGGATAGATGGGTCGGATGGATGGCATGAATTGATAGTCAAATTGAATGAATGGATCAATGGATGGCATTAGGAGAGAGATGGATTGGATATATAAATGAGATGAATGATGGGATGAATGGACAGATGGATGGATGGGATGGTTGGCATGAATCCATAGTCGAATAGAATGGATGGCATACAGGGATCGGATGCGTGAATTAATTACCAGGATGGAGGGGTAGACAAAAAAATGGTTAGATGGGATGGAGGGTTGGGACGGATAAACGAATGTACAGGCGGATGAATGGATGGGATAAGTGAAAGGGTAGGTTAGACGGACAAATGAACGAATGGATGGGTGAATAGATAAGCTATGGGATGGAAGGATAGCATGAATAAATAAAATAAGTAGGTATTTGAATTTTCTACGGGTACAGACGGATGAAGAGTTCCTTCGCCGAGCGTATTTTTGAAAACCATGCACGCCAAGTTTTTGTGTAGTCTTTGCAGTGAAATTGTGCTGTACGTACGTGTGCACTTGTACGTGTACGTTCGCTTTTTTATGTCATTTCTGTTTGTATAATTTCCTGTGGAGTTGTGTTGTACGTTCATTGTCTTTAGCTAGCATAATATCATAATAGTAATTTCTTGATATTTGTAGAATTTTCTTCGAAAGCTCTTTAAGCGACACAACCCTTTAGCAGACACCATTCAGAGTGTACATGATTGCCTGAGGAACTTCTGAATCCATTCAGTGTTCTTGGCTATGTTAAAATGATTTTATTTTTTTTTTTTAATTAGGGATAAAAATTTTTGAGTAGCTTTTTCCGCAATAAATTAACTTTTTGCATATAATAAAAAAGAAATGAATGTTGTGAATCAAAATATAGTTTTTATTTTAACGTAATAACAAGAATGTAAAGCAGTAATTTTATATCTAAGGTCGCGATTTTTTAATACTTAGTGTTTTTTTTTTACTTTTTCAAAGTATTTTCCCATGGATTTCACTTCTTTTTGAAAAACGTGATATTTACCAACTATTCTATAAAAGTGAAATCTTATTTTCTTAATCAAAGACAACGATTATTGAGTTGGTTTTTGCAAAGTTAAGTATCTTCCTTCATATGACAGAAGAGAAATTATAGTAGTGAACAGTTGTTTTTTTTTCATTATTAATAGAAAAAAACTGTTTAAGGCGGGAAACCAGTTTAGACGGGTCAAAAAATCGACTTTTTTTATTTCATCAATTGTTAGTAAAACTATTCAAGAATATGTTGCCAAAATTTCAAAGCAAAATTCCGATTAGTTCCGATGCTATGAGCACTTAAGCGACCGCCCGTCGGTTCGGCGCCGAAGCGCTCGGTAGTTAGAACGGAGCGGTCGCTCAGGTAGTTCCTTATTCAGTTACCTGGCTCAATACCCCTGTACTACGGGATAATAGAGAGAGAGAGGAATTTCGGCAGATGTTCTTGATTGGCCTTGGGTAGAAGGTACTCGAACCTTTGGAATATTTCGACAGAGCGTCGAGTTTGGTCAGTTTAGCTCCGACTTTCCTATGGAGTGTTAGAAGTAAAAATGTCAGCGTATCCGAAAGGTTATCGTGAGTGCAGCGAACGACGTGATAGACCACGTAAGAGATCCTTCCAAGGAAATCAACATACCAGGAGTGAGTCAAGTGTTAGTGAAGATGGAAGTGCCCGCGCAAAAAAACTTTCGACTGCTACCAGTGAGAATGTGACTGTAAATCCTTCGAGTGGGGGTTAATATGTAGAATAATCAAAGTGTAGAACGATTAATATTTCGATATTTTAGTATTCATAACATTCGATTAACGAAAAATAAGAAATTCGAAGTTTATATTTTCGATAGTATATTAAGGGAGCTTTCCAGTGTGAAATTTTCAAAAAATCGATTTTTTTTTTGCTTTATCGAATAGTATACACTCTTCCGAATATTCCCTGAAATTTTCATGCCGAAATTCAGATTATTTCGGTTCCTGTACAGCATTTCTTGGAAGAAGGCAACGGAGCGCTACAGCTGCCGCGTCGGCCGTCTGCCCGTGCGACCGTTATTTCTATTGTCTCGTTCCTACCTGCTCGTGTACCTTCCAACGTGAGTCCGGTTCGTCTTTCAGTTCGGTTTCGACATTCAAAATGGATAGATCACACACAATCACTGTGTGTGGAAACTAGCCCCAAAGCACGTATTCTGCGGCAAGCAGATAGTAGAAATCGCTACGCAGTGTGCTGTGTGCACCTTCAATGAAGGTTACGACCCAATTTTAAAAATTTTGGAGATGATGGGATGCACGATAGGGCCGAGCGCCGCAGATTTCGCCGCTAAGTACAAGAATGCGCGCATCACCCAAGCAAACCGCCGGGCGTCCCTGGATAGCAAAGAGGCGAGGACAGCTCGTCGGACTGAACAATCCATTGAGCACGATCTTTTCGAAGAAGCAGAAGGGATATTGTATGGACCTGGCATCGCTGATTGACCGTAAGTAAACGATTTACCTAAAATTTCCTCACTTGAAACTTTGAACGCGTTTTTCTCGAAACAGCATTTTTCAAAACGGTGTCCAACTTGGAGGGCAGAGTTTTAAAGCTATCGAGTTGAATTTTTTACACAATATTCTTAACGTCATTGTTTATCGTGCTATGGAAGCTTTTTTTTTTTTTGACATCTTCCTATTTTTTTGTAAAAAAAACTGCCAAAAAAAAATGCTAAAATCGATACTTTTTGTTCAAACCGGCGCCATTTTTGAAAAAAAAAAAAAAAGCCTCCATAGCACGAAAGCCAATTATATACCGATCAATAATCTTTTTGTGTTTTTTGTTTCAGATCAAAATTGTGACCCCCAACGTGGACACCACATCCAAGTGCATTTTCTGCAACAATTGTTTCATCATTTTTATAGATATTAATTAATAAATAAATCGATCTTTAAAAAATTGTTTTGTATTCTTCAATACCCAATTAATATACAAAAAAAAACCAGACCGATTAGATTATTTTTTCTTTAAAAAAAAAAATCGCGAAAAACAGCGATTTTTCGGGCTGTCACACTGGAAAGCTCCCTTAAGTTGAATGCGTATTTGATGTAATATTTTTTTTTTTAATCGCGCAATTATTTGAAAACATATATTCAGATTGTCTATACTTCAAATGCAGATAATATAGATTGTCCTAATGTAAGAAGTTTATATTTTCTAAATTCGAAATGGAGAGCAATTCTTTTATTGAGAGATCAAAATATATAGTATGAATAATTCGAAAGTGAATTTTTCGAATGATAAAAAATTAGAAGTACAGAATAGCGAACGTTGTGAAGCACGAAAAATGACAAGCAATATTTTACAGCCCAGAGGCTCTCGCTATTTCGACCATTCGACTTTCTGGTGTTTCGCTGTTTTGATCACATTAATATTTTCTATTTCGTTAAAATATATTTGAAATTGTGAATATTCATAATGTTACCGATTTCAGTATTTGACGACTTGAATGCGTAATAGTCGAACTTTTGTAAAATTGCTATGCCAGCCTTCGTTATTTGGGCTACTGTTATATTTTGTTTTTGACGTAAATGTACTTCGAACTCTTTAATTTCTCTTTTTTTTATTTCCAGCATAAAGGCTATAGTAAAATTTATCTGTCTACATACTACCATTCTTCAATTTAAAAATTCGCAGTTTAAGCCGTTCGAAGTTTTAATCATTCGAAAATCTGACACCCACCCAATCCTTCCAATCAAAAAGAAATTTTTCCAATATACAAAGATTTATCGAGAGACGATTTGCTGACGAGATGTCTAGGCGGTCATACGCAAAACGCTAATGAAAGTTTCGATTCAACCGTTTGGCGATTGGCTCCAAAGTACCTACATGCTGTACAAAAATACATTAGTTAAAGAGCCCTCATTAATATATTGTGCATTGTTTTTAACTTAAACTTGAATTTAATAAAATTATTTCTTGCGATGATAAGATGATAAATATTTGTACTTGCTTATCAATTATGTATCTAAAGACGCGGTAACGTTTTGACACCAAGTCTTAAAAAGATAGTTTTTAAACGATGAAGACAAGTCGCGCCGTGTATCTGTACTCGATATTTAAATAATCTGCCTTGGAACGGACGTACTTTACATTTAAACTAAGATTGATAACCATGATACTGGAATAAATAAGAAATACACTTGATTTATGAGAATTGCAGAATTTATATTCAGAAATTCATCATAGAAAAAATGGCAGAAACATGGGACCAGTGCTTAACAAAGAAATGAACCCTTGAACTGTATTTATCACCAAATTCCACGACGCATGCATCTGTATGAACCAGATTTCCTTTTCGCTGATATGTTAGAATTCGATTCAGCAATTGTGATGTTTTTTTCTCGATCGAACAGCTAGATCCAGTGAAAGAATAAAAAAAGGGAGAAAGATCATGAAAATTAAATAAAAATATCTTGATCAAAAAAAGTTATGTTTTCGTATGGTTTCTCCAGACCCAGTGTAATGTTTAAAGATTAAATTAATGATTTATCTTCATATGTACTAGGCATAACATATAATTATCATAGCGGAATAGTAGAGAATAAAAAAGAGGAAAAATCACTCGCGTGAGTTTTCCAGTGGTCTGAATCTTCATGCATTCTCGTATACTCGCATTAGCAAAAATTTCGACGCCGAGAAACTTCGAGCTTGCTGTGAAATGAGCTTTCTATGCTAAGCAGGGAGATTTTTCCGACCGACTTTTTCACCCTACCGTAGGGTCCAAAAGTGGGAGGAGTGATAAAGATAGAAAAAAAGTAAAAGAGAAAGAGAGAAAAGGAGAGGGGGGGGAGAGAGAGAGGGATGGAGAGGACAGAAATCTAAGCCTGATCGATGCCCCGGAGCTTTTTCGCACGAATTTGCCAGGAGTTTTATTAAATCGTCCAGCGTGAGCGGTCGATCGAGAAGAGAGTTTTTATATGACTGTGTCACGACCGGAAGGGCATGAAGGAAAGGTTGGGGTGTTTGAGCGTCGAGCGGCAAACGCTATGTCCCATAGACTTTTCCATGCAGTAATATACGCAGAGCGTTTATATAGTTTATAGGAGTATCGTGGGCGCACGAAGACCTCGAGAAGTCTTGCTTCATCTGGTTGCGACTGAGGAAAGGGTGTTAAAGGTTGTGAATAAAGAGATTTAGGATTCTTTATACACTCTTTAATGAAAATAAAATGTTAGTAAAAATACAACGTGAACAGGTAGAGAGATCTAGGATTCTCTATATATTCGTAGTACAATATATAATGTTAGTAAAATACAATTGGTGAATACAAACTTGGTATAATAAAATATTAAGTACTTTACGGGAGAGGAGTCTTTGGAAATCTTTGATTGGTCGTAGCTTACTTGTCCTTTATTGGATTACGCGAAATGATTGAAAATATTCTAAGTCCAAATCTAAATTAAATGAAATAAATCAGAAAATATTCTAAGTCCAAATCTTGAATTTAATACTTTATAAATTTGACTTCTGAGCTCGACTCGCTCTCTTCTACAGAAGACCCGGAGTTCGATCAGAGATTAAATATAAAAGACGGCTAACCGAATGATAACCGAACTACTGCTAACAGAATAAACGCGACTCTAGATACGGAACGGAATGCGCTGCGCGATGGAAAATCATGCTTTTTATAGGGCCACATTCGGGAAGAATATAGAGGCACTTCCTTATTTGGCATTGTTTTTAAGCCTTTGCTTCTTAGAAGCTAGAGCAAGGGGAATATATGCGTCGTCTTCTGTGCGTAGGCAGAAGGGCTGTTGCTAGGGCCCTAGATTTATGACCGATGCGCTTCGGCCGAGGGGAGCACTCGCCGGTTTGTTGGTGTTTACAGGAAGTGGAGTAAGTGATACATCTGTGTGTGTGGTGCGTGTCAGAATAAGTGACCTAAATACTGGAGGCTACCATAAGGCGTTAAGTCGAGGGTTTCATGAATGAAGATGCGTAGAGGCTCAAGTTTTTCATGGTTAGTTCGTATTACTAAAAGAAAACAAAATTTTACGTCGGTTGTGACAATTGCAAAGCTTCCGACCTTCTCATGCTATATATCCCTTCTTTTCATTTTGATGGCGCCTGTTTATCTTATCTATTTCTCGTGTATACCACTGTTTCCAGATGAAATGAACAAGATTTTCACTATAAAAGCGTAACATTAGTTTATTTGTAATGGTGGGTGGAAAAAATACGAAAGGGTATCAACTATTCATATTTTTTTTTTATTTTAAATTATGAACTATTGAAAAATAAGAAAAGTAAATTGAATACCGAAGAGTTCAGATCCACTTTGATCACATCACTTTGATCGAAAATGATGAACAATTTCTTAGCACAATGATATACATTAGGACGATAAAAAAAACGATATTTTTTTTCTTCGATATTCAACGAAAAATGTTAGTACATTAAAAAATAATAATTTTCTTAAAATTTGAGTGCTTTAAAAAATTGTTTGAATAGGGCTCAAGCGACTTTTCGGTATTTTTGCTATTTTTTTTTTTATCACGACATAATTTTTTTTTTGCTCGCAAAGCAGAATGTGTTAGTGTTCCATAAAATCATGATTCTGTCAAAATTCTGTCCCTCTAAAAAAATTTTTTAGGGCAACAGTTGATTTTTGCATTTCTTTGTTTATATTGTTCATTGATTCTTTAATGGTCGTTGACGGCAACTTGATGTTGGAAAAAACGTATCTGAACAAGTTCATCGAATACGAACGTTCGGAAAATTTCCCGACTTTTTTCTTCAGATACTTGTATAATTCCTTGAAAAATCGAGCAAACCAAATGCATGACGGGGTCAGAATTTTCGTTTTCAAACGTATTTTCGGTCAAAAATATGCGTCAAATTAAAAACAGATTACTTCCACCAGTTTTTTTCAGTTTTAAAGCCGTATAAAATCCTGTTTTCCAAGATGAGTTTTAGGAGAGAATAAATCTTAAACTGTACGAGTTTTCTTTCTGAAATCTTGTACATATATTTAGTGTTTCTTTAAGAAGATTTACAAATTCTTTCGAAAAAAAATTATTAAGAACTTCAAATAGATTTTTTCAAAAATATGGTTTTTAAATTGGCGACCACAATGTTTCGATAACCAGTTGGCCAGCTGAGTTGAAATTTGGCACACATTTTCAGTAGATGGTTTTTCAGCAATAGTACTAGAATTGAGTCGAAATAATTGTTACTTTTTTCTCTAAGACCGGTAGAAGGAGAAAAAACATAGGAAAAATCGATAATCAAAGTTTAGCATGCCGTCATTTTGTGAAAAAACGTGATTTGTATTTGGTTCTGGTACAATTGCACACAACACTGATATATATTGAGAATACATTCGGTTTTTATATTTCGGATGCATAGAACGTCCGGCACGCTGGTCGCCAATCAGTAGTATTTTTCGTGCACCGTTTTACTTAATCGTACAAAACTATAAAATTAAATTTTTTAATTTTTTCTTGAAAATTTGTACGTGTTTTTAAAGAATCTATAAAAACATGAAAAAAATTTCAAAGAAAAAACTCGAACAGTTTTAGAATTATTCTTTTCTAAAAATCACCTCTGAGGCAATCTAAAAAAGGCAATCTAGACAACAATACAGCTTTAAGCGTGACAACTTTTTTACAATACAGGTATCTTTCGATTTTTTGATATTTTTTTTATAGTGTGATCCTGGAATGACCTTTCATTTATAGTATATATGTAACATTTTAATATATGGTTTATGAAAATAATTATTGATTAGATTTTATTTTCAAACGTACATGACTCCGCGGAAAGTCGGGCATCTTGAATTGTTACGGTTGTCACAATTGTGTATTTTCGAAGAAAATAAAGTCATAACAATTAAAACGAATTACATATGCCGGGTCCATAATAAAACGCCCATGACAAAACGACGAGTGACTAAATGCCGGCGACTATATGCCGAGCGACAAAATGCCGATGCGACTATACGCCGATGCGACAAAATATAAATAGTAGCAATATCCAGTGAAAATATTAGTTTCCAGGTTTCCAGGTCATTATTTAAGGAATAATCCTCCTAGGTATGCATATTACAGCGTACGTCATCACTACACCATACACCATCATATCACAACAAGCATCATCACACACCATACACCATATTACATCATAACACCCAAACACAATATATATACACTCAGCAAACCATACAGCAATACTTATTTTTTCCGATTTTTTCAATAACAGCCAACAAATACAAATAATTGACTTGGAAGTAATTTCAGTGACATCGTGCACGTCACGATCCGAGGATCGTTTAATATTAAAATTGGACAGAAATGCCTGGCAGTCATGTGATAAAATCACACGATATTATATAATTATAAATCATAATCATAATATGATAATTCTATCACACAATTTATTAACATTTTTCAGATCATAATAATGATTTCATAATAATGTGAGAGAATTGCAGATCACAACAATCACTCTCATTCTCTCACATGATTAATTCACTTTTATTCATTTTGTTGCATCGACGTTTTGCGATCGGCATATAGTCGCTTGGCATATAGTCGTCGGCATTTAGTCACTCGGCGTTTTGTCATCTGCATTTTATCCTGTCACCACACATGCCATATCGTATTCTGACCACATTTTAACAATTTTGAATAAGTATTTAAAAGCAAATGTGGCATCTTCAATAATTTGACACGGGCTGTTATTATTATAATTCTTTTATCTGTTTTGTTGTATATCTAAAAAAACATAACAGAATAGAATAATTAAAAAATTAACAACATGTTAATAAGTTAACGTATTGTAAAATGCAAAGCTCTTTGGAGGACCTCCACTGTGAAACATGATTATCTGTTCAATATCCAATTAACAATTTTACAGTTCATCTCTTAAGAGAAAGTGCAATTTTACATAATAGTGGTCTTGTAACTAAAAAAACAGTATTTCTTTGATTCTTGCAATGATTTACAAAATCCATTAAAACTGTATATGCTCACAGCTATCTGTATCAGCGCGTGTATTGTATTTTAAAGAACCAATCGTCAAGGCCTCCTCATTGCATTTATTGAAGATACACTTAACTCACGTGATTTCTATTAGTCAGTCACGCATAAGCACAACCCAGATGAAGTGCGGAAATGTTTTGCAGTTAATAGATTTTGGCGAACTGAAAATTACCCAGCTATTATAGTGAGTCTGTATAACTATCTATCACAGGTGCATGGATATAAGCTATTTCGAGAAAATCATGTAATTTCTTGTAGCCCGCATTCCAGCTTACCAAAAGTATCTTACCAGATTGGGAACAAAGATTTCATTAACTGAACGTTACGGATAACACCTGCATTGAAATTTATTACGAAACGTCTAAACAGAATAATTTAAGAATTATGCAAAAACTAGACAAATCCCCCAAAACACAGCGAACCTGCGTTCAAATTTTGAGACAAGAAAATTTTCATAGAGCGTATAACGTCCTAGTGAAAATTGTATCACTGACTTGGCTCCTCATAAAAAGTTTTAAAAGACCCCCTGTCCTTCAGGAACTGCCAAATAATTTCAAATCGCACAAAAAGGTGCCAATTTAATTTTCACAAAACTTTAGAAAACTTAATTTGAGATTTAACAAAATGATACTAATCAAATCGAAAACTGCTTAAGCATAATATGGCCAAGTACGTGGAGATTTCTTATGTTTTATAAAATGTTTAAAAAGTGTTAAAATACATTACAAGCTTTCAATTGACGTAGTCATTTAGCAACAATCACTTTCACAAGTTATCTCTCCGGTAAATCTATGAAAGTTGGGATATAACTTGCGGGTAATCTAATAATGTTAGTTGTTTTATCTAAAAAGAATATAAAAACATATAAAGTATTACAAAAAGTGCCGAATGAGAAGCTCAATGTTTTAGAAATAACCACCTCAAATACATAGCACATGCTTTCCGTCACCATAACTCCAAAACAAAATGGTGAAAATCTTGTGTTTTTTTTTTACAAGTAACGTCATACATTTTTCCATCCATTAAATAAAAAAAAAACAACTGTAGAAAAGGTTTTAATTTATCGTGATAAATGTGACATTTGCAATATTTCCCATAAAAACGTATGTCGCACTGTGCAATCTCAAATAGGAGATATATCAAATCTGGAACCGTGAATCCTTTAAAAGTTTTATACGTGATCACATAATAGTGCCCTGAATGTATTCTCCGAATTTTTAATGGTTCTATAGAAAAAGGCTTTGGCGAAATTACACCGTTAACGTCTGATACCAATACAAATTGGTCTGCGATTCTGAAGTATAGTTTGATTGGTAACAATTTGATAAAAATTTACCATCGTATGTCGAGCAGAGACGCAAAAGGTACTCAGTCTATACATTTTTTAAATGGTTACAGCTAATTAAAATGCTGTACATTCCACCGTTATTTCGAACAGCATAAATTCTGTAAAAAAAAGTTGAGACAAGTACAGTGTACTCCCTCCAAATAGTATTTGCGGTAACACATCCCCTTCTCATCACAAAACCCCTATACAAGGTTATAAAAGAGATTACCTCCAGAGAAAACCAACCTTACAAAAATTCTTTCATTCACATCAAACTCTCAAAAAATGATAGGAGACAAACATTTTATCAATAAATTATAAACTCACAAAAAGTTATAAGAGAGCCTAGCAAAAATTTATCAATCAAATCATAATCTCACAAAACATGCAAATTCAAACCCGACCAAAAGTTAAGTCTAAACTTCACAAAAAGTCATTATAAAAATTTAAACTCTAAAAGCATTAATAGTTAAATACTTTAAAACCGCTTTTAAAAAATCTTTCAATTAAATGAAAATATAGTTGTTCTACAGTACAGTTGTTCTACTACAAGAATAAGAATAAAAAATAAGTACGAAAAAAAATTCCGATACAAAAAAAAATTTCAAACGAAAAAAATTACTTTAAAAAAATATTAGGCCGAAATACTTGGCGAGATTTTTTGCTCATCAAGAGGCGCGGTAGCGGCTCAACGCCAAGTATTAAAAAAGAAACCTTGCGCGAGCCCTGCCGCACTCATACATGCGAATATGACGGTTTTAGGGTTTTTCATATTTTTCAAACTGCTCTCACGGCGGAACGGTTTGAGTAAAAAATCTGAATATAGGGAACGATTTTTAGCCGTTTTTTCTCTTTCTATTGGTCTTTGTTGTAAGTTAATCCGTACACCCAATCTCGAGATATGATTATTTTGTGATTTAAAATCGAATGTTTGGGGAATTTCTGTCCTTCGGAGTCGGAAAGACGTAAGAAGCGTTTGCTTACATTTGAATATACCTCCTTTTCGAGACTGGTAGACATTTGTCTACCCTGCAGTCGCCCAGTCCACTGAACGAGGCTACCCCCACTTATTGCGCATCACTGAGCGAGAGAGACAGCGCGCGAAGCTACGTCCCCTCTTTTTCGCCCACAGCGCGCCCTCTCTTTTTCTCGTTCAATGACAACATATGTATAATGGTCGTTTTATAACTAAAGTCGCGATTTTTTAAAACTTGTTCTTTTTTACTTTTTTTTTAAATGAAAAAAAGTATTTTTTTTATAATTTATTATATACCATCATCTGTAATATATATTTCATATACTATATCACTCGTGGTCACGAAGTCGCCAAGTACTTTGGCCAAATTTTTTTTTTTTCAATTAAATTTTTTTTGTTTGGAATTTTTTTTTGTATCGGGATTTTTTTTCGTATTTATTTCTTATTCTTATTTTTATTGTAGAATAACTGTACTCAAGAATAACTGTATTTTCAATTAATTGAAAGATTTTTATTACAGGTTAATAGGTTTTAAAGTATTTAAATATGAATGCTTTCATAGTTTTAATTTATATAATGACTTTTTGTGAAGTTTAGATTTAATTTGTGATCGGGTTTGAATTTGCATGTTTTGTGAGATTATGATTTGATTAGTAAATTTTTGTGGGGCTCTCATAACTTTTTGTAAGTTTTTAATTTATTAAGAAAATGTTTGTCTCCTATAATTTTTTGAGAGATTTCATGTGAACGAGAGTATTTTTGCAAGGCTGGTTTTTTCTGAAGGATAACTTTTTATAGGGGTTTTGTAATGAGAAGGCAATTTTTTACCGGAACTATTATTTAGTGGGAGTAAATATACTTGTCTCAACATTTTTTACAGGATTTATGCTGTTTTTTTTCCGGGGATTTGTTGACTTTTTGTATGGATTTCATAACATGTTAATTAAGTATATCAATGTTGTGTACATACTCGGGTGATGCAAAATAATCAGCATATTTTTCGGTGTTGTAGCAAAATATGGTAATATTCGATCAAAAAGTTGTTTCCTCAAGAATTGGTTGCCTAATAAGAATTTTAAAGAACGCTCAATCCAATTTTTGTCCAATTTCGGCTAAAAATGAATACATGATCGAATTTCGAGCCACTGTATCGCGACTATTTGGCGTGCGGGACTAAAAATGCATTGCGAACTATTTCTCTGAGAACTATTCAAATGAATTCAAACTTTATAATCAATCGTCAAAACTTATAAAATTATTAGATTACTTAAAACGTACAGTCATTCTGAAAAGATACAATACATAAAAGAATCACGAACAAATAACAAGTAATTTTTTTTTTAATTTGTAAAAAAAAATTGTTCCAAAAATATTACACCGAAATATACATGCCATCAGGAATAAAATGCACTGAAAGTTTTCAAATTGAATTAAAAATTCGCAATAAAATCAAAGGTTCGGAGCAAAGGAAAGTATGTGAAGTAAACGTCGAATTGAAAAAAAAATGTTTGGAAAAAACATTTTATATTGTGGGCAATTGTTAAAAAAAAATGTTGAAATACTTTTGAAATTCTGTTTTTCAAATCAAATACCCTTTAGCTCAAAATTGTTTTGCATCACTTGATTCCGTTTTGGGTTTGTTTCATTATGATAGTTTTTTTTTTTTCATTTAAAAACTTCAAGTGCATTTTATTTCTATTGGAATATTTTTTCATTACTTATTTTCTATTCCAACTTGCGAAATAAATAAATTTATACTAACAAAGTTACCGACTAAACAAATTTGGATGGAAAAAAAAGTTTCGACCGAAGCACATAGCCAGGTTCTGACAACGTTTATCAATGATGCTTAGTACATTGTATACATTTAGCAATAAAAAATGGGCGAACTACTTTAAGCCAATTTTTTTTCCAATAAAAATTATTTCTACTTAAAGCCATATAAAATACTGACTGAGCTGCCTGCCATGAGTGCGAGAGATATAGCTGTTTTTACGTTTTTAATTTTACTTTTAAAGAACATATTAGAAAAATATAAAACATCACAGAGTGGTTCTTGTTTTTTACTCGAAATATAATCCATGTAGGCAAAAAGTTAGAAATATAGTCCAAAGTAAGACAACGGTTTACGGGGTTTTTACCGTTCGGTCGGTAAAAAAAAAAAGTATATCCCAATGAAATGACACTTGACTCCCAAACTATCATTCTAACTAAATATCAAAACTGATGTGATGAGGCTGGTCACGATTAATATAAATGACACTTAATTATCGCACTATCACTGTAATCTACTAACCAAAAGTCACGACTGTGCCTCTAACAAAAAGTCAAAACTGATTCGAAAAAATATTGGTCAACCGTCAATTCCATGATCTTTATAACTGCTCTATAAGACCAATAGTCATAACAGATTAGAAAAAATTGGTCAGCTGTCACATCCGTGATCTTTATAACCGTTCCATAAAATCCGAAAAAAATATTGTTATGTATATATATAACCTCATTACTGATGTTACTTTATAAACGAAAAGCCAAAGATGTTCAGAAATATTATGGGTAGCTGTCGCATTCATGAATGATCTCAGATATCACTAAAATTTTTACCAGTATTTCTAGTATCACTAGACAGTGAATGCGAAAAAACATATGAGCATCAAAAATGTGTGCGACAAAAGCCACAATTTTTTTATGCAATGAAAAAATAAAATATTAATATTTTCAATACACGTTAAGCTACATAGTTCTAATTAGTCACGATCGAAAGAGAAGAAAATATATAAAATACATGAACCCGCTGTGAACGGCCGGCGCAAATACTCTGTGCGTATCCGCTCAACGTACGATGCTAAACTTTTATCAAATACTTACCAATCAAATTACACAATAGTACACTTTAGAATCGTGGGGAAATTTATTATGTTACCTAGACAATTGGAATATATTTCAACATTTTTTGGAACCTTTATAAAATATTAATAAGCTTCGCATACTTGGTCATATATGCTTTAGCAGATTTCTATTTATTTAGTAATTTTTTGTAAAGTTCGAACTTCATTTTTTGCGGGGATTGAATTGCCGTTTTTTTTATTGTTTCGAATTCATTTGATAGTGTTGTTCAGCGGTTTTCAAATTTTTTTAAGTGCTTGATTATTTTTGGGAGGATTTAATTTATTTTGGAACTTCTTGCAGACTTGAACACCTTTGGATGAATAAAATAAATGAGATTATTTTTTTCGGACGTATATTGAAATATAATTAAGCCAGATTTATAGAGTTTTTTTTCAATATTTCTTATCGACATAATCATGTGGCAGCTTTTATTCTGTTGATTCTTTCTTTTCGCTCTTTCAATATGACTACGTGATCGCAAAGTTTAGAAAAAAAAGTTCACGTACAAACAACGTGCCAAATCCCTGTTCGCGGAGATTCTCCAAGGTTGACCTTCGTTCAACCTTTAGAGCGAACAAGACAGGCTGAAAGCTTTATCTCTCACGGTTTTTTCCTTACATATATGTGTATGAGTGGTAGAAAATAGTATCCCAGAAACGGAAAGTCAAAATAAAGTAGTTTATGAACTATGTGAGAAATAAAAGCTTTTCTTAGCTTTACAGGTTATCGAGAGTTATATTCATATATTCATATGCATTTCGCAAAAGGTTCCAAGAGAATCATATCAGGAATGAACAATTAAAGGGATCTATTTTGTCATACTGTGACAAAATTTTTGCGCAAGATAATATAATTATGAAAATTCAAAGTGAAACCTAGAGAAGCTTGGGAGCATTCAATAAATGTATGTAGCAAATATATTAGAGAGAATAGTTGTTGATACCCAAGTAAAGTAAAAATCATACATTTTATTTCATAAAGGTAAGTCGGGGAGCGATAGCCACAGAAAGGTCACTAGAAACGTTTCGGTACTAAAACTCAATAGACGTTGGCCATCCTCATCTCATATGGCTACCTTATTCATTTATTACAGGGTACTATGGTCTTACCCTGTAATGAAGTAAAAATGGAATCAACATTCTTATTAGACGTCGAATAATTGTGTCGTGAAGCTGAGAAAAAGAACTAATTATTCACCACATTGATACATGTTTTTATATGATTTATTTGATATTTCTAGTGAAGTTTATTTTCACATGTTTTGTGATCTCACATGTACAAGCAATAATACAAATTTATGATTCGCATACGTTTTTAGATTGTCTGGTACTAGCAATATTTTTAAGTAAGTTGTTTTTCCTCTTGGAGAGAAAAAAACTTTCCAGTTGATCTTTTTCTTGTGATGTATGAGCATGGTTGGAAAAGCTCTACTACTACTACTCTTTTGCTGTCTCTCTTCGCTAGTTCTCCTGCTGGTTTTTTTTCCATCTACCACCGAATTTTTCCATACTTTACACACGAGACCATAACGTGAAGGCTGCCTCGAAGGACGATCGTTCATAGCTGCTGGCTTCGAGCCGACTCTCGTTTCCTCCCGAATTCCCACGCTGTCTTTTAAATCACGATAGCTTCGGCGATGCCGAACACGCTCACCCAAACGCCGTACTACATTCATCATATATCTAGCTCCCACGATAATACCTTATATGTTCAGTACACTACTACGCTTTTAAAAAAGCGGAAGATGAATAGAGAGAGAGAAAGAGAAGAGATGGTAGAGTGAGAATTTTCTGTAGTCGTTTAAGTCTAGCTAGTAGTAGTAGCAGCAAGTATAGGTCAGTCGGAAAACACGTGTCCCACAATCACCATTGGACGACGATTTTTCTTTACCTCCCTGTCGTCCTACCTCGGACTATTAATCCTTTCAAACTCCCCAGTGGCAAAAGTTATAACCCTATCCACAAAAAAAGAATTCGTTTTTATTTGTAGTGAAAACTTTTCTCAAATTTGATTTTCCCTTTCAATCCACAGTTTTGTGTACTAGATTTTCTTTCCTAAACTTTTAAAGATAAAACTATTTCTTAAATTTGTTTTCTCCTCCTAAATTCTCAAATTTAATATCATAATGCCTTTCATTTAATAATTAAATTTAATATGATAATACCCTAACGTCTTTTGCTAGAAAAGGAATCGCCTAACATTTACGAAATGCATAATTTATTGTTCAAATGTGTTTTTCGTTTTCAGTCACCGATTTTTCAACTCGCGACTGCCACATGAGCAAAAAGACCGAAGTTATGCGTTTGACCGCTATCAGCGAACTTTGAACATTTTTTATCGCCGAATGTTTTCGAAAATAATAAGAAATCTCTTAACGAAATTTTGAACATTTATTTCTTTAGCAACGGAGTATATTTTGCTCACAGAGTGGAAAAAATTAGGGTAGTTCTTTTCAGCACGTACATTCAGGATTTAACTAAAAAAAATGATTTCGGAACAAAAAACCTGTTTTTCGAGGACATAAAATTTCAGCTTATAAACAAATAGGAACAACGCCTTAAATTGTGGAACTACTCAAAATATTCTTCGAAATTCTTATATGTCTGTGCGAGACACGTAATTTAAAAAAAAGGTCTCAATATCTTCATTACAAGCCGAGATACACTTATTTGTATATTTCTTCGATTTATTATTGTTGTAATCAACATTTCCGTGTAATTCAGGTTGGTGAACATTCTCATCATTTTTGGGCATAACATTTAATACGATACGAACCCTTTGAAGCATTCATTTCATTGCAGGTCATGATTGAATTCGATCGCCCGCGCGCGGAACAGCAAATGGCGTTGTCGTTGCGGCCGAGCTAGCCCAATCGCTATGTACAAAAAGAAGCCCTGATATGGGCAAAAGTATAACCCACATTTTTTTTTCAATCGCTGGTGGGAGGGCGGTCATTGGTAGTCTATATTCAATTTTTCAACCGAATTTTGTAATGGCGTCGACCACCATTCTGAATTTCAGGGGGAATGTGTTTTTGTTAAATAACTCGTCCATATTCATCTTTTGATAAAAAATGCTCAGGACTAAACTTGAAGGTAATTCAATTCTTTATAACTTTAGTCATGATCTTTTTTTGTCTACGAAAAACAAAACGGTCTTTTGAAAACGGGGGTGAAATTAAATTATTGCTTTATCTCATTTATTTTAAACTTTAGTGCATAAATGAAAGAAAACAAACTTGTAGGGAATACAATTCTCTACAACTTCAATCCTCATCTTTTTTCTTCTAGGATCAATATTTTAGGTCTTACGCCTATGGCAAATCTAATGGGACTTGATTTGTTCTTACATGCCCTCAGTGGATGCGACATAACGTTCTCTATATTCAATGTCGGAAAGACTAAATTTTTCGATACTCTTCAGAAGAATAAAGAGTTGGGAACAGGTCTGAACTTGTTCCAAGAACAGAGTGTAGACAAGCACACCCTAGCTAAGGTAAATGTATCATATTCTGGGGTAGAACACTATTACGAGAATTTTAGTTTAAAACGTTAAACTAAGAAAACTTTTCAATATTTTGGGGAATTTCGAAGGAGAACTTGATCTGTGACTCCTGCAATATATAAAATTCAAGCTATTAACACTGTAACTGCAATCTTGAGTCAATCCGTCAGTCAGCGTCGAGTCGTCGTACGAGGCACTTTCACTGGGCATAGTAACAATAGGTGACGGCAATTTTCGTAAGGTCACAAAACGTAGGAATTAATTATTTTTTAATAAAATCTCACTTCCTCGATAACATTATTATTATATTTATTAATTAACCCCGGTTTTCGTGTCGTTTTATGAGTTTTTTTTAATTAAAAAATTTGTTTTTCTGAAGTATGGAATTACGTTCGAGATTTTTTCGATATGTACATAATTTCGTACCTGGAACGGGATATTTTTTTTTAAATTGACTCCTGTAAGTTAATAAAATAACTAGAGATAATTCCGTGCTAACTTTTTTAAATTTAATTATTATTTATTAAAGTTTTAAATAGTGATTATTCTTTTCCCGATATGAAAATCTTTCCGTTGGCAGCACTTTTTATTCCATTAGATTTTTGGTTTGATCAGAGTATTTTTTTTTACGTTATTATAGAATAAGAATTATAGAATAAGAATAAGAATATAGAATAAGAAAATAAGAAAGTTTGTCTTCAATTTTGAGTACGAATTGTAAATTAAAAAAAAAAATTAGCCTGTGTACACGTAGCACGGAATTGTGTCCGAAATTGGACCGTAATTGAAGACACCTGGCATGGAATTGAGTATCAGACATTGTACATATCCGTTATTACATCCTAGGCACCATAATATTGATTACTGTTCAATCAATTTGTAAACACACCAATGTTATAGAATGTTTAAATATTTTACTGCTGGAATACTTGTTGAATACAGTATGAAGGAATTATGGACATCAAATCACGGAATTAGTGACAGCGACATATTTATATCACGGAATTACATTCATTTATAGGGTTCCTAAATTGGTCAAAAAAATAATTGAAATGTTATTTAATATGTTTAATATTTTACAATATTAAAGAAAACTAATGTATTATCGTGCTAAAATAGTTATTGTATGGCTTTTTTTTAATGAAACAATTACAAATTTATTGAAAAATTGAAGGAGAACGTAAAATTACTGCTGGAGAACGTATTTTAATCACTTTGTTTGGAGGCAGTCAAAACGTCAAATCACTCGACCTCTTTCGGTTTAAGTGCTTCACCAAATCCGTAACAAAAATCAAATGTAATCTTGTATCCCTTCCATCTACGTCAGCAGCGGCAGAACAACATATATACAGAATGTATCTACAGATGCAACTGTGGCTTCAATCCGAAGCCAATACCACAGAGTGGGGCTGGATAACGATCTGTCGCGGATTTGAGCCTATAACCACCACTACTGATCCCGGACCATAATCGTGACACAAAACAATTTCCTGCATATGCAAAATGAATTGCGGAAAAATGTGCGAATGCCGTAAAGCGGGACTGAAATGTTCTGTTTTGTGTCAAAACTGTAGCGGAGAAACCTGCGACAACGTCACGGAAATTCGGACGCTACTTGACGATGATGATGTTGATGATGATGATGATGATGATATCGATCATCTTGAATATAATATAGACAATCCTGCAGAATTAAAATTTAACACCGACACTCCTGAAAACGAAAATATCTAAATTTTTGAAGATGAAACTTATGAACTGATTTTGGCAGGACCATTATCAAAAAGAAAGAAAAATTTGTAGTAAAATAACGTAATAAATCGTAAAATTACGATTTTTGCATCTCGCAAAAAAGTATTTTCGAGTTCAAAATCTTATAAAAAAAAAGGAAACACAAAAAAACACTATTCAAATATTTAAAACTAGCAAAAAAGTATTCCGATTTCGAAAACTTATAAGGAAGAAAACGAAAAAAAGAAAAATACGTCATTCAGATCATTAGCACCTGCAAGAACAAAATGGAATTCTGAATTTAAAAACTTATAAGAAAGAAAACGTAAAAAAACGAAATAAACTTGCAAGTAATAAAGCGTGGATTAGGTCTATAGAGTATAAACGCCAAAAAAAAAACGCTCCTGAAACTCTACGTCTGTGGTGGTGCGGAAAAGGGTTTTATTTTGAATAAAGATAACCCAAGTTTTGAGTTATAGAAAGACATGTTACACACGCTCTTTTAGCGCTTTATTTCCGATAACGTCGTGTTTTCTTCCTCGCTCGCCGAAATAATAAAATAGTTAATAAAACTTATTAATCTCCAAAATACCCCAAAAAAATAAACACAAAAATAAAATAAAAATAAAAGTAAAAATAGTTTTAAGTATTCTTTATTATCATTAATGTGTAATAAGTTTTCATAAATAGTTAACGATTCTGCGATATGGCCATAAAGCAGCTTTTTATTCCATTTATACTGTGATATAAAATCTAAACGAAAGAATAGATAAATATTATTAATCATTTATTTCAGATAATAAGAAAGAAATGTTCTAATAAGTGTACTTACCTTGTAGCCTGTCAAAACCTGAAAAAATAGAAAAAGAAAATGTTATTAAATTTAACTAGAAAAAATATACTTACTTTCAGTCAAAGCCCAAAAAAATAAAGAGAAACAGGTTATTAATTCTATATGTTTATATTTAATACGAATTATCAGATATTTAATTAATATTATCAAGTTAAAAATGTTAGAATAAAATACTTACGAATTTCGTCGAAATATGAACCAGTGCACCAATCAGGGGCAAGCAGCCGCGTGCTTCCCTCACCATGCGTCCTTTAGCCAATCACGCGAGACCGGTCTTGTATAAATACAGGTGCCCCGCGGAATACGAGCTCATTCTCTCTGCGGGGACGGTTCCGAAAAGGTGCCTCCAAAGAACTCTCTGGCGATAACTCGTTCACGTGATCTTTTGTAACAACTTGTTCATATAATCTTTGTAACAACTTTGTCATTGCTGAGAAAACCTTCACTTTAATAAAATTCACGGTTTCTCTACGGCTTCAATCTCCGTGTCTCCCTTCATTTCCCAAACGTCCATCGAATTTCTATCTCTAACCGCTTATTCATATCGCGGAGGAAAACCGGCTCTTACTTGCGAAGATTGAATCGACGTGCCGAGAATCGGAACATCGTAAACGCTGCTAAGGGGAACATCGAACAAAACAGTCCTTCTCAGGACTTAAGACGTAAATACCCGGCAATCCCACCATCCCGTTTCCAATCTGTCGCTTGCGGTACCCTAGGGATCCGAGTCCGGTGGCTGCGCAAGCTCATTCGGAATCCCAATGCCCGATACGGCGGACCCTTTCCAAAAAAACTGCACAAAATCGGGTCTGCTCCTGCTTTCGCAGGAGAAGAAGAAGAAGCAGAATTGAAGAAGAGGACCATCGTGGGTGACACTTTTGCAACAGCACCGAACTCTCTATCCGCTGCAATTAGAAAAATAGGGAAAATCGAAAGACGGAAGCCACTCATCTGCCTTATGTAATCAGTCGGATTCACTCGTCTCCACGTCGCTCATTTTCATCGTCACCTCCACTCGTTCCTCTCCGATTAGTTTACCAAGCATTCCCTCAGTCGTACGACAGACGTCCAGTTGTCAAATGGGTTCGTGAATTGATTTTTTTACACCCCTGTTTTTCTTTACCGCAGACGTAAGATCTTAAATATTAATCCTAGGAGAAAAATGGTAGAGACCAAAATTGTCAGAAATTTCATTCCCTATAAGTTTATTCATGTTCATTAATGCGCTAAAATTGAAAATAAATGAGATAAAGCAATAATTTAATTTCGCCGCTATTTTCAAATTTAAGTTGAAAAATATCGATCGTAGACAAAAAATGATCAGAACCAAGCTGTAAAAAATTGAATTTTCTACAAGTTTAGTATTAACCATTTTTGGTCAAAAGTTGAAAATCGGCGAGTTATTCAACAAAAACGAATACCTCCCGAAATTCAAAATGGCGGTCGGCGCCATTGCAAATTCTGTCGAAAAACTGAATTTAGACTACTAACGACCCCCCCACCCCAACGATTCACAAAAGAAAACTGCGGGTTATATAGTCCAAGAGCCGGCTGTGTTAAAGGTACCCTGATCGATCTGCCGAACAAAATAAGGACGAACTGACAGCTAATGTAGTGGTCAAGGGGGTTCCGGGCCTTAAAACCTTATAACTGTGCAGAAATATCGAAAAAAGGCTACCTCCGGTTTGGTATTTCGGAATAATACTTCTTTGTCGATCTGCCGGCTAAAACTAGTACCAATCGATGGGGGAGGTCGAGCACTTTAAGAAAAACCCGGGGTGCCACTGCCCACCTTTTCAGGGAGGGCGGCAGCCACCCTTGAATGTGACTCATTTTAATATCTGACTACCCACATGGAACTGCCGATTTTTTTTTCAAATTGCAGTTCGAATCCCCCTGAACGTAAAAAAATCGGGGTACCATCGGTCGCCTATTCTAAAGAAAGCTGGCAGCCAGCCCAAAATCACCCGAATTTTAGGTCGCTATTTTAAACGCAGCCATACTTCCCTCACGGAACTTACGGTTGCTTTTTTTTTAAATGAAGTTCAGCACTTCATTTTCCCAAAAAAAGTCAATGTGCCATCGCTGGCTTCGAATAGAAATTTTTTTGCCAGAAAATAATGACGTGAATTTCAATGTCTCATATTTCGAGGAAGAAGGAAGCGCTTCACGAAATTTTTTTTTTAAATGTTGGTCCAGTGCTAAATTGGAGAAAAAATATTTTGTATTTAATAAGGTGCAAACAGGTTGGTAGAGGCGTAATTTAAGGAAGATGGGTTTGCATAACATGAATGTTTTTTTAGCTTAACTTTTTATTCATTTATAGTATTAAAATTAGGTTGCAAGAAATAACAATATTAGTAAACTTAGAAAACTGTGAAATAAAAATAGTTTAAAAATATCTATTAAATACATCTAAATCAAAAATTTTTAATTTCGAAAAACATTAATTTTTATTAAATCTAAAAAAAGAAAATGAAAAAAATGAAGCGAAAAGAATCATTTGAAAAAAATGAAAAAATGACTGACTTGAAGAAAGCCTTAAAAAGTGAAACATTTTTTCAAAAGCCAGTATTGCGGAATCATTGCCATATAAAAAACAAATTGAAGTCGGTGCCAATCAAATTGAACAGTAACGCTATCAACATTATACTTACGAATTGTCGATTGGACAATTCGCAAGTATAAGAGTCCATAGTTAAAAGTTTCAGATTTTATCATTTTTAATTTGTTTTTCACCGATTTCAAATTTTTCATACAACAATGATTCCGTAGTATTCGTTTTTGAAATTTTTTTTTTCACGTTTCAAAAGAAATCGTCAAAAAAATGTATGCTCTTCACAATATCCTGTCTTACATACGAAATGATTTGATTCATAATATATTATGGTTTTACATTGATTAGAAATAAAAATAAAAATTTCAAATTCTAACCAGACCAGATTTCAAATTCTAGCTGATATCATCAGATTATGTCGCAATTGATATCGGTCATCTCGAGAGTTCGTTCTTTAAAGCAGAAAAAGTTTTATTCAAACGGGTGATCTTTATAAAAAGTTATGCGTGAACATACATAAAAATTAGAAGAAACAGGTCGAATGGAGAATCCCCTCATTTTTTGGAATCGGTTAGCAAACTTGTTTAAAAAAACAAAAAGTTTTCTGACTGCAAAATAGTATACTGGAAACGCTAAGAAATTATAATGAAAAGCAACAAAATACAACTAAAAAAGTTAATTAAAAAACCCAATGAAAAAGATGAAAATAATTCACTTTACAAATGTAACACCCTTACAATTGAATTTTTCTGATCCATAAAATCCACAAGGGAATTTGAAATAAAGTAATTACAGCAGCTAATATGAATTGACTAAAAAAAATTATGCGGCCAAAAGTTATGATCGAATTTAGGAAATGTCCGGAGACGTCTCCTCCATCTTTTGTTCACGGTTTTACCACTAATTCGATCATAACTTTTGGCCACATACTTTTTTTTAGTTAATCCATATTAGCTGTTATAATTACTTTCGTTTATTTTTTTACGTTATGGATCTTTATTACTTTTTTCACTTTACTTTTTTTTACTTTACGGAAGTTTAGACTTTACGGATCAGAAAATAAAATTATCAGGGAATTATATTTACCGAGTGAATTATTTTCATCTTTTCCATTGGATTTTTTACTTACCTTTCTATAGTTTTTTTGTTGTTTCATTTTTTCTTAATTTTATGCTTTTTATTCATTTCTTTCAATTTTTCCAGTGTACTGTTTCGTAATCAGGAGTTCTTTGTTTTTTTAAAACAAGAATTTTCATTTTTACAGTTTTTCTGCTATATTTTTTACATTTTGAAATTTAATAGTTGTTTTCAAATTATTTTTATTTCAGAGTTTTCTTAGTTTACTACTATTTTTATGTTTTGCATCCGAATTTTAACCCTAAACCCCTACAATATATTTTTCTGAACTTAAACCCTACAACGGGGTTAAAAATGACCCCAATCTTCTCTTTAACATAAAATGCTCTTCGTATGCGATAATAAAATTTAATTATACGCCATTCTCTTTATTTTTTAATGACGAAGAGAATAGTGTATGATAAAGTGGCATTTAGTGAACATTTAATGATGAAAACACTATAAAACGAAACAGTCTCGGAAAAATGGGAAAAAGAAGTATTTTTACTAAAAAAAATGGGGTCGGATTCCACCTTGTTGTAGGGGTCTAGGATTAAGACTATAAATGAATAAAAAGTTAAGCAAAAAAAAACATTAATATTATTCGAACTCACCTTTCTTAAGGGAGCATATCTGAGTTAATGGCGGAAAAAATAGATGGATTTTAGGAATTATTATCTCAAAAATTATTTGTCCCATTTCATCCAAGTTTGTTTTATTCGAAAGTATAAATATTAAGGGATATTGACAAAATTTTTTATAAATATATATTAACTGAGAGCGCTGATACTGTGGCCAGCATAAAACATGTCACGGTCTACGGTCCCCATGATTGCATGCAGTCGATTGGTCTGAAACAAAAATTCGAAAAGATTCTTAAAATGTAATGTATAAAACCCTTCGCATCGTAGGATTTTTTGAAAAAAAAAAAAAAAATTCACAAAATGGCGCCTGATTGAATTTTACATTTATTTTTCAACCACAGTTTCCGATTTTCAACGATATACCTCTTTGTCGACGATAAACCCGAAATATTCTATCTTATCCCTATAAAACGAACATTTCTCTTTATTTACTTTCAGTCCATATTCTTTTAGTCGTTGACAAAGGTTTATTACATTGTTGTAGTGCACCGTTTTTTATTTGCCCGTAGTTAGTGCGTCCTCTAAAAAAAATTGTCCGGAAGATCAGCTGTGAGCTTGTCGATGAGATTTTGAAATTCTGCTGGCGCCGATGATATTCCGAACGGCATGCGCGTATAGCCAAATAACCCTTTGTGAGTGTTGATAGCCACGAACTTTTGACTATTCTCTTGGAGTAAGACTTGTTGATATGCGTGCTTTAAATCAATTTTTGTAAATTTAACCCCGCCTGTTAAAATGCCAGAATAACATCCCTTTTTTCGGTAACGGGTATTGTTTAACGATGAAGGAAGGGTTAAGCTTTATTTTAAAATCTGCGCAGATCCTTACTGACTCATCTTTTTCCTTAAGGACTGGGACGATTGAGGTTACCCAGTCACTGCTCTTAACCGGTTTCAAGATCTCCCTGTCAACTAAACTATCGATTTCCTCACTGACTCGGTCAACTAACGCAAGCAGCAGTGGCCATGGACGCAAAAATTTTGGCTGAGTTCCCGGTTTTACTTGAATGGACACTTTACCTTTAATGAAGGTTCCAGTTCGTCATCAAATAATCTCGGATTTTTTTTTTTAATTAAGTTCCCCAATTCTTCTTTGATTTCAATCACCTCGATTACTCCAAGAGCTAAGTCCGGCCATGGCCACATTCTTAATTTTTCTACCCACGGCCGACCGAGTAACGGTGTTTCGGCCTCGACTATGTAACAATCGCCTTTTGCCTTTACCCCTTTAAGGTAGTTCCCCTGCGACAAACTCAACCAAAAGTTACATACCGTATGTGCGTTATATATGTGTGTAAAGGGTTGATAATTCGTAGTAAATAAATTTAAAAAGCACACAATATTGACTTGGTACCAATAGATAATACGACAGATATCATCTACTACGTCGTAAAATTTATTCTGTAAGTGTTTTTGATCTGACTTTGCGAGTAAACTTTTTGCCGGAACTGTGCGGGCTATGCCCCAATACACAAAAAAGGTTACATCTCTCGCGCTCGCGTTCGTTTGTTTGTAGAATATGTCGTATAAGGCCAAAATCGTAGTACTTCTTGAGGTTATATCTTTTAAACTAGATGGTAAATCATCTTCATGTTTTTTCACAATATTCGTGATATCCTGCTCTTGCTCCTCCT
The DNA here is from genome assembly GCA_963989365.1 of Rhimphoctona megacephalus. Taxonomy (NCBI): domain Eukaryota; kingdom Metazoa; phylum Arthropoda; class Insecta; order Hymenoptera; family Ichneumonidae; genus Rhimphoctona; species Rhimphoctona megacephalus. The sequence continues at coordinate 18,323,792 of OZ022421.1, forward strand.
CGTTTTTCATCAATTTCTTGATTTTAGTTCTGACGGTAGAATTAATAACGTACTGTTTGCCCATGTATGGCCCATATGTTACGTGTTAGTCGAGCCAACTTCAAGTATAAATATCTCGGGTTCGAGATGGTAAAACTTGTTAAAATTGCATAGATTTTTGAATAATGTATTAAATAACACGTATGCCAAATTTCAACCATTTCTTAATTCAACGATCCTGTGGGGGAACTACCTTAAACTTAATTTCTAAATTGTGCATAACTGCTAACGGCTTTGCCAAAGCTCCGCCCACAACACGAAATTCTTGCTTCATTTCTTCGACTGCGACTGTCGGGAACAATCTTATCTTATCCTTTTTTGACACTGTTGCCACTGCGGCTCCCGAATCTAACTCTATAAGAATGGGTGTTCCGTTTATCAAAATTTGAATGAACTGAGAGTTTACGCAATCACGGATTTGATTTACCGACCTTTGCTGATCGTCGCCGTGTACCGTTTCGAATGCGTATAGGCCATGATCGTCTTAAAAATTGTCTTCGCTGTCGCCCTCAACTTCGTTGTCATCTTCTTCTTTCTCTGGACCATCGATATTGCCGATAGTCATTGTTTTTTCTGGATCGCTACACCTTACCTTTAAGTGCCCTTTTTGACCGCATCGGTGATATGGGTAATCCTTATAGCGACACTCCGGCGTCTCATGCCCCGATTTTCCGCAGCAGAAACAAAATGCTGTCGTCATTGTTGACGTATCTGCCTCTTGTTGTCTCCGTCGCTCTGGTGTCGCTGGCTCCTTTTTTCGGCCTCGTCCACGGATTCTCAAATTTTTTCAGCCTCTGCCTCCGCGTCCCCCGCGAGGGACGAGATGTATCCCGGCGTTCATCGACGGTGTGTTTCCCGATAATTTGGCGTTATTGTTGGCTGCCTCGAAACTTGTAGCTTGAGTTACCGCGTCACTGAATTTTTCTGGTTTTTGCTGGTATAGCTCGAATTTAGCTGCTTTGTCTCGTACTCCTGCGATAAATTGGCCGCGCAGCCTTTCATCGGTATTTGAGAATTCGCAATAGCGTGTGGCCAACCTCAATTCAGTTACGAAATCCGATGGTGATAAATGGTCTTGCATTAATTTACTTAACTCGTAGAACGTAAATTCTTTCAACTTCTTTGGGGCCGCCAAGTTTCGGAGTAAATTATAAGCGTTCACTTCTAACCGTATCAACAGAACCTCCGACTTTTTTACGTCCGGAATCTCACAAGCAATAAAATGAAATTCTAACCGTTCGACGAAAATTTTCCAATCATCTTCTCCCAGATTAAACTTTACTAGTACGTTCTGGTTATTGTTATTGTTACTTGTCCTCGGGGCTATCGCAACCGGCTGTGCTGTTACTCTCTTCTGCGTCTCTTGTTTACTTCCATGGCACTTCACACTCTTCACTAGCAATTTGCGTAGTTGATCGAAGGTCGTGTTTTTACCGAACTTCACCGATAATTCTACGATTCTTGTAATATCGCTTTGCTCAATCGATATATCCACGCGGTCTGCGTTTCCTTACTACTCGGCCCCCCCTGCCTCGTACTCATTTTCTTCCTGATTTTCGTCACTGACAAGGAACCCTAGGTAGGTCGACCCCTTCGATTTTCATCAAAGTTATATATGTTGTAGTACATCGAAAACTAACAGACACGTATTTTTTTTTATCGACCCGAAAACGGTTTAAAGGGGTGAAAACAGCCCCCAAAGATGGGCATCGAACGGGGTGGTTTCTCAGTTTCAAATAGAAGCGCTTGACGTATTCGAATGAAACCAATGCTGAAATGTTTCCGTTGATGAGTCATCGAAAACGCAATCTAGGCTTTTTAGGGGAACGGGTGTTTAAGGAGTTAACAACCCCTAATTTGATAATTTTATTTTGTACCGTAAAAACTATTGTTCCGATTCGAACGGAACTAACTGCATTTTGCAAAGGTCGAAGAACTAGTCGATACGTGTTTTGAGGTTTTTACGAAAAATTCGCTTTAAGGGGGGCAAACCACCCCTTTCGTTGCAATACCTTAAATTAATATTTAAAGAATTTGTTTCTCAATTACATTATTGTACGGCAGTACAGCCACGTATATAATTTATTGAAATATCTTCAAACATGAAAATAAGTTTATTTTTGACCTTGTTTCTAGGTGAGATCATCCCCGTATCGATAATTCCTACATAGGCCCATTGTGAGTTATGATTTATTTATTATGAAGGAAATAAAGCATAGGTTCAACCATGATGAACCATAGAACGTAGAATTTAATACATTCGAAGGGAATCCCTACCGCCAAGCCCCTTTTAGCAAGATGTAAAAAATTTTATTTCAGTATAAAGAATAGTATGTATAATATGTACGTATGCATACGTATATTAAATTATGGTACACACTTTAATGCTACGCTTTGTAAATTTATATTAAATGATACATAGGAGTATGTCTGGATAGCATTATCTCGGTTTCGGCACCCAACACCGATTACTAAACTCCATGGTGTACCTCATTTTCGTTATCACCTTCTCTTATCGTCTTGTCTTCTTGATAATCGCTCTCGTTGTTTTTCCCACTTATCTCCCCGAGTCCATTGATTTCTCAAGTTATTCACTCCAGTGAGAGCAAATATGTCACTATTATTCGGAAAATAGATTTGTGTGTAGTTATAGTTATGCGTAGGTGGTGGTTATGCGTAGTTATGGTACTTAAAGATAGGACGTAACTTCTCCATATCTACGTGCTTCGATCAGTATCTTTGCTTATCGCTTTGGCTGCGTGCTTATCTGGCTTAGGTTCTGCGTATATTTTCGTATTTCTTGAAGCAATTTTTGAAGACAAATATCAGTTTCTCACGGGACACTAAAGTGAAATATACACTGTTATTGTACATGTAGTATAAAATGATTGTGAATCCATTGAATGTTATACGACTTTTGTTGATCACGTTTGGAGCGATGAATATTGCTGAAAGCCCGATTAATAATGAAGAACGCGAATTGAAAAATAATATTGAAAAAATTTTACTGCAAAGTATGCAAGATTTTTATGGGGTGGAATATATTGAAGAAAATACTTTAGATTTTCAAGAGCCCTATAAAGAGTGTGAGGCGAATCCTATAGAAGATAATGTGATGGAATGGAGTCCTGGAACACCATCCGATACATGTTCGAACGATGAAGAAGATTTGAGCTATGATTATAAAAGAAGAGCAGTTGAATTTTGGAGGAGCGGAAAGAAAAAGAACTTGAGCGTAGACAGTGTCAAACACCGATTCAAAAAAGTAAAATCTAAAAGTCAATTAAAACGTTGGCCTCATCAATTCAATAAAGGTGGGACATACATGGAAAAACTAGCTCGCATTTCTCAATTTACGTTGGATAATCTGAAAAGTGCTGTTGACGCCGGTTTAATTGTTCATGATGTGGATCTTCGAAGGTGGGCCCTACGGGCACAGAAAGAGATGGGATTTAACGACGTACGGTTTAAGGCTTCCGATTGGTGGTTGTGGTAATTTAAGAAAGCTCACCGTATAACATCTCGAAAAATTAATAAATTCGTAACCCGAAAAACTATAGAAGAAGGAGCAGATTTGAAAAGAGATGCAGATAATTTTGTTAATAAAATGAAACCTTTTATTGAACAATATGGCTTATAAAACATATACAATTCAGACCAAAGTGGGTTTCAATTAGAAATACATTCAGGACGAATATTGGCAGTAGAAGGCTCAAAACCGGTCGAGTGCCTTGTGCAGTCAGTGTCTTCGACAACTCACAGCTACACTATACAGCTCACAATATCTGCAGAGGGAAAATTACTATCACCACTTTTCATTGTTTTGAAAGAACCTAGCGGAAAATTTGGAGCAGTTGTGGAGACAATCATATTTAAACCGAGTAATATCTTTTGGACTGCTTCCAAGTCAGGAAAACTTACGTCAGGTTTTTATATACCCTGCGTTCTTTTGTATTTTCAGCTATAAGAAAAAAAGGTAAATTTAAAACCTGTTAATCCTACATATGCAAAGAAAAATTAAAGTCAAAACAAACATTATATTGAATTTTCCAGAACACTTTAAGATGTGGCTGGAAAAGGTTTTTTCCCCTAACATCGGTTCAAAAAGCGTACTTTTAGTAGATTCATGGAGTGGACATTGCACAGAAGTGGTCAAGCAAGCTACACCCCGTGGAAAAAGCATCAAAACAATGATCATACCAAAAAGTACAACCGGAAGGATTCAACCACTTGATGTTTATGGATTCAGAATATGGAAAAATTATGTTCGACATTTTTCAGACGCTGTTTTGTTACTTGATTATGATTTTAATCTACATTTAAGAAATAACGTAATCAAATTGCAATCTTTAACTCATAATCAGTTATCTTCGCCAAGGTATTAAAATTTGTTTCGATATGCATGGTACAAAAGTGGTTACTCAAGTGATAAACCTGAAGAATTCATTAACCCCGTCGAATTTACTTTCGGACAATCATCAAGACCTCAATGTGATGTTCAAGGTTGTGAGAAAGTAGCAATAATAAGATGTTCATGGTGTAAGAAATCACTTTGCTTGCAATACTTTTTCCAAGACTCGAAATCACTGTAAGTTCATCGTTTCTCACAATGGGCCTATGCAGGAATTATCGATACAGGGATGATGTCACCTAGAAACAAGATCAAAGGTAAACTTATTTTCGTGTTTGAAGACATTTCAATAAATTATATAGGTGGTTGTGCTGCCGTACAATAATATAATTGAGAACAAATTTTTTTAAATATTAATATAAGGTATTGCAACGAAAGGGGTGGTTTACCCCTCTTAATGCGAATTTTTCGTAAAAACCCCAAAACACGTATCGATTAGTTCTTCGATCTCTACAAATGCAGTTAGTTCCGTTCGAATCGGAACAATAGTTTTTATGGTAGAAAATAAAATTATTAAATTAGGGGTTGTTCACCCCTTAATCACTCTTTCCCCTAAAAAGCCCAGATTGCATTTTCGATGACTCATCAATAGAAACATTTCAGCATTGGTTTCATTCGAATACGTCAAGCGCTTCTATTCGAAACTGAGAAACCACCCCGTTCAGTGTCCATCTTTGGGGGCCGTTTTCACCCCTTTAAAGTGTTTTTGGGCCGATAAAAAAAATACGTATCTCTTAGTTTTCGATATACTACAATATATACAAATTAGATCAAAATCGAAGGGGTCGACCTACCTAGGGTTCCTTGTGAGTTCGTCCTTTTATTTACTTGCGGTCAAATCACTGTTCACTGTTTTATTATCTCCCATTCGTACTTTTCGCTAACCACTAGCACTGATTATGGGTTCCTTTTTCTCATCATCACTGTAATGTTTGTGGGATTTGTGGGGTGATAAATAGGCTAATTGTCGTTATATCTTTATTCAGCACAAGAATATCCATACACACTGTACAAGGATATCTCCTTACTCACACTCGATGCCTCACACTCTCATATCGTGCACGCATACACTACAGGAACAATTGTCGTTGGACCAGAGTTTTGCCGACTTGCCAGAAAACCATGGGATAGAGATTCTGTCCACCTATCAAAAAACCCCACCGGGATGGAAGCTCCTAGAGCTTTTGTCATCTCTGTGATGGGTAAGAAGATTTAGTCCCAACTAGACCACAGTTGATTCCTGGAGTTCGATAAGGCTCCGGAATAAAGCCATCGTTTCGGCGGTGTAATAAGTCCCAGTTAACTACTAGGCGGACCCGCATAGAGACATAAATCTTCGGTTCGTAAACTTGTGCCGTTCGAGTACCAAGTTTTGCTCGGGTTTCGAAAGCTTGGAACTTAAATATCATTTTTATCAGTGTACCAAAAGTTTCCAATTAACGCGTATTTCGAATTAAAAGTGAACCGTCGAATAATTACTTTAAGGGTGATTCGGGTGTGTGTGTGTGGCTGCGCGCGCGTGTGTATGTGTGTGTGTGTGTGTGTTGTGTAAAAGCGGGTAATTACTTATCAACATTGTTTATGTACATACAATTACAAATTTTCTAGATTTTCGCCGATAAGCAATATTCCCTCTCACCACATTGGGTATTTCTAAGTTCACTTACGTATTACTATGATGAAATTGTAAAATAAATAATGCAGCACTTACATTTTTTTACAAGTTTAGAAAGAATTTCATGAGATTTTTACGTCAAAACTGGTTTTTCGCGTTTTCTTTTCACTTTTTGGCCGCTATCTTGAATTTCGGAAAAATTCCAATCAGATTTAAAAAAATTGATATGGTATACCTCCATTTTTCGCCATTTGAGCTGTGTATTAAATTTTTATTTGTTCAGAATATAGGTCTTTTGAAAAAAAAATCACGAGAAATCGTACACTTTTTTGGAAAAACAGGCCATAACTTCTTTGGATTATATCCTAGGTTAGATTTAACTGCGACATTCGAAAGAGAAGGTCTCGAACTATCGGAAACGCTGTATCTCATATTTTTTCTAACACTTTTGCATAAAAAGTTACAGGGTTAGAAGTTCAGGAGAAATTCATGTCATTTAGGAGAAAAGTGGTTTAAAGGATATTGCATGTGAGACTAGAATCATCCACGGCCGATGTGAAGTTGTATATTTCACCTGTTCACCATATATCAAGCTTAAAACTGAAAAGCTTCTACAATATTATTTTCTCTCTCTTTAGGAAATGTATAAAAGGATTCCAAGTAAAAAGAAGAACCAACTTACAAATTCCTTCCACGAATGGCTAAATTATTTTTCGACAATATAATGTCAACTTCGACGTTATGCACATGGATACATATTTGATGCAGTCACAATTTCGGATAGCTATTCGGGAACAACCTTCCAATATACAGCCATTTTTTAGAAATTGTGAGCATTGGCATTGAATAATAATAATGCTTAAACGTTTCAAAAAAATTGTTTAACAACAAATTAATAAACAAATAATCTGATAATGATGATTCCTTTCGTTACATGACATAAATATGTTAACTTCCGTGCTTTTTTCTTGTCACATTTTTCTCACTTCATGGAATGTTTCTTTTTCATTTAGAAAATGCGCACTGAGAAAAAAAAATTGTTGAATACAGAAAATATATTTTGTTAGACGAAGTTTTGTTCATTTAACAATGATATTGTCGTAGTAAGCTTATATTTATTTAAATCAGCAATTTATGTAGTTGGAACAAATAAATCAGCGTTGCTGAACAGTGTCAACAAAATTTTTGTTCAGACAACAAATATTTTTTCTCAGTGCGGTAATTTCAAAATTGTTTGGTTAATGACTTGGAGTCTCCTAATCTATAATGATGCATTATTTTGCAAAAACTCGGTAAAACGTCATGACAACTCATTTTTTTTAGAATGTCCCACAAACAATCCTCTGAACAACAAAACAAATTCTGAAAATAAATTGTGTGATGATTTTTTCAATAATGTTGTACTGAAACCGTTTTTTAATTACTTTTTGCAATAATACTATTTAACTTCTATTCGAATTCTGATCGAATAAAAATTCTGGCTTAGAGCGAATGTGTAAATAATCCTTGATAATTGCAATCTATTAGGCATGTATGAATGAATGTTACAACATTTCCTTGATTGAAATATTTGTGCACTGCATGTCATTACGTCTACCGCGAGCTCCCTCTTCAGTGCATTGACTTAAATTCACACACAAACTCGCACGGTCGCACTCATACAGGAATAAATTGTCGAGCCCTTCGTTGAGGGCTTGACTTGTCTCTCATTGAGATAGGCGAGAAGGTAGATTGCGACGTGAGTCTTATGTGTCTCGCCAACTGTGAACCTTGTCAGTGTGAACGTATATTTTTTATATAGCAAGAGTGTATGCAAGTTCCCACGGAAGTGATAACGAGGTCGTTACATGCTTCTTGTTCAATAAAGGCAAAGGGATACCCAGAGTTACTTTCACAGTTCGAGTAGTAAGAGTTCTTATTCAGTATCACTGAATAAAAATATATACAGGGTGTACGTTTTAAAATTTAAGAATGTCTTATTTTTCGAAGTATCAATTAAAATTTCAAAAAATTCGTTTGACCTTGCGTGATGTTACCAATGCCATATGAAAACCAAATTAAATTTACAATTAAAGACTACCGTATTTCAGTGTATCTTATAGCTTATATCGAGAGCTTTCCGAAACATTATAATTAAATATTTTAATGTCAATGATTTTTCTAGTTACGAGGCGTGAAATATTTTCGTAAAGGAAAAGCTTTTTGCAAATAATTTTGCTTCAATATTGTAAATCATAAAAAAAAAGTCCAAAAACCGTTATATTTGAGTATTGGGTTGGCAACTAAGTTTTGACTCACTTTTTTCAAATCTCCCTTTTTTATTCTAGAACATTCTAGAAAGTTTCCACAACTGGCAACTGCTAGAATGTTCTAGAAGCTTTCGCACGGTGGGTATAAAAGCCCGGCTGCGGACGTCTGCGGGAGTCTAATTCTCGACATGGACGAGCGCGCTATTCGAGGTGTAATATATTACGAGTTTCGGCGTGGCAGCAGTACGAGGCAGGCAACCACCAATATCAACGTTGCTCTCGGAGAGGCCACCGTAACACAATCGACAGTGAGACGCTGGTTCCGTCGCTTCGCTTCCGGAGATACGAGCCTGGAAGATCGAGAGCGCTCCGGTCGACCTATTGAATTGGAAGACGACGCCATATCAAAAGAGTTGAAGAAGCACCCAAATGCTACCACTTGGGAATTGGCACGGGCACTCAGCTATAGTCATACAGCGATCGAGAACCGGCTGTATACACTCGGCTATCGGCGAGTGCTGGCAAGATCAATACCTCATCAGTTGAGCGATGCCAATCGGCTGCTCGAGTGTCCATCTGCCGATCGTTGCTCCTGCAGCCGAAATGCAAGGAATTTCTTGGCAATTTAGTGACTGGAGACGAGAGTTACATCCTCTATATTGAAAAAAGGCATAGTGTTGAGAACGGAGGCGTAGTTGGCTCAACTACACCCTGAGGTTGGATACGGTGTAACCAATGGCGTAGTTGATGCAACCTCCGCGCGTAATTAAAGGTATTTTGTTGAGCTAACTATGCACGCAATTTGAAGTAAAACTTTAAATATTTAATAGAACCAAAACATTTTTTGAATAAAATTCAATAAATAATTGAAATAGTACCATCGCATTGCTTGGGAAATGCGGAAAAGTATTTCAGTCGATTGTATCAATCATGTTGAGATTGAATGAATTGCATTGTGTAATTAAAACGTATCAAGAGACTCGGTAGAGTCTCGGGACAAGTACGTTGACAGCTCTGTCGTCTGCTGGCCTGAGGCTCGCCGAGTCTATATTATCTCGAAACAAGGCGATTCGCGGTGGTGGGGGCAAACATTTTATGACGATTTTGCTAATTGTAGAGCCCAGGAGTCATTTGGCAGCTTGAAATGCGAACTTTCGACCAATTGAGCGATGCTCTTTCGATTGAGCCTCAAATCAGCACGATTGGTTGCCTAATTACTGAGAAAAAACTTTGCACAGACTTAGGATTATGCTCGATTCTACACATTCAAGAATTTGCCGTGTCTGTATATACGCGCAGACGACACAATCAAAGGCCTCTTAATGCCCATCAAAACCCATTTCCACCAAAGCCGTTCTCCGGCAACGATAGCGACGAACTTCTGATTGGTCCTGACTGTGATCCTTCCTCTGTATCTGTACAATGGAAAGTCTGAACGGAGTTTGATAAAATAAAAAATAAATAGTGTGGGACGTGTGAGCAGAGTTTGATTAGACAATGCCTGTTGACAGGCATTCGTCGTAAAATCGGGAAAGAAAATTTATCAGTGACGAAAATCGGGAAACTAAATTCGGAAAAAGCAACGGTATTCGAAATATCGGTAAGGTTTTAACCTATTAGTTTCGGAAGTGTTGAGTGCAGGTCGTGTGGACCATAAGTGTAAATTTCGGAAAAACTTTTTTTTGAGGTTCAGTGATATATATATAAGAGACAAAAACTATAATTGTCTGTGTGTTGATAAACGGCAAATGCGAATTTGTGTATATTAAAGTTATTTCGATGTTCAGTGGAAAAAAAGTGTTACGCATTGAATTTATACAATAACATTATACGTGTGTCAAAAATATTTAAAAAAGTTTTGATTACATAGCTACGAGAAAAATAAGTTCGTTAATCTATAACTTCGAATTTTCTTTTTAATCAGAAATTTTATTTCTTAAATAAGGCAAGAACACGCAAATATTGTATATGTGTTGATGAATTCAAATAAACAACCGAAAACTTTAATCAAATGAATGCGTGCTAATTAGATTTATTGTGTCATCATTATTTTAATAAGTTGTCATATTTTTCATCATATTTTCATCATATGATGGTTTGCACATCATCATCAAATTTTAATTGAGCCAGAGCAAATTTTATTGAATCGAACAAAGTCTGACTTAAATCTATTACAATTATCGCACCTTTATTAGTCATCATAATGATTAATTCACAATTGATAAATTAAGGGGCTATTAGAGTTTGACACTTTTGAGAAATCGATTTTTTTTTCAATTTTCGAAAGTACATACATGTAATATGGTTGTATAAAAATTTCAAAACGATCGGAGTAGTCTAAGTATATTTTTCAGCGTCCTTTACATGAGTACCTCAGCGCACGTACCTGAGTGCCGAGCACACCTACCTGCTTTCCGTCGGTCTAAGCCCGCTTTTATACTTTTATTTACTGTAACAGCTGCTCCTTATTGTATATGATGTACTGTTAGGTAAAAAAATTCAAAAAAAAGAACATTGACACAAGTTGAAGAGAAAAAAGTCGCACCGAAAAAGTCAAAAGCAAAAAAGTAGTCGTGAAAAATCGGCTGTTGTAAAAAAGCCACAACAAGTTAAGACTCAAGGTTTAACTATTAAATTAATGAAGGAGTTATCAACAAATTATGCACTAGCTATTAGAAGGAATATCGATTCCGTTGAAAATATGCGCAAGGAAATTTGAAGCGGCTTTTACCACAAAATCTCGACAGATAGTAAGCCGCAGCACTCCTACTGTTCCAGCGATTGGTGCAAATACTTGGAAGCTAAGAAAACCAAGACTCGATACAAGCAGCCTCCTGCACTTTCTCAAGAAGTTCAAGAAATCTTAAAGCCGTTATACGAGGATCTCACAAAAACCGAGCTGCTTGAAAGATGTTTAGGTGGTCATACACAAAACAGTAATGAAAGTTTTAATCAATGTGTATGGAGTATGGCGCTTAAACATCTTTTTAAGGCGGGAAACCAGTTTAGACGGGTCAAAAAATCGACTTTTTTTTATTTCATAAATTGTTAGTAAAACTATTCAAGAATATGTTGCCAAAATTTCAAAGCAAAATTCCGATTAGTTCCGACGCCTATGAGCACTTAAGTGACCGCCCGCCGGTTCGGCGCCGAAGCGCGCGGTAGTTAGAACGGAGCGGTCGCTCAGGTAGTCCCTTATTCAGTTACCTGGCTCAATACTCCTGTGCTACGGGATAATAGAGAGAGGGGGATTTCGGCAGATGTTCTTGATTGGCCTTGGGTAGAAGGTACTCGAACCTTTGGAATATTTCAACAGACCGTCGAGTTTGGTCAGTTTTGCTCCGGCTTTCCTACCGAGTGTTAGAAGTAAAAATGTCAGCGTATCCGAAAGGTCATTGTGAGTGCAGCGAACGACGTGGTAGACCACGTAAGAGATCCTTTCAAGGAAATCAACACACCAGGAGTGAGTCAAGTGTTAGCGAAGATGGAAGTGCCAGCGTAAAAAATACTTTCGACTGCTACCAGTAAGAATGTGACTGTAAATCCTGTACATTGTGATAGGCTCATCGAATTTTTCACCGTATTCACTGGTTTGTCGGAAATTCTTATTTGTCGAAATTGCAAACAGAATGTGAAATTTCAAGAAACTGGAAAATGTGGCCTTGGTTTCAAGCTTGTTGTCGATTGCGACTGTGGATCGAGACAAAACAATTCAGGTCCTTTACTCAACACTGGATTTGAGATAAATCGTAGGATTGTATTTGTCATGCGGCTCTTGGGTGTTGACAGACAAGGACTGAATTTATTTTGTAATTACATGGACATCGACAATGGTATTGCTGAAGAAACTTACAATGGAATTTGCACTTACATCCACGCCGCTGCGAAAAAAGTGTATGAATTCTGCTGTAAGAAAGCTGTTGAAGAAGAAAAGAAAGAGAACGAGAAACGCGAGAGACCTACTCTGAATTTGAAAGTATCTGGTGATGGAACTTGGAAAAAACGAGGATTCAAATCACTTTATGGTCTTACAACGCTCATCGGATATTACTCCGGAAAAGTCATCGATCTGGTTGTACGAAGCAGTTACTGCCAATCATGTATATATTGGAAGAACAAATCGAAAAATTCAGCAGAATATCTAGCATGGAAAGACGATCATGACGAAGAAAATTGCATGAAAACATATGAAAGCTCCGCGGGAAGCATGGAAGTGGAATCTGCGAAAATGATGTTCTTGAGATCGGAGGAACTATATGGTGTAAAATACGGCAATTATATCGGTGATGAAGATTCGAAAACGTTCACAGCAGTTGTTAATTTAAATTCCTACGGTGATGAACTGACAGTTGTCAAAAGTGAATGCATAGGCCATGTTCAGAAAAGGATGGGAACTCGGCTCCGAAACATCAGGAAAACTAAAAAACTTGGCGGAAAAGGAAAGTTGACAGAGGCTTTGGTGAAAAAGCTCAGCACGTATTACGGCTTAGTGATTCGAAGAAATGTAAACAGCATCGAAGACATGAAGAAGGCCGTAATGGCAACTTTTCAGCACATGATATCCACAGACGACAATCCACAACACGACAACTGTCCAGAGGGGAAGACAGCTGGTGCAAGTGGCAGCAAGCTAAAGCATTTGGAACGGAGCCTGAAGCGCACCCTGCCCCATTACACCCTAACGTTCAAAAAGAATATTCTTCCAATATACAAAGATTTATCGAGAAACGATTTGCTGATGAGATGTCTAGGCGGTCATACGCAGAACGCTAATGAAAGTTTCAATTCGAGCGTTTGGCGATTGGCTCCAAAGCACCTACATGCTGGCCTGAAATTAGTCGAGGTTGCAGCATTCTTGGCTACTGCATTATTTAATGAAGGAAATTCAGCCCTTCATTAGAAGGGCTGAATTTCCTTTGCATCATCAGCATTAGCTGATGAACGAATTAAAACTCGTAGTTGGCTCGCGGAGCTTTAAATTTGCCGGGAACATGGATGAGCAGCGCGTGAAAAGACATAATAGGCGCGGCTCGTTGGAGACCAAGGAAGCTCGGAAAGCTCGTCAAGAAGAGATGCAAACCCGAAATGATGCGTCTGAAGAAGAAGATGGGTTGCTATATGGTGCTGGAATAACTGATTAACCAGTGAGCAGTTTAGATAATTAATTACTGCCTTGAATTTCTTGTTTTCGCTACATTTTTTTCAAATGCGTTTTTCTCGAAACGACTTTTTTTCAACTGGTGGGCATTTTAGCTCAAACAGTTATTTACCAATCGTTTTAAAAATTTGTGTGAATATTCTTTATTCAATTACAATCTATATGAATCTAACTCTGGGATGATATTATTATTAAAAATATTTTTTTTAATACAAAAAAGGTGAAAAAACATGGTATAAAAACATGACATTGTGTTCAAACACCTCAAAAACATACAATTTTCAACTTTTTTTATCACAATTAGGTTCATGTTCTTAGAAAAAACGTTGTTAACGAAAAAAAAAATTGTAATGATTACAGATAAAAATTGTGACTTCAGGAATGCCCACCAGCAAAAAACTCGGATGGCGATCGTCCATGGACAGCAGCTTCCAACTGCACTATTTCCGGCGGAAATGACTTGAGAAAATTACAAAGTATACTTCAAAACATGAGTAAAATATCCTCCAAGTTTAAACAAATTCTGATTATTCCTTCCCTGTTAAAAAAATTCATGAAAAACACCAAAATTTCGGCCTCCTAAACTCGTTTCTCGCCTTAATGGGAAAACATTTGTCGATATTGTGTCGAAGACAGCAGCTTGTACTTTTAATAAAGGCTTTGAGCCAATTTTTAAAATTATGGAGCTGACCGGCATGAAAATCGGCCCGATCACCGTGAACTACGTCGCAAAGAACAACGATATGAGGGTCAGCCTTGCGGAGCGCCGTAGCTTAGATACTTCAAAAGAGGCCAGAACTACAAGAAAACAAGCAGCATTAGAAGAATTGGAGCATTTTGATGTAGAGGAAGGATCGTCCTATGGTGTAGGCATTGCAGAATAATTGTAGGTAAGCATTTTTCATGATTTTTCATTTAAAAAAACTTTGAACGCGGTTTTCTCGAAACACCATTTTTGAAATTGATCTCCACGAGATCTCAAAAACTACTTGACCGATCCTTATGAAATTTAAATCACATATTTTACATATATATTCCTAGAAATTAACGCTCTACGAAGTTAAAATTTTGTTTTTTAATATCTTTTTTGTACAAAAAACAGTGAAAAAACGTGTTTTTTTATTTTTTTTCTGTTTTCATCCACCATTTTGTTATTTATCGATAAAAATTATATCCAAGCATCATTACCTACCTGACGTTATACTTAATCTAACGCACTTCGTTTTTTTGGTTTCAAACAAGCCGTTCCTGAGATATGATGGAGACCGCTTGTCTCCTACTTTTCGAGGCGCTTTGTTCAAGTGCAGTTTTTGCACATAAAAATGTAGTAAAATGAATAAAAAAAATTTTTTGTATATAAATAAAGACTAGATTTACCATTCCCAACAAATTTCATTTCAATATTTTTAACAACATGCCCAGAAAAAATTTCCAAAAATATCCTTGTTTTTCAGCGTTTTGAACTCTAATAGCGCCTTAAATGGGTGATTTTTAAATGGAATTGTGTGACTTGTCTACAGAAAATCTATTGAATTTCATGCTCTGTTAAGGAAACCACATGATGTGTGAAACTTTGGATAAACAAACTCAGTTTCTATCTTTCTCTTTCAGTGACTGTCGATCTGCTCTTTTACTCTCTGTGGTGTCTCATAATTGGAAGGAACTCAACCTCCTTTAGGGGAAGTCCTGGGAGAAAGGGATGCCCAAATACTCGAGTTGCTTCTTCTTCGGAGAACAAGAAACGGCACAGAATGTGCTCAATTGCGAGAGATTGTACGGGATCTCGTATTCCACTGCGTTTCTCACTTTCAAGTTTTCTCTTTCTCCTTCACCCCTCTCTCCTTCTGCCGTGCCCTAATAGTCCCTTGCCCTATGTTCGTGAAGCGCGGAATCTGGGTATGACCTTGTTGACTAATCTTTCTTGACACAGCTATGTTTTGGAAGTATGTCGGAGGGTGTGTACTATCCTTCACAAGCTGAAATTTTATCGAAATCCCTTGTTTAGAGAACTGCGTATAAAACTTATTTTTACGCTCATCTTCCCACATATTGACTACTGCTGTTTGGTGTATCACAACCTCTCGGATGAATTAGATGCAAGGTTGCAGCGGTTAGTGAATATGTGTATTCGTTTCATATTCGACTTGAGGAAGGACGAGCACATCACACCGCACCGTCTTGGTCTAGGATGGCTATCGGTTAGCGATCGTCGTCTCGATTATCTTAGTATACTAATGTACAGAGTTGTTCATGGGCAGGCTCCGGACTACATTAGTGAATTATTCACTCGTGTTGATCGCACAAATGCTGGGTCTTTGAAACCTAGGAATCAGACTTTTTGTATTCCTAGTCACAACACTCCGATTTTTCGGGATTCTTTCCGAGTTTCCGGACGCGATTTCTAGCATTCGCTACCACTGGATATTACCTCGGCCTCGAGCCTCGAAGTATTCAAATTAAAAATGGATACTTACTTGTTAGAGTCGGAACGATCGCAGGCCTTAGAGGCTTAGTATGATAGTAGGGTTCTTTATGGCGGATTAGCGTCTCTGGTTTTGTTTAATTACAAAGCGCTATTATTTATATTTTTTCTTATATTATATCATCAAGAGACGCGGTAGCGGCTCGACGCCAAGTATTAAAAGAAAACACTCTTATATACTGTACCCTGCCGCACTCTTATATACTCGAATATGATGGTTTTCGGTCTTCTTTCTATTTTTCAAATCGTTCTCACGGAGGAACGGGCTGAGTAAAAATTCTGAGCGTGTGAACCAATTTTTTTTCGATTTTTCTCTTTCCATTGGTCTTTGTTGCAAGTTTTTGTATTACTTCATTACGCGTGACTTGGCTACAGTATTTGTACTTAATTACATTTTTTGTTTATATCATTTAGTACCGAATTTTTGTTTTTGTAGCCAACATTGTTTATTTATTTCGTTATCTTATTTTGTTTAGTTTATTTAGGTTACACTTTATTTTGCTAATTCCTTCAATTGTATTTTTTCTACGTCATTCTGGTTTTATTTTGTTTTAGTTTGTATTATTTTTTCGCGTGTTATTTTTCTTGGCTATGAAATTTCATTTCATCTTATTTTTGTTTATATTATTTAATGATTATTTTGTTTGGAGACGGATATAGCTTAATTACTATTATGTTATTGTTTTAATTTATTCTATTCCAGTTAAATTTTTTTTTATTAATTCTTTAATTCGTATTTCACCTGCATTATTTTGTTTTATTTTAATTTTATTTTGTATTATTTTTGTATTATTTTCTGAGCGGGGATCTGCGTTATGTTCCTGAGATCTAATTATTTTTGTATTTTTTTTTTTTTTACTGTGTTTTCATTTAGTTTTCTGTGTGATTGTGTATTGCTTTATTACCTAAAGTTTTTACTGAGGCAAAATAAATAATTATCATCATCGTCATCGTCATCATCATCATCATTATCATCATCATCATCCTCTCTCTCTCTCTCTCTCTCTCTCTCCCCCCTAACCTTAAATTTATCTAAATCTAAGGTGATGATTCTTGGCAGCAGTGCTTATGTTAATTCAATTGATCTGTCACTTCTTCCGCCAGTTGTCATTAACGAAATTAATTTACTGCATGTTTCTAAAGTCAATAATCTGGGGGTTATTATGAATCCTAATCTGTCGTGGCGCAAAAATACGGCGTTCACGTACTGAGCAACGGTCCATCACTTTCTCTTTTTTATTTACCGCGTACGTGTACACCGTATGTCTGTTTACTCTAATTCGTTTCACTTGTTCGCCATAAGGGCACGGCACACTCTTCCAGAATCTCTCACTAAAGCTGCATCACTAAGTATTTTCAAGAAGGGCCTCTATATTGATTTGATGTCTCTCAAGACCAATGAGTGTGATTAGGCGTGTTGCAACAGTACCTAGGTAATTTTATTTTTATTTTCATTTTTCTTTTTATTATTTATTTATTTACTTATTTTTATTTTTATTTTCTTGACTCTGCATTTCTCATTAATTTGCTGACTGCTTCTTAACTGTGTTTATGCTTTTGTGTTGCGTTGATTTTTACAATTATTTTTATTTTTATATCCTTATTTTTCTTCTATTGTCTCTAACCTGCTCTTCCGTTCTCGTGTATTATTTTTATTTTTATATTTTTGTTTCTCTATCTATTGTATTGCGCTGCGTTTTGCTTTTATTCATTTTTGCGTTTAATTTGCATTTTGTTTTTGTATCTTCATTTTATTTGATTTTCATACTCTTGCGTTTTGTGATCTTCTTCTGTTTTATATTCTTATTTTATCTTCTGTTTATCTTCGACTTGCGCTTGCGCTCTTACGTATCCTTATTCTTATTTTATTTTTACTTAATTTTATTATTACATCTTGTTTCTTCGTAGATTATTTTTTGCGCTGCATTTCATTTTTATTCATTCCTGCGTTTATTTTGTATTTTGGTTTATTATTTTCACATTATTTTTTGTCTTGCGTTTTACGTTCTTACAAATTTTCATTTTTTTTCATTTTTTGTTGCATCTTTATGTTATTCTTACTTTCGCGCTCTATTAATGCTGTTATTTCTATTATTTACTTCATTATATATTATTGTTTATTTCCTGTTTCTCTTTCTGGCTTGCATCTTCCTGTTGCCCTATAGCTTGCCGGGGCATAAATATATATCAATCAATCAATCAATCAATCTCTCTCTGTCTCCCTCTCTCTCATTCCCTCTCCCCCCTCCCCCCGCCCCCTCTGGTCACTGGTCTCTGGTCTCTGGTGTCTGGTCTCTGGTCTCTGGTCTCTGGTCTCTGGTCTCTGATCTCTGATCTCTACCTCTGCCTCTGCCTCTGCCTCTGCCTAGTTCCGTATATTGAGCAGATACATTTCGTAATTTTAATTTTTTATTGTTGCTATATCTTGGGAATTGTTTGTGCCATTTATTGATACTATTATTAAAATTTTCGAAATAATAGTTTGTTGATAATAAATAAAAATGTATCGGGCGTATAGTTGGCAGAACGCAATGTGAAATTTTTTCTTTTTTTCACAATCAACTAGAAATCAGTTGGGAAATATATGTATAATGTTAGAATAGTTTATGAAGCGATTATTTCACCGTAAGTAGTATTTTGACCAAATGTAAATAGTATTTGGTCAAGTGTAAATAGTATTTGACCAAGTGTAAATAGTATATGACTAAGTGCAAATAGTATTTCCATGTATTTAAGGTCTCTACAACCCTTGGCTTGAACCACCTTAGGTTTGCATTATATATGGTTTTAAGGTAAAATAGCTTATGCAGACTAGTCAAATGAGTGCTAAATTTTCAAAATACATTTATGCAAAATTTAATGCACTAATAAAATGAATTGGCGGTTGATTTGTATTACAGCATATCTTATTAACCTCATAAAATATTAATAATAATAGATTTGTAAACCTTTCAACTAATAAATGCAGAATTCCACGTCATATTTTCATCGAGATTTTGTAAAGAATAATCCATATTTTTCAACCGATTTTAATGCATCACGTCTTATTTTGTTCCTCAAGAGATTCTCTACGAACTCACCGTATAGATTTTTTTGTGTTTCATCGTTTTACTGTTGCAGCCAATTGTTTAGTTGGCTAAGAAAATGTTCATAAACCAATTTCTGTAATTTTCATATTAAAAAGTTTAAAAAAAACCCTACACGATAAATCCGTAGAGGGTCTCTTGGGGAATACAGTAAGACTTGGTGCATTAAAATCGGTTGAAAAATACGGATTATTCTTCGAAAAATCTCGATGAAAATATGACATCATTTTCTTTAGGTTAATAAGACATGCTGTAATATACATCAACCTTCAATAAATTTAATTAGTGCATTGAACCTTGCATAAATGTATTTTGAAAATTTAGCGCTCATTTGACTAGTGTGAAGCAGCCATATTACCTTAAACCAAACATGACCAAGTGTAAATAGTATTTGACAAAGTGCAAATAGTAATTCCATATATTTACTGTCTTAACCACCCGTAGGTTTGAATTGTACATGGTTTTAAACCATATATGACCAAGTGCAAATATTTAGTATATAACCAAGTGTAAATAGTACATGACCAAGTGCAAATAGTATTTCCATGTATTTAAGGTCTCTACCACCCTAGGTTTGAATTATATATGGTTTTAAATTACCCTAGGGTGATGAAGATTTTAAATAGATCAAAATACTATTCGCACTTGGTCATATATGGTTCAAAACCATGTACAATTCACACTTAGAGTGGTTCAAACCTAGGGTGGTTAAGACAGTAAATATATGGAAATACTATTTGAACTTGGTCAAATACTATTTAGACTTGGTCATGTATGATTTCAAACCGTATACAATTTAAACGTTGAGTAGTTCAAATCTAGGGTGGTTAAGACAGTAAATACATGGAAAAACTATTTGCACTTGGTCACATACTATTTACACTTGGTCATATACTATTTGAACTTGTTCACATACTACTTACACTTGGTCATATACTATTTACACTTGGCCATATACTATTCACACTTGGCCATATACTAATTACACTTGGTCTAATACTATTTACGATGAAATAATTGCTTCACAAACTATTCTAACACTACACATGTGTTTCCCAAATGACGCCTAGTTGATTGTGAAAAAAAACTATTTCAAATTACGTTCTGCTAGCTATACGCCCAATACATTTTTATTTATTATCAACAAACTATTATTTCGAAAATTATAACAATAGTGTCAATAAGTGGCATAAATAATTCCCAAGCTGTGGCAACAATAAAAAATTAGGATTATTACAGTTGTCTGCCAAGTATACAGAACTCCTCTGTCTCTGCCTCTGCCTTTGCCTCTGCCTCTGTCTCTGTCTCTGTCTCTGTCTCTGTATGTCTGTCTCTCTTTATCTTTTGAATTTCCATTTTGTTTTCGTATTACACACTATATACACCCTCGTGAACGTTTGCAATACCAAGGCCTGGTGACTCTCAACAGACAGACTCCCGACAATTACACAGAAAGTACAAATTCACCAACATCGTGTACGAATATTCGTACACCAGAATAATGAGAGACAATGCCAAAAGGGGGTGGGAACACCCTCGGAAAATTCTTACTCGCTCACCCGTTGCTAATTCTCGACGTTTTCACGGTATACCTCACATGCTGTGCGTGTTGTTATGTGCATGCGAATTAAAGCTTCACAAAGCTTCGACTTCCTCGCCCCTCCTCCTCCCCTTCACCCTCCGCCAAGTGTCCAAAACAAAAGTTGGTGTAATTACTCTGAGACCCTTGCTCCTAAATGTGGCTTTTAATAATCGCACCCACACGTTGAGAATGTTCACCAATTTTATTTACAAAGCAAAATGGCCTGTTTCCTATAACTTTTTCTCGAAATTATACACGATCACAATCATGCTCATTTCTCATGATTGAAAAGGTCAAAAAATGACTTTAGCCAACTATTCCGAGACTCTTGCACATTAAATTATATACGAATTTAATCTAATATTTTAACTCAGCGCTTCTAAGTAAACTTTAATTGTGACGATTTAGTGCCAACAATTAATCACTTTTGATGAATTCATTAATCTTTAATGATATTAAGATTAAGTCCCAAAAAAAATAATTTCATCCATTTAATCAACCCAAAAGTGTTCAAGCCATAAAAAAGTTTCGAAATAAAGTGAATCCTCCAAAAATTGACAAAATCCTGATCAGATATCACTGGCTAGAATTGTCCAATTTTAATTTATCACACGTGAATTTGTCAACTTGTCTTAAATTAGACAATTTAAATTAGACAAAACAATGTAATTTAATCTCAAAGGGGCAGACATAAATAAGAGTATCAACTCTCACAGTCACTGGGGGTCACCCCAGTATGTGACTGTAATGATATTCCATCAAAGTGCGACCGTTGAGGGTTAAGATTAGGCCACAAAAAAAAATCTCATTCATTTAATCAATCCAGAAGTGTTCAAGACATAAATAGTTTCGAAATCAATCCTTCCAAAATTGATGAAGCCCTCAAAAAATTTTGAAATCCCCAAATAATATTATCAAACGAATTCGAATACAGCAAAAAGCCGATAGTTTAATCATCGCAAAAAATAACGTTGGAACTTTATAAAAAGTTACTCAATAAATTGAAATTTACTAAAGCATTAGTAAGCCAAGTATCCGGAGTTTTGTTATCTTTTATAAAATCTTTAAAAAAAGTGCTGTAACACACTCCAAACCTCCTATTCCTTATAACCCTTATAACACAAAAATGAAAATAAAATAATAAAATAATAAATAAAAATAATTAAAAAATAAAAAATGAAAATAAAAATATACCTTATAACACAAAAAATTATTCCACGATTTTAATACACAGGATTATTAGTAAATTATAGTTTGATTGGTAACACTTGGTTAAAAGTTTACCATCATATGTTGAGGGAGTCGCACAGAGTACTTGTCCGCACTGCAATATGGCGGCATCACTTCGTAATTCTATTGGTGAATCGATATGATACATCATTTTTTAGTCTGTTAATATTTATTTGAATATGCATATGATCCCTTTGAATTATAGTCTAAAACGTAGCTCATTGTTAAACGAATACATATTCTAAATTTTGTCCCGAGATTTTTCGTTGTTTTCACAAATATTCGATTGTAAAAAATCTTCGAATTCAGCTGATCGCGGTCAAACGCATAACTCCCGTCTTTTTACCCGTGTGAGCAGTCGGGAGTTAAGAATG